>BMAU01020929.1:0-377500 GCA_019973935.1 Trichonephila clavipes
CAATTATTGAGATTGATCTGAAATTATATTGTTGTGTTGCGCATTGCGTCATCGTAGATTCTCTCATTCATTAATAAAATTATATTTGTTCTAAAGTTTACAAATATCTTTGTTATATTAAGATAATATTTGATTCTAGTTCTTACGATAACCCTTACACCTAAACAGTTTCCACACGCGATATTTCGAGGGATGGTACTTCCGCGGGAGGTACATCGCCAAGTTCTGTATGGTATCCAGGTGCTTCCAGATCACCACCCCTCTCAAAGGAGGAATAGTGTTAAATGGATTAAGAGCAAAATGGTTATCCATCGCTCAGGCCACAGTTCTTGCACGCTTATCGATCCTGTTCAACAATGTGTTGCTGCTTGTATAGACTCACGCAGTGGTTCTGAAATTTTTTTTACGACCAGATGTTCTCCATCTGTTATTGTAACAATATTTAAATAAATATCCCTAATTGTTCGACGCTGTAACTTTCTATCTGACAATTGTCATTAAGCGTGCGTTCATTGCATTGCATTTTCGCTGCCAAGCAACGTACATACTTCTATATAAGAAACTAACTTAATTGTATAAAGTTAATAAAGTCAAACCTTGACCGTGATTTAAAATTGCAAGGTCCATGGCCGATAATAACTGAGTAGATGCAAAGTGTGATATTAATGAACAATCAATCATAGGATTAAAAAAAATTCTTATTGGATGTTGTTTGCTTAACCTATGAAGATAAATTTATATTTTTGTATGGTAATCAAAATGATGTAGATTTTAGTTTTCGCTTATTTAAAAGGAAAAGATTGAAATGATGCAAGATCAAAGCGATTTTAATATTTGAGAATTCTATTAGAAAGTTATTCAACACTATATATTTTTTTTGTAATGTTAAGCTTAATTTCACATAACTGAATGATGTAACTAACGAACTAATAGAGGAAGAAAAAAGTCAAGGTTTGTGTAGAACAGTGTAATAAATTCACCAAACATAAAAAGTCAAATTAAATAAAATTATTTGCGGTTATCTCTTTTTTTAATGCTTTGCAATCCTAACCACATCATTACATGATGCGGTTAGTTGATGATCTCAACGAAAGAAAAAAATTATTGAAAAAAATAGTTGTTTCACGGGTAAATAATAGTTGTTTAATTTTGAAGTACTGATTGCGGTTCGGAAAGAATTTTTTAAGGGTGCGTGATTTATAACATATTTTCTTAGACAAATCAAGAAAGGAAATAATTAATTATTTTTTACAACAACAATTAATTTAAAACATATTTCCCAGAAACTGATCAAAACAAAAAGTATAATTTTCCGAAAAATCTGGTTTATTTTGGGGACCCTCTGCAAGTGACGCCCGGGCAGACGACTCCCCCTGCTATGGCTGAGAATTATCTCCTACCCGGAGATTGCCTAGCTAAAATATACGATTTTTTTCCTCACCTCAATTAGAATTTCAAACATTACTTCTGTCTTCAAAGTTCTGGATGAAGTGTAGTTACCTCGTTCTCTTATAATCATTTAGCAGAATTTTTACTTCTTTGTCATTAAATTTGTTTTTAACTATATTTTTACTGCTTTCTTCGCAACAAAAATAACATTAATGATACAAATAGGTTATTACATTTTCATACTTACTTGTGGTTTCATACAATTTTTTCAATTGGAAAGTTCAGTTTAAAACCTCTATACAACGAATTCGATTATATACTGAATCATTCAGCCTTTTATAATAACCAGTCTTGTTCGCATCCTTAAACTTAAGCAAAAACGAAAATCCCATCACTTTTTTATTATAGGGAGGAGGATTATTAGAATACAATTATTAAATCTCAATATGTCGTATGCAAGAGAGAAAACTGCATGTACTCCGCTTTTGGTTCTATACATCTAAGTGAAAAATCTTTCAAATCCGCAAAGAAATTGTGCATCAAATTGAAAGTCACAAAGTATACCTCAGATTTTGTGATATGAAAATAGAGTAGTGGAGACATTAGGTTCGCATTAAAATTTTTATTTAACTATAATGAAGGGAAATACTTATAATTTATGCATTGTCTTTTTCTTATTATTTTCTATATAAGTTTAAAAGTACTTAATATATGTGCACATTTTTAATTTTTTTGTGATTTTGTTGAATAAATAAATTTTATGTAGTTTATTTCTATGATAAGAAATATCTTTAAATGATGCAAAATTAATATATAATAAAACTGTAAATCTCTATTATTGACCTCTATTCTCTAACTCTACACGCATTATCACGAGAATCGAAATGTTTCGAACATGTCCTGCTTTATTGTATGCTGAATCATATTGGTAGATTGGTTTGGCACGCCAGAGCTAAGAGGTTACCGACCCCTGCCGTAGAATAACCGCTTGTGATCCCATAAGATCCCTTGTGATGTGCCATTACTAGAGAATCCCCCCGTCCATCACTTAAGTATAGTAGTAAATTATATGGTGAAAAGTGCGTTCGATGGACTGAGAGGGCGGGGAGGGGAAGGATGGGGAAATTGAATTTACTATCACAAATGCTTGAGATTTCTTTTTAATTACTCAGACACAGTGCCCTTAATATATACTTGAAGTAATAACGAACTTCATTATTTGACGAATTAGATGACAAAAATTATGCTCCAGCTGGTTCCACATTTTCACAACAAACGATGGACAGACTGATCCAGTTCAGATTTTATGAGAAAGATTTTTATTACTTCACTCAATTATTTAGATGAAATCGATTTGAATGTCATAACCTCGCTAATTCTTCATTTTGCTATTGGTACCGCATCTTTCACCATCTTAGAAATCTCAAGATGGAAAAACGTTTAGACAAGATGTCGTTCCTTACAATTTTTTTAGTTTTCGACAAGAAAGGTAAAAATGAAGATATTTCTTAGCTGACAGTTGTGTAGGTGGCACAACCCAGTAGAGATAATGCAATCAGGGGCGGCTCTAGGGACGGACAAACCGGACCAGCGTTCTTTTATGTTGAAACTTAAGAATTCGACGCGGACTTATAGGTTCAAACGTGAAATTTTATAAGTTAACACATATTTTACTAATAACTTTCTTCCCATCCCAGAGTGGTCACTATGGACATTCCTTTCACCCATCCGACGTCCAGTGTCAGCTCTATCCAAAGGGGGACGGGCAGAAGACAGAGAGTCACAGGAGGTTTTATTTTAGTCTTGAGTGTGGTTATCGTAAAGTAAAATAAACATTTGTGATCCCCACAATCATTACTCTTTTCAGAAGAAATTGGCATGCTGAAATGGCTGATTTCTTCTTTTACATTTTACTCGTTTGAATTAATAACGAACAACTTATTTCGAATTATTTTGTGTATATGACTTCAAATAATATATATGCAACCGGTGGCCAGAAAGTTTGGTGAATGAATTTTTATTTCAAATACAATATTGTACAGCATCAAATACGCGATTTACTGTCCTTCAAAATTATCTCAGTAGATGGTAATGCACTGTTGGGAACGAGTATATAAATCCAGGAAGCTCCTGTAAAATAATTCTTTCCGTATGGCTTTCAGCTCGGCCGTGTGGCCGCGGTAGCCGAGTGGTATAGGTATCGGACCGTGGCTTGCTTTGTCACGGGTTCGAGTCCAGTACCACTAAAGATCCGCCGTGTAGGGCAGCGATGCACGTTAAATCTGTCGAGAGCTGAAACGTCCTCCCGTTGGTGTGGTGTGGTAGTTAGGAGAGGGGAGGTGCCAGCTCAGGTGTCGTCCACGTCACTTGACCATGGTTCAAAATTACGTGGTCCGTCGCCGGAAGCCCTCGTGTAGCTGAACAGTGCGACGTTAATATTCAATCAATCAATTCAGCTCGCCCGTCACGTTGCTTTGAATGACGGTGATGTCCGTAAATCACAAGTGATCCGATTCTTAGAGATCCAACGCCCGGGGGAGGGGGCGTTTCTTCTCCGTTTGTGTAAACCTGAAAAGAGACAAAAAACAAAAAAGCGATCTGCAGAGCAGACCGCAAGTAGGACCGGAAGCAAGAGCAGTCCTTTTTTCCGTCGCCTAACCCCCCACGCGGGGGCGAACGGAAAGGTAGAAAGAAGCGCACGAGGGAAGGGAGAGTGTCCTTGATCACAGCTGTGAAGAGAAAGGGTTGCTCAGTCGTGTCGTCTAGGCAGGGTGGTTGCTCTGTGTGTGTGGGTGGGGGGCTATGAGTTCCAGTTTCGGGATAGTCTGCTAACTGTCTGACGGTGAGATTATGATGAAACGGCAGTTGAAGGTAGAAGGGAAGTGAAAGGTTTCTGATTCTTGAGCGGGGATGGAGAGATGGGATTTTTAAATCTCTTTCCCATCAGGGCTGACTTCAATCTGGGGAAGAGGAAGAAGTCTGCAGGTGCCAAATCGGGTGAATAAGGGGGGTGATCAAGTGTCACAACTCCATTCGTGGCCAGGAACTGCCGTACAACCAAGGCGGTGTGTGGCCGAGCATTATCGTGGATTTTCCAGAAGCCTTGCTTGGCGTACTCAGGGCGAACGCGACGGATGCGTTGCAGTAAACACTTCAGAACTTCGGCGTAAGCAAGAGTATTCAATTTAGTACTCTCAGGTAGGAATTCTTTGTGAATGAGACCCTTATAGTCGAAGAATGCGATGAGCATTGTCTATATGCACGATTTTTCCAACCGTACCTTAGTTTTTTTAAGCGGCGTCTTACAGGCTGGTCCGCCCTTCCCGGAAACGCTTAAACCCCTCATAAAAACTCTTTGGTGTGATGGTACCATCTTTATAAACTTCTTTGAGCATTTCGTGAGTTTCTTTTGCCGATTTCCCAAGTTTGAAACAAAATATGTTAATTCTCTACACCCTTTTGTACACCGCGACAATCCTTTCACGCTCGGCGTTAAGCAGCAAATAAACGCGCACTTGGAACCTTGTCAGTTACAAACATGTTCAGGTATTGACCTTCACCACGCGTGGAGCATTGATATTCTACTAGTACAGCAGCGACCTCTACAGGTTTATTCACCGAACTTTCTGGCCACAGGTTGTATATAACACAGCATAACAATACTATACATAGGCAGCGGCGCACACAAGGGGGTTCCGGACCCCCCCAAAGCCCTCGATTTTTTTCCGATTGATTTTAATTCTAAGTATATAGTACGTGAAATTTAATTAAGTATTTGTTATTAATGATTAATTTTATTAATTAATACTAATTATTTAATCAATAATTAGTTTTTTACTGTGTTTTGCTCCCGAAAATCGACAAAATCAAAAGGAGCATGATACAAGAATGGTGAACTTTCGACCCCGGACCCCCCCCTGAAAAATTTGTGTGTGCGCTACTGTACATAGATAACATAGTTTTGTTGCCTTTTTGTTCACAAGAATGATTCAAGTTTTATAGGTGTGTATCTTTGTGAACAATTTATCTTTTTTAATTATAATTTTTTGCTTTAGAGAGGGGGCGGCATTTTCCAATTTTGACAGGGGCAGCAAAACTGATAGAGCAGGCCCAGATGCAATTGTCTTCTCTTTTCATTATTTCACAAAAAGCCTAAAGAGAAGCTCATGTACATCGTTATTAAACGAAATTCTTCTCATTTATTCAAAAAGAAAAAAAATTGCATGTTTGTAACAAGAGAAAAGAAAAATGACAAAATAATGGACTAAATTTATGTGACGTAATAGTCACATAACTGAGACACGTGTTTTTTGGCCAATCAGTTCATAAATTAATGCGACATCATAATTATATCGTAAATATAATTACACATTTTCAGCCAATTAGTTCATGTTCTTCACTGTTGCTTTTTGCAGGAACTTTCTTTTAGAAAGTACATATTTTTCAACGAGATAAAAATGCACATAGTTAAACAAAATGCATTTAATTTAAAAGTATTCGTATAGTGTAAGTATTTTTTTTAAATTTTGAAAACTGTTTGAAGAATTTTAACACACATGATCTCTTTACCCAATCATCAAATTTTAAGTTAAAATTTGATGATTTATTTATATCATATAAATTTTACAAGTTGAACAACTAGTATATCAATTTTTAATCAATGGGAAACACATGATTGCCGTTATCATGTGATCATCATGAATTTAGTCCACTGATGCACATTTCAATTTACTTCTTTTTTCATAAATATCACAGAACTGAATTTATGATCGATCTTTTAACTTACGTTTTGACTAAAATGATGATTTAATTTTATTAAAGCATAAAAATGTATTTTAATTAATTTGTATCAATATTTTTTTGTACAAAACTTAGGAAAACAATGTTTTTTTTTAATAAAAAAAGAAAAGAATGAGGTAAGAAATTACAAGGAAAATAGAATGTCATTATATATATATATATACACACTTCAAACGAATCTGTATTACACAAGGGATTTTAAACAACTTTTAATTATTTTTAATCACAACACTTTAAGGTGTAATGATATGTAAAAGTGTTAAAACAAAAATATTAAAGAACAGGGAAGTAACATTTTCCATTTTATATAAAAGTTACATTTTAAAAAAAATCTCAAAATTTAAAGCTGAACAATTAGTTTTTCTTAAACCATTATTCGTTTTTGATAACTTCTTCATGTACTTCATAAACAATATTTTTATAAAAATATGATTAATGTAAATTATATATTTTCAATATATAGAACTTAAGTAAATGATACACAGTTTATGTAAGGTAACTAATAAGAAACATTTCACAATTTTGAAAAATTTTCAGTATTTTTAAATTTTAAATTTTTATACAAACATATTTAAATGAAATCTAAGAACTTGAATGGTTACAAATATTCAAATTATAAAAAATGCTCAGCATTTGCTTTTTCAAAAAAATTTATTCATCAACAACAACATATATAATAAATATTTTTTTACAAAAACAGTTCTTCACTAATAAGCTATTAAACAGGGATAATTTTTGAAAATAAATATCATAAATTTCAAATAGTTATATACTATAATAAAAGCAATGAAGAGAAATTAATGTACACTTTCAAACTCTAATTAATTCAATCATGTTCAACTTATAAAAAAAAATACATATAAAAAAATATTTAAGACTAATGTAACTGCATACATTCTTTGCATTTTATAGTTAACAATTAGATGTATGCAGTTTTACATATAGCAAAGCAAAATTAATAACATAATTAAGTAAATAGCAGATCGTAATCTCTTTTTTTCTAATTAAATAATTTTCAGCAAAAATTTTTAAATCTTTACTTTTTGTACAAAGTTGTATGAAAATTTTTTGTGCACTTAACAGGGGTTAAAAAATATTGTTCACCTCAATAGTTTTATGGTATTTTAAATACAAAAATACATACAAATATTGACAAATTAAATATTTCAGAAATAATTTAGGACATTTTTTGAAATTAAACCAATGTCCAATAATTTTTCAGTTCTTTAAGTAGGTTATGTACTTTCATTTAAAACGATAAAATCATATGAACCCATTTTCTTTATGCAAATCATATTTAAGTCTATATGAAGAAAAACACGTAAAAAAACATATAAAACAAACGAAAAATAAAGTTTCATAATTTAAATAATCTCAATCTAAAAAATTTGCATTCATTGATTAAATATTTATGTAGTCAAATTCTTGTCATTAAAAAATAACCAAGAGTGAATTATAAGGAACATAAAATATTTTAGGTAAATATGTATAGTTAATAATAAATAGGAATGTGTGCAGTTTTGTTTATCACAAATTAAAAATAAATGCAATAAAGCTAAACAACTTTTAAAAATTGGCGTGCCATATTTAATATTTATTAACAAATAATAATATAATGTACACATAAACAAAATCATTATAGCATAAAGAAAGTGAGATTGAACTATAAAATGGCCTTTATTTCAATGAACTTCAATTTCATTGGAATGAAATAAGAGAATAAACAAAGACAACAGATTTTCATGTAATCCCCAGACAAAAAGAGACAATAGCATTTTGATAAATTTCAATCAAAATGATAATTTTGAATTTTAAAATCTTCATCCACAATTCAAATAGGAAGAAAATTATTCCAAACTTAATTTGGTAGCAAATATATTTAAAAGTAAAATTTGTGAATATTAAATAATTATTATTTTAGTAAAATACTATAATCAACTAATTCAAAGTAAACATGAATAATATAGTTCTGCTCATCTAGGAATCTATATATATCTAATACAAAAACTGTTACTTTTATTTGATTCCAATAACTTTTTTTTAACAATCTGAAATGAACCTTTTGCCTTAATAACCAACTTTCTAATATTTTAGATTAATTATGAGTGATATCAAAAATAAAAAAAATTAATTTCGTAATTCCCCAAATAAATTTTGAAATAAATAATGTTGAAGTTCATTAAAAAATAAATCATGATTTCATTCAAATTTAATGCTTTTTTTCTCTCTATCAGGAATGATATTAAATTCACTAGTAATTACTTAAATAGTATAGTTTATAACATATACACCTCTTTCACATGGAAATTCAATCGATTCAAGAGTGTAAAATTTGTGCAATAAAATAGTTAAAATTTAAAGATTGTTATTAAAGAACAAATAAAAAACAAAATTAAAAAAGAATAAAAAAATCAAAATCATATCAAAAGTTGATATGAAACAGCTTTCAAATATACAATGTATACTGAAAAAACTACATTCAAATGGACTACAATGGAATACAGTTTGTTAATGAAAAAAATTTTAAGTAATTAAAATATTCTAAAATTGATGAAAACATTAAAATAATCTTAATTTTCATATCTTTTTAAAAATAAATCCCTAATTTTTGCTGATTTAACCCTTTATCCACCGACAGTACTTAAAAATACCACTCACTTTAAAATATCATAGAATAATTATTTTTGCGAGAATACTCTGACAATACTTAGCAGGAATTTTTTATAAAATCCACTCTTCCAAGATATATGGCAGCACAGGTTCTATGATGAGTATTTTAGCGGGGAAGGCAAATAGTTTTATAGCAGAAATTGTGTTTAAGCTGATGGCGTTTTCAGTGGATTGCGAAGATTGTTATTTTTGTTCTGAAAAAGTAGTTAATGTCAAAAGGTAAATGTCTTATTTTTTTTGTATGTTAATGAAGACCTAAGAAAACGATTTGACTATTTATTTTAAGTGAACAGTTTACAGTTGTATATCTTTAATTAATTAATTAGCTCTAATGCATTAAATTTCCCAAAGTTGGGTATTTTTTTATGTATATTGAATTTAATTTTAATTTTGAATGCTGTGATTAAAAAAAATATTGCATGAAAAAAACTACAGTAAATCATAATGCAATAGATAAAGAGTTAAATAATTTAATATTACATGTTATCTACAACTCATAAAAAGTAATGCATGTATTTCATATTTAAATTATGATAATCTGTGTTTCTTTTAGAAATAAAGCAAGTTCTAGACTATTTTTCACAACTAAATATGCGAGTTATCCTTTGATCAACTTATCTTAATTAAAAATTTCACAAATTTGATATCTAATTTTTAGGATAATTCAAGAACTAAAACCAAGACATAGAATTAGCTACATTCATAATAAAAAGATAGGTTTATTCTTTTAATTACATATAGCTAGCTGCCTTATAATAATTAATTCTTATGGTACATAAACAACTTTACATAAAAAATTTTTTTAAAAGGAAAAATAGTTTTAACATAAAATGAGTTTGGAATAAAAATACAGATTCCTAATAAACTAATGACTTGCATTTCATGCATCCAACTGAATACTAAAATTTATTAAAAATAAACACCTACAAGTTCCAGCTCAACTTTTTCCATTAATAAGAAAAATCAAGAATTTGTCAAAGAATGTGTGTTTAGCTTTTTGTATAAAAAGATTTTTTTTCCCCACTTCTCTATTTTTAATTAAAATTTTGTCCACGAAATGATTTCAACACAAAATTAAAAAATAAAAATAATCCCCCCCCACACAAGAGGATTTTATATTTCTACTAATTTTTAAAACCATTATTTAGCCTTATTGTAATTTTCCTAATTCAAGCAAAAAACTTTCATCGCAATAAGGACAATACAAAAACCTATAAGGAAATTGTTCCAAATTTCTTTTATAAAAAATAATTTATGGAAATGCTTTTTTATAAAAATATTTATTTTATTATATAAATTTTCTTGCAATATTGAATTGACATATTGGGTCTAAAACTGATTATTAATGATTAAATTTAAAAGAGAAATAATGATTCAAAATGACTACTAATGTTACTTTAAAATACTTGACTTTGTACAAAATAATTTATTAAGATTAGAAATCCTTCTTGAAAATTTGATCAATATAAAACATGGTATAGTAAATTGCGAATTATTAAAAATAAAAATTTAATAATTATTATAAAAAAATATTGTATTTTGAAACATAATATTGCTCTAATTGATTGTTTGTTAATGTCACACTTTTAAGCCACATGACGGCTATCGGTAATGGACTTTCTAATTTTGAACCACGGTAAAGTTATGAAGACAACACTTGAGCTAGTTCTTCACTCCTAAAACTTTCTAATCACACTAACATGAAGACTTTGACTCAATAGATTTTACATGCATCAGCTCTTTTACATGATGAGCCTTCAGTGGTAGCAGAACTTGAACCCAATGGCGCACATAAGGGAGGGAGGCAGGCATGCAGGCTCGGACTCCCCAAAGCCCTTGATTTTTTTTTGATTGATTATAATACTATGTGCCTTTCATCCCTTCAGTGGGTCAATAAATGAGTACCAAGCTTGCTTGAGAACTTAACATTGGAGGTTTCGTGTCAGACTGACCACCTGACCGGAACATCTGTTCATGCATCTCAGGGCCCAAGGTCGCGTATACTGAGTTAAAACTGTAGGCCTTAGCTCTCAAGGGCTGTCACGTCACTGAGTTAAGTTATAATCCTATGTATATAGTACATAAAATTTAATTAAGTATTTATTAAGAATTAATTTTATTAATTAATGCTAATTATTCATTCAACAAATTTTTTATTCCCAAAAATTGACAAAATCAAAAGAATATGTTGGGTGGTGTATTGGAGCATGATATGAGAATAGTGGACTTTCGATCTTGGAGGCCTCCCCTCGAAAAATTTCTGTGTGCGCTACTGCTTGAACCCACCATATAAAAGAAAGAACATCAATATCAACTATGGCCCCTTAAATACCTCAACCACACAATATTGTGCTCTGAATTAATTAAAAAATTTGAAATTTATAGTATCCTATATTGATTGCATTATTTTTTTTCATCAGAAGACACAGGAAAAAACCCCTAAGTAATAACAACTTAATTTCATAACACTGAAAAATATGAAACAAAGTATTCCAAAATGAAAGATTAACATCATAAGCTAAACATTCATACTAAGCATTTGTAAATTTCTTAACTTAAACATAGCATATACATATGTGTGTGGAAAATAAAAATTGTGAAAATTCTAAAAACAAAATAATGCATATGCTGTCAGAACAAAAATATTGATTCATCTTTTAATATTAAAACAGGAATGCATGACTTATGTAAATGTAAAGCAACATATTTTTTTCATAAAGTGATCTACCAAAAGCACTTTCATATTTTTCTTTTGAATCACAAAGAATATTTATATTCAGAATTAATGAACAATCATTGAAAAAAACAACCAAATTTTAAAAAGATGTAATATTTTATAATCCTTATTATTGATAATAAATATTATATAACATTATATATATTAAATAATCCTTAAAATATCTTCGTGAAAAAGAAAAAAATATTTTGATAAAATAATATTAATCAATCTATCTTTTACTACCAATTCATATAAACATCGACTTTTACATATATATTTTAAATATAATATCAAGTCCTTTTTTTTGAGTCAGAAAGTATTGACACATTTTGTTAAACACACTATCACTCTGTTAAAATCACTATTTAATTATAGTATTTTACTTTTACACCATATATTATGTTTTGAAAGTCTGATTTGTTTTTATAAATATTTACATAATCTCATCATTATAAATATATTTTAAAAATACATTTAATATATCAAACTCTTTTTATTACAAATATTTATTTGAGCTAAAACTTTTAGTTAAAATATTCACCATAGAATATATATATTTTTGAAAATATTACATACATAGCTGCATTTAACTACACAATAATATTTAACAATATAACAAGTATACAACTGCATTTTACACAATAATTAATGAAATCAATACAATAAAATATTTTGATATAAATAAAAGCTAACATATATAATTCAAATTCCATTTCATACATAAAATCACAAAAATCGTATTTGCACTGATACACTTTTCCACAGGTAAATAAGGAAAAATACGCACAATCTTATAGTACCAATGACTAGTCTTCAAGGAAGTCCCATCATATCTAATAAAGCATTAATTTTCCCATTGATCCATTCCTTATTTTTGGCATTCAGGCCATCTATCCATTCCCTAGGTAATAGAGAATAACCAAATTTGCATCCAAGGAGAGAGCCAGTTATACAACCAGTCATGCTACTGTAACCACCAAGCATGAGCAAACTAGTAAGAGCAGACCTGTAAATGTCATAGGGTTTTGAAATGCACATCAACACAAAATTATGATCATTTTAAAACTTCTACATAATTTTGATTTTTTTATTATTAGAAACAAAAAGCATTATTAGAAATTTGAACTATTTATGTTTTAACTTTGTGAATAAGTATCAATATACACAAAGCTAAGCAATGCAGAAGCAATTACATAAAATCTAGAATTTGAAAAAGAATATCACAGCCAAAGGAACTGTTTAAAAATACAAGACATTAATGTACACAAGAGCATTTAATTTGTAAAGTGATTATATAAGCCATAAGCAAGCTTTTGAAATGTTTCAATTGTGTGTGTGTGTTATCTTTTATTTTAAAATAAAATAGTCTTAATTAAAACTCTGTTTTTCCAATATGAATAAATTTTGAAAATCACTTGAATCAAAATAAGTTCATAAATACTTAAGCATTTTCTGAATTAAATAAAATATGACAGTTAAAAATTAGGTATATATAAGATATTTTTTCAATAAATAAAAATATATAGCTTTATCAGTAAAAGCAATTTAAAAATTTTACATTGCATATTTTTCTCAAATATGATAATCTTTGATTTTATTCGAAGTGAACAACACAATACAATGAAAATCATTTAAAATGAAACTGAGGGGGACTGAAATATTTTTTCATGTTAAAAGAATTTTGTGTTAAAGGATATTGCAAGGAAAAAAAAAACATATTTAACAAAAAAAAACATATTTAACAAAATTAAGTTAATTAGAGTACATTTTATTTACATAGATATATATTTATGCCTGTATTTAATAAAAATTAGTGAAACAAAGACATTCACAAGAACTTAATGAAATTTAATACAAAATTTTAAGATCTTTGAAAAACAAAACATTTATTGAGTTTTTGGAAAATATTCTGATATTTTCTTTGCATTGTCTTTTTAGTATCAAATTGTCAACAAAATGCTCAATGTTGTACCATTTTATTATTCATTTTATCATTGGCAAACCAAACACACCAAATTTTACTCAAACTGTGACATACTCGTAAATGAATTCATAATTCAACTGGTGAGAGATAAGATGTTTTTGTGTGGTGTGTGTAGAAAAAGTATCTTTTTGGTGAAAGTAGCTTTGATAAACAAAATTGGCTAGTGTCACAGGCTATTCTGAGGGTATTTTTAGCCTCTTTTCTACAAAACATATGAAACCACCTCTCTTTCATTTCATACGTCTCTCAAATCTCGCCTGTATGGCTGGTATTTTCCATACTTTGTTATTCCCAGAAGGGAAATCTTTTAAGTTCAGAGAGAAAAAATGCATGAAAATGCATAGTTTGTTGAGATTGTTGTATTATTTCGTGTTAACCAATATTTCTTCTTAAGCGTTTTCGCATTAAATGTATTTCAATGTACATCATAATATTTGGTAAAAAGTAACAATAAAAATTCTTAAATAATAGTCTTTATTATAGTTTAGTGCATACCATGACACTTGACTTGAGACAAACTTTTTTAGATTTATTCCAGTACATTCAAAGGCATTATTTATATTTTTTGCCAAAAAATGATTAATTTTTTTATTCTTATAATTATTTTCTGTTGAAAATCTGAGTGAACTTAAGTACTTTGTTAAAGGAATGCACATTTCTATTTTTTCTGTAGTATTTGGACATTTATCACTGCAGTAGAGAAAAATTTTTTATTATTGAATAGCAATATATAATTAATTGCAACAATACATATCAATCTTAATTGTAACAATAAAATTTTTTCAATTCTTTATTAATGGTTAGCTTTTTTTTCTTAAGATATATTTAAAATTTCTGATAAAAATGAAATTGAAACAAGACTTTTTACATACTATAAGAAATATAATTTCAAAAGCTGTTGCAGGAAAGTATTTCTAAATCAAGTATAAAATAAATATGAAAACTACAAAACTTTTAAAAACAATTTCTATCCAATGTATAAATTTTGTATTCAAATATTTTAATTGTTTTTCCCTGAAAGCATGAATTTTATAGTTGCAGGTAGGAGCCAGATTCCCTTGGATAAAAATTGCATATGAGAAGCATATTCCTTGAGGAAGATAACTTAGCAAATAATCTTGATTGCAATCCTGGTTTGCTTTATATATTATTGCTAATTTTAATATTGTTGTCAATAATCTACAACCCACTCCAAACTACCATTTATCTTCTTTATAGACGAGCTAATGTTTACTATTTATATAACAAGTTAATTTTTTATAACAATGATAGATCTATACAGTAAATTTATGACAGTGTTTTAATTTTTATGCATATATATGTATACTCTTATGTTTTGAATTTCTTTAAAAATGAATTAATAAATCATATTTTTAAACATTCACTACACTCAATTCTGTAAGAACATACTGAATGTAAAATCTGTATTACATATCTCACTAAATTACAGACATCAACTAAAATTAAATTAAAAAATTTAAGAGTTAGAAACACGAATAGTTATTGAAATATAAATAAGGGAAAATTATGTAGTTAAATACATATTTTCACATACCTAAAATCTTTCCCTCTTCTAAGAGCAGAAAATGCAGCAGCACATGCTTTAAATGGATGACATGCTTTTCCTACTTCAGATAGTCCTATACTAAATGATAAAAAAAATTAGTTCACAGCAAAATTACTAATCAAAAGAAGAGAAAATGCTAAGAAGATGCATAGTTAAATTATACTCGTTACTGTTTGAAAATTGAGCAATCATATTTAAGTAACAAAAAGCATATTTCTACAGTAGGTTTAAAAATACAAAGATGAAAGATAACAAATAATATATTTTTAATTAAAATATATACATATTGTTTTTCTTCCACAAGATCAAAAAATAAACATAAAACTCAATATAATTCAATTTGAGCAGTGAGATAAAGCAAAAACAGATAAATGATTCAATTTAAATGATTATTCCTTGTACACAACGGTTTTCCTAATTTAAAAATATTCAAAAGTGACAAACATTAACAAAACAGATTAGTACTGGCAAGTATTCTGCAAACAGGAAAAATTATTTTACATTGTAATATGAAAGATAATACAAAACACGACAATATTTTATTTATGTAACAATATCATAAAATGATTTATTTAAACTCATAAAAATACAAAAAAAAATATATTTTTAGAGTGTATGCTCCTTTTCTCAATAAATATGAATTTAAAAGTATATCTTCCAAACTAATCCATACTTGATTTCTTTTAAAATTCATTACACTTACTTATTTAGATTTTTGGTTTTTTTTTTGGATTTGGTATGCAGATTAATGTTCTTTTAAGGCACTGGAAGCCATCTTACATTATTTTTAGAAACTTATTCCTACACTATTTTGCCTTTCTTTTAGCCAGTTGTATTTGCAAATGTAAGAGAAGGTTGGTTGGCCTTAACTTTATTTTTAACTCCAAAATCTTAGTTCCTAAGACAATTTGCTATTATACCACTGTGGTCATCTTATTTTGACTAATACTGTCTTGTTATACTTATTACATAAATTAAAAAAAATTTAAGGTTAATAAGTGTATGTTAATGATTATACATATATATGCTTCAAAAGTTTCAAGTTGAATGCTTTATTATTAAAATTCTTTTGAGAGCTATGTTTTCTTCAGCAAGTGAGCAAGACTACCATAGTTTGAAAATATTCTAAAATTTTATCTATAAAGAGATGATTTTAACATTGCCCCACCAAGATTAAATAAACTTTTTATGGTCCTCTAGACAAATAGTTTTCTAGATACTTTAGGTTTATATGACAGCAATTCAGAGGATAATATTAAGCGAAATATAATTAAATAAGCAAAAATAATATTAATGAACCCTTCAATAAATGGATGCACTTCACTTAAAGGATAATAAGGCCATATGTGCTTCATTATTTTTTTGCACAAAAGACACAGTTTAAAACAAAACAGTAAATCCAAACATAATTTTTCATCTCTCAAATTTTTTGAGTGAGATTCTATTGGATATTATGCAATTTTGTCACAAATTACTTTAATAACAGCTTTGCAGTAATATATATTGATTTCACAATAGAGATAAATTTATATTTAGAAGATAAAAAATAAGGCTTTTAAAAATTCAATCATTTTTCCATACAATAATTTATATCCTTTGTTGAATATATTGAGAATAAACTACTTTTTAAAAGAGTACTCTGCTAAATTCTTTTAGTTAAATTTTGAACAACATAATTATTAGAGTTAAATATTTAAAAAAAATAGAAATTTAAGATTTTGTTGAATTAAAATTTATTTTGTTTTAAAACTACGTGGGAAAGTAATTAAGTCATAAAAGATGGCAAAAAATAATTTAACATGCCCTTGAACATGGTACTTGGAAACAATTTTTGTGTTTTTCCACATAATCTCCAGCAACGTTGATGCACTAATCTCATTGTTTTATCAGAGCCCCAATTTCAGCTGCATAAAATTCTTTGGGCTGTTGTGTCATCCACAGTAGGACTTCATGTTGAACGTTGTCATCATCTGGTAATTCTTTGTCTGCAAGATGTTGTTACTATAGACCAGTGGTCTTCAAAACTTTTTTGACTTACTGAAACCTTAGAGCTATAAGGTGTTTTGGGGGAACCCCATTTCCCACACACACACTTAGAAGAATATATCTTGAAATGTTAAAGTAGGTTTACATGTTTTAGGAAATTTATACAATGACCAAAAGTATTGTATTTGCTATAATAATTAATGTAATATTAATATATTTACAACAATAATGTTAGTTTGTGATTTAAGTGTCAACTATCCAGGCATTATATTTAAAAACAGGGCTTGCATTTTTTACAATGTCGAAATCTAGGTCTATTGAAATTATCAGCAGTTGTATTTCATATTCTGTGTTAAATTTATTTTTATATTTTACTTTGGAAACAAGCCACATTGAGAAATATTTTTCACTTAAATACATTGTTCTGAACAGCATTAAAATATTTATAACTATGTGAGAAATCCTGCATATTTTGCATGAATTTGCAACCTAAAATTTAGGAGCTATTCTTGAGTAAACATATTTAATGTTGAATTTTTTTTATATGTCTCAATAAGTTGTTTCCTCTCTTATTATAGGTGTTTTTTTTATCCACTAATAAAAAAAGATGAATTTTCTGTTGCAAAACTATTTAGTTGTGCAAAAACTTTGTACTAATAAGTATAAAACTGCTTTTTTTTTATCCGGGATAGCAAATAGAATATTAACAATCAAATAAATATTAAATATAAAGAAGAAACACTTTAATATTTTTTTATTATAATAAATAAAATTTAATAAAACAGTATTACAAAATAAAGTTATTATCTATAAATTGAATTTCCAGTTTTAATGTCTGGGTGAGCTTTTTAGATATTTGTAATACAAATTTCATCGAGAACATAAATCCATTTTGTATAAACATTTATAATTCTCTTTTCAATTATTTATTGCTCTTGGATATGTCTTCTGGAACCCTTTTATATGCCTCATGGAACCTCAAGGTTCTGTGGAACATAGTTTGAATACCACTGCTGTAGACCAAAACAGATGAAAGCAAATGCTCATTTGATTCTTTTTTGTGTTCTTCGATCACTTGCCTGGAGACCCAATGTACCTACACTTTTCAGAAATTCAAATTATCATTTAGTATGCTAAACCATGAGAACATCCTATTCTCATTGCGATGCTTTTAACTGTCATTCTTTGATCAGCCAAAATCAATTATTCCACCTGTTGCTTAATTGATTTTAATCAAAACCAGATGGCCGCTTTGATCTTCAACAATTTTGGAACAGTTTTGCGAAACTTTTTTCACTTAATTGTACACTGCTTAGTGTGATTAACACGTCTCTCCATAAACAGCTAACATATGGACCACAGCATGATGTTCTTCTATCATACAATCATTCAATACCACCACCATTTTTGAAACTGCATTACATATGAGTGTGAATGGTACTTTTCAATATGGACTGAATATCATAAAGCTGTATGTAGCTGCCATCTATCACCATTATTTGGAGATATCTGTTACTACTTTAAATTTTGTCATAAGCATTTGTGACTTACTTAATGACTTACCCTCAAACTAATACTACAATTTTAATTAGATTACATTAGTTTGGCAGCACTGAGAAAATTTGATTCCATTATTTAAAAAAAAAGCTTTCATCCCATCTTTATATAAGGACATTAAACAAAAATGTGACATTAAACAGAAGACTAACAAAGAAAACTTTTTTTAGTAAACTTACTTTTTATAGTCACTACATCTGCAATAATAAGTAAATTCTTTCTTCACACTCTCATCTGCACAGTGACCTAACCCAAACTGAACAGCAATTTTTATTAAATCTTCAATAGCAGAAGGATCATCTAGTGAATATTTACCCTAAAAATGAGATATAAAGAAGTTAGTTGATACAACCAAAATAAAAAATAAAGTTAGTTGGTTAAGTTCAATATTAAACTTCCATGAAATAAACATTAAAGTATATAATACAAAACTTCTTAAGAGATGAAGCAACACATGGCAAATTTAAACCTTTCTAAAGTGAAGCACATACACAAAAATATTACCCCAAATTACTTTTAATGAATAATTATTTTACTAATAAGACATATCTTATGAAACAAGTAATATAAAAAAAATTAAAGCCAATTTCTACTTAGGTCAACAAAGAAAATTTTTATTTTTGTTACTTTTTATTAAATAGATACAATTAAAATAAATATGTATATACATGACAGAATTACAATATTAAGTGACAAAATAGAAAGCGATTTTCCTTGCAATTTTCCATTTTCCTTTCTATAAATGGTGTTAAGCTATTTTTTTTTACCATTTGTTCATCAATTAAATTTAATTATTCTAATAAAATAGTACAGCAAAAAAGAAATCACATACTCAGAAATTAGGCCATCCCAGGCGGGATTCGAACTCATGACCTTTAGATTAGAAGTCCAATGCGCTATCCATTGCGCTACAGGAACACAACGAACTGTTGGACCATTACTTTTTTGTTTGTTACTATTTATTCATTTTTTAGTTTAATTAATGAATTAATATTGATTGTCATCCACTACAAGTTTAAAAAAATGTATTTGAACTTGAATGGATGAATAGAAAGTATTTTATTAATGATCGAAAATTTGAATGATTACATATATACAGTGGTGGCAAAAAGTCCTGAACACACTCATTTTTTAGTGTAATTTTTGTGTTTGACTTCATTTTTCGTTGTGAAATTATCGCACTATCTTAAATATTGTTATTGATTTTAATGTACTTTTTTATGCTGATTTCAAATCTACTAATAGTTTCTTAATGACTAAAATATTTTTTGTAGTAAAGCTGCCTGAACACAATGTGAAATATGTGCAGAATAAAACAATACAGAATAACATAATATGCAAAGAAAAATAACACGAAAATTGATAAATATGGTATATTTAATATATAAGCATTTTGAAAATTACATTGTTGTCAGGTTAGAAAATCAATATTTTATGGGCCAGCCATTTGCTTTAATTACAGCTCTACATCTTTTTGGTATGGAATGCACCAATTTCAAAAGAAGATCTTTCGTGACAATATGGTTGAAGGTAAATATTAAAGCTTCAATTAATTCACATTTGTTTGAAGGTTTTTTTCTTTGAAATTTCATAACCAATTTTAAACCATAAGTTCTCTATTGGATTAAGGTTGGGAGACTGTCCTAGCCAGTTCATTCTACTCATAGTATGGTCTTTCAACAATTTCTGGACTACCTTTGCACGATGACAAGGGGTGTTATCGTCCTGAAAAATCCATGACTGATTCCCCAAAAGATCTCTCGCAGTTGGTAGCAATTTATTTTGTAGTATTTCAATGTAATCCATGGCTTTCACTGTTTCGTTAGCGATGTGAAGTTTTCCAACACCATGAGAAGACATGCAACCCCATACCATCACTTTTGTCGGGTACTTTACTGTAGGTTTCAGACACTGAGGGCGGAATTCCTCATGAGTGCGTCGTCTTACATAGGCACTACTTTGGTTGCCATAAATACAAAACTGACTCTTGTCACTAAATATTACCTTTTCCCAGTCTTTAATAGTCCATAATGAATGTTCCCTTGCCCATGTCAATCGCCTCTCTTGCGCTGAAATTCAGTCAGTAAGGTTTTTGGGCGCGCTTTACAGCCTTGTAACCCAATTTCCAGCAGTCTTCCTCTAACAGTTCTTGGGCACACACTCACATTTGATGTCAAAGTCCATTGTTTCAAAATTTGCGAATAATTAAGCTTCCTGTTTGAAAGTGAAATTCTGTGCAATAACTTGTCTTCACGTAAAGATGTTTTTCTTTGTTGTCCTGATCGCCCCCTGTACGCAATAAAATTTGTTTTCGAAAACATTTTCAAAGTTCTCACAACAGTAGAAAGGCCACATGGTACTTTAGCAGCAATTTGGTGCATAGAATAACCTTCTTCCTTCAAATGTATTATTTTGTACCTTTTATTCTCAGGCAGATATGAACATTTAGCCATAATTCCAATATTTTCCCCAAACGCACTTCAAATTGCTTTCAATACACTATTTTCCACAAGCACACAATTGCATTCAATACAATAAACACATTTCACCTTTTTCTTTCAGTTACATCACTAAGTTAGCTAGGAATGTTTTCAGGTCAATCGAAAATCATGACAATCCAATTATTCGAGCGCAAACAATGTTCACTTATCCACATCCTAAATTAAAATTTGCATACGCCACAGCAAAATGGCAGATCCCGCTCAAACCGCCTTAACTCAACAATTAAACATTAATTTCATACATCTACAACACCAAATGCTCTACTGCAAATTGAAACAGGGTCAGTACTGACTGTCACCTCCCCACCCCTCCATGATTCCTTTTGGCGATTGATTCCTTCCTCCATTCGTGCCGCTTCGATGCCAACTTGTTTCTGGGTCGCTTCGTCGCCCAGCTCGTTCGGTGTTCGTCGCTGGCGTCTCGTTCATTCCCCCTCCTCCTGAGGGGTTGTTGATTTTTAAAAATTTTCTTACATGGTTTTCCTTTTCTTCTCACACTGGGTATAAACACCTTCGGCGTTGGCACCCAAAAATTCTAATTTAGGTTACGTATTTTTTTCTTTCAACCCTTTATCACTACTGCTCTCAGATTGGTTGAAATAACGGAGCATTTCATTGGTGGAAAACACACTCATTCATTCTTACAGGGACCTTGTGCTTTCTTGTCAAGGTTTTTTCAACATATCAATGAAACTATTTACTTTATATGAAATCTACAAACAGATTTGAAATCAGCATGAAAAAATACATTAAAATCAATAACAATATTTAAGATACTGCAATAATTTCATAACGAAAAATGAAGTCAAACACAAAAATTACACAAAGAAATGAGTGTGTTCAGAACTTTTTGCCACTGTATATATATATATAAACTAACGGTCCCGACAGAGGTTGCCTTGTACACATGTCTTAAATCCGAAAATTGCAAACTTTTTTGAATAAGTTGTAACAATCTGGACCGTTTTAATGAAATTTTTTATAAAGAAAGTTATTACAATACCTGACATAATCACATGTATAGTTACCACAATTCGACCTATCGATTGCGTGTGAATATGTATTTACTATGAACTAAGTTGAATATAGAACTTATTCTGAATAGAAACTTAAATTTGTTTTGATTAAAGGGTAAAAAAAGATAAATCTCGCACTATTTTTATAACAGGTATATTTTTAATGCACAAAAAATAAATTTATTGTAATGCCATTGAATGTACAATGTGTTTGGTTAATCCTTGAGGGGTATAAACTGTTGGGGTGAAGTGTGTGAACTATTTTTTCTGGCGGAAGGATAACAATGATCCGCCCACGCGCGTTTTTTCCCGCTTTACTCCCACGCATTCCTTCTACAGGGTTGACAAGCTGACCGGTCGCCGTGTGCTTTTGGGTCAGAATTGCTGTGTGCAGTATCTGTGATTGTTATTTTCATATTTGTATTAATAAATGAGATGTCCACAGATACCTGAGTGGAAGTAATTTCACAAAAAGAACAACATAAACAAACAAATGCGATGGTTTGCCAAACCTCGGACATGCAACATATAATTGGCCATGTGAAAAGCAAAGGTTTTCTAAATCTAAGCCACAAATTGTCATTGTTTGACCTTGTGACTTATTAATGGTCATTGCAAATGCCATGCGAATTGGAAACTGTGAACATTTGAATGGGTAGGCGAGTCTGAAAGAATCAATGGGATCTGTGGTAGAAGTACAACTTCATCTTGAAGTTTACCGCTCAAAATAGTGGCCTCAAGAATATTGCCGATGATTTTTTTTTATAAACAATCGTGCACCTTTACATAATTTTGGCACATTTTTAACTAATTGCGATATTGGACCGAATTGTGAATCTAAACCATTTTCGAATCCACTTGAACCCACACAAAAACATCATCCAAATCGGTCCAGCCGTTTAGGTGGAGTTCAGTCACATACACACGCACAGAAGAATTTTATACATAAAGATACATAATACCGTATCGAAGCAAAATGAATAATCTTTCTGATTCTGTAATTATTTTTTTGTCCGATTTTGATAGAAAAATTGGATTGCAATTTAAAAAACAGTGAAAATATTGGGAAATTCTCCCTTATTTTTTTTTTTTGTTGTGCGCTAGCAGAATAAACAGCACAGAGGGGTAAAACAATTATGCCTTTTAAGGTTTTTAATTAATACCTTTTTAACTAATTGCGATACTGGACCGAATTGTGAATCTAAACCATTCTCGAATCCACTTGAACCAACACAAAAAATTTAAATTAAAATCGGTACAGCCGTTTAGGAGGAGTTTAGTCACATACACGTGCACAGACGATTTTTATATATAAAGATTATTTGAAAAGATATTAATTAAAAATGCTAAAAAGCATGATTCGTTTGGATTTTTGAAACAATAAAGACCTGGTTTGGCCAATTTGGCTAAAAATCGATTTTTGATGCCAACTTACGTCATTTTTATAACATTAATGTGGTTACAACAATGCAGGTGAATATTGAGTTGAATATTTTTATTAATATCTTTTTAACTAATTGCGATATTGGACTGAATTGTGAATCTAAACCATTCTCGAATCCACTTGAACTTACACAAAAAATTTCATCAAAATCGGTCCAGCTGCTTAGGAGGGGTTCAGTCACATACACACGCACAGAAGATTTTTATATATAAAGATATAGGGATATAGTGAACTAATAGTAGGAATTGAAAAATGCATTAAAAATACGAATAAAAGATATAAAATTTTTCGTGAAAGAAAAGTATTCTAAAAAAAAAAAAAAAAAAAAAAAAAAGATATTTTTTGGAAAAAAAGGTATGTTTTACAAAAACTACCAGACCATAAATTTATGAAATATGCTTAGTTATTGAAAGACAAAATGTTTAAAAGTTTAATAAAGAAATAAAATTACAAATATTTTTAATGACAAAAGTTGTATTAAGAAATTTAAACACTTGAACTAAATTAAATGAATCCAAACAAAATTATTGATGCATAAGAGTTGTTTCAACACTGAGAATGCTAGGCATGATTTTAATAAGGAGTAGAACATTCACTGGCATAGCTAGTCCTGAGTGGGCCCTATATCAAAGTTCCTTGGAGGTCCTTTCTAGGGGACCCTTAACATTTTGAGATTTTTTGCTTACATGGTTTGGGGCACTCAAAGCTTGGAGGGGGAGGGGGTGTCTGTATCATTGATATGGCTGATAGGACAGTAGCTACACCCCTGAGAACAATTGTAAATGTTATGATAAAATAAAATAAATTTACAGAAAAACTTAAATGGCGTGCAATTTTAAATGTATGGAACAAATGATATTTATCTTTAAAAATTTAATACAACTCAATTTATCAATCCTTTATAGCAAAAAAAAAAAAAAAAAAGAAAAAAAAAAAGCTTAAAAGTTACAATTTTTTTTACACATGCTGCAATAAATATATTAAATCAAAAATCATAACTGATGAATTATAAGACTGCATATCATCCTTCCATTTATATTTTATCTAAATAGTTTATATGTATTATTATATTAAAATAAAATAAGGATCATTCTTTTGAGAAATAAACTGGCAAAGCCATATTTAGTTATCTATTTTCCCCATCAAAAATTATGCAATATATCTTTCGAATATTTAAAAGATATTATAATTCATTAATAATTTAATGGAATAAGACAGTTTATTAGTTTAATCTTAGTTTATTTTTAAACTTTACAATGAACGAGCAACATGACTTTTTTTGTAGTTTCAATTTTCTTCCAAGATTTCAAGTACAACATTTAAACATAATTTTTTTTTAAAAAAAATGTTCGTTTTAACTTTTAAACAGTCAATTTTTTTTGTGTTTTCTCAGACTCCATGATAATAATGATATGATCTATTACTCATCCTTTTAAAAAATGTAAGGGAGCGAAATCTAGTATTATTTGTATATAGTTAAAGGATGAGTCACAAAATAAAAATGTGAATTTTTTGGAAAAATGGTTATTCATACTGCATCAACTTGTATTGTTGATTATATCTCAGATATTTATGCAACAGTTGTCATTACATCTGGTACATTTAATAAAAATTTAAAATTTGATAAAATCTGAAAATATTTGTAACTGAGACCCCACACAATTTACTATTGCCTTACTCATAATGTCAATTAATTATAATTTTCTAATAATTTGAACATTCAAATACATAAAAACAATACACTTTGAAATTTTGAAAATTAATTTTTTTTTATAATAAGAAAATCTCTTGCATTTGAAATGGTACTTATAACTGAGAAAAAGAAAAATTTATTTTTGGAAATTGTACACATTAATCTCTAGATATGCTCTCAAAAAAAGCACAAAAATTATGTGACATGCATAATTATGAGTTAAAAACTGAAATGGATATACAAACAAATGAGAGGAGAATACTTCTCAATTGAAAGGAAATTTCAAATTAAGTCTTAAAGCACAAAAAGGTATATCATTATGATGCTAATAAAATAGATATTGGAGAATAGTCCCATTCTTCAAATGGGAAAAGTGAATTGAACTTTTGAAAGTTAGACTTGATTTCAATACAAAGAAAGAAAAAATATTTCTAGTTTATTTCTTTTGGCATAAAATATAATTAATTCAAGGCAAAATAGTTAAATACATTGCACTTTTTTTACCTGAAGCATTAATGCAATTGCAATACTCAAAGTAACACAGGCAGTTACACATCTTTCATCAAAATGAGTAGCTAAGCAGATTCGTGTAGAGTTAGAAATCACTTCACTTAAGTCATGAAAATGAGGTATGCCTGTAATACAAGTTTGTTTCTTTTAATAGGTAAATAACTGAAAAAAATACCTTTAAATTTATATATACACAAACCAAAAGAGTAAACATAGACAGTCATTTGAAAAATTTTTTGTAATGTTTCTTTAGTATTGTAAAGCATTTTTTACTATAAGAAAAAGGATAAATTTACAATACAGCTGAACCTGTTTTTGTGCAGTTGATAGAAACTGCATAAAAATAGCTGCACAAAAAATATTCAAAAATTCATTAATTCTTACATATAACAAGCAAATTTGTCGAAATACTGCAGAAATTTTTTTTTTATGTGGTTGCATAAAAATAAAATCACATAAAAAAGGACCGCACAAAAACAGGTTCTACTGTACATTAAAGTTACTTACATTGTAATTAAACAATTTTTTAAAAAAATTAAAAACACAAGCAAAGGGAAGCTTGACACTTGGGTCAGCATTTTTTCTTCAAATTTGATAGTTAATAAAGATAACATATTCTTTAAAAAAAATAACAAGTTTCAGAAATCTCTGTAGCCTTTTGAGTTTCCATTTTAAAGAAGTAAAAATATTATACTACCAACTATTTAATTTTGAGTTCAATCATGTATTTACTTTTTCACAATATTAAATTTTCTAAATAGTATGCTCAGTAATTTTTTTTATTAGCAAGTAAAATATTGCACCATAGATTCTGAATAAATTTATTTTACAATCTTTTCTTCATATATCATTTCTGTAAGTCAACAAATAAAAATTATAAACATTAAAGAATGAAAAATTTATTTATGCATTTTAAATAGGTATATTACTTAAAGGATACACATTACTCTTATACTAAATGATGCACAAATGACAATTATATATAGTTACCCTTTTAATATTCAATTTCATGCCTATATTAAAATTATATTAAAGGCCACAATACCTGCCCAATTTAATATTTACACATATACAATCTTAGTCTCAAGTCTAAAAGTTTGCTGGGGCATTCCTGTGGCCATTCTACTATGACTTGTCTACTATGTATTATCTTGTTATACTTCTACACATTGCTTAGTTTTATACTAAATTTATAGCAAATTAGTATATGTTTAAAGATTACATATCTTTCCTTATTATACATAGGGGTGTGTGTCTGATTTTATTTATTCAACAAAGTGAATTGGAAAAGAAAATTTTTTGAAACTGAAAGCTTTTTATTTATTTATTAATGTAGCATGCATGTATTCTGTTATAAAATTAATTTCCAAATAAACAGACAAAATAAAATAAATGTCTAACATAGAGAAAATAAGTGGGAAATTAGATAATTATTTAACCTGGCAATAACTTTAAAATTAAATGTCTGTTAAGTCTGGTGTCTAAATTGTTACATTATATAGGGTAATTTAAAGATGGAAAATTTAAGTGTATAAAGAATTACAAAATTTTAAATGTGATTCTCAAAAATAGCTGAAAGTTCACTTTTAGGTTTTATTGCACTTACAGCCCACTCTCAATGAATCAAATCTGAAAAAACTCGTGATCCCAATATTTGAGTTTCTATTTGCAAAATAATTAAAATTTAATATAAAATCATAGATAATTACAAAAACTTAATGATATATTTTTAAATCTAAAAACAGTAACTCATGTGATAGAATCACAGAAAATCAAAACAATAATTACTTTTCAAAATAAAATTTCATTTAAATGAAAACTTATTTGTATGTTTTTCATTTAGTTATTCATTAGTTATATTTAGAGACATATTTATATTTTCTAAATTAAAATAATGCACTAAGTAACCATGTTCTATAGAAAATACTCTAGAATATAGGATTTAAATAATAACAAAAAAAAGTTCTAGAAAAATTTTTCATATGAAAATATGCAACATGTGGGAAAAAAATCATTTATATTTAAGGGATAAAGAAATATATTTTAGGGATTTAAAATTCAACAATTAACAATATAGATCAAGATATATATATAAAATTAATTAGAATTTAAAAACATATTTAAGAATACTTACCAAGCACAAGTGATCTAGGAAGTGATCCACTATCAACAAACAAAGATGATTTAATTGTATTATTATTATCTGTTCCATTTGTAATTCCAAATCCATCGTTTTTATGCAGATCCTCAGCAACTTGATGTGGATTATGAATATAATTATCAGCTTGCAAAACCTAAAAAAACCACATCCTATAAATACATGAAATGCATACATTTAGCACAAAGCTACATCTTACTAAGAGTAAAATTGTGCTTAATTTTTATAATATTTTTTGTTTTAAATTCTTAATACTATTGAAATATTATTTTTTTTAAAAAAGCAAAATTTCATACAGATATAGTTTTTTAATGCATATTTTAATCATGTAACCATATTAAAATTAAAATACAGTACAAAAAAAGAATATCTACCCACCTTTATCAATGAATTTTCATTAAAAATGTCTTTTATTATAACTTTTAATTATAAATAAAACCATTTTTTGTATCAACATGGTGATTATTGTACCTAGAAGAGGGAAGATTTGATTGTTTATTAGCAGCATACTCAGAAGTAACCAAAGAGCTACCGGCAAAAAATTACATAATTTTGAATCATGGTAAAGTGATGAGGATGACACTTGAACCGGAACATTACTCTCCAAACTTCTACACCAAAACAATGTAAAAATAACAGATTTTACATGCATCAGGCTCTCTACATGGCAGGTCTTTAAGTGATAAATTTTCAACTTGACAAATACAACATCAGCCCCAAGTTTGCAACACTGACAATTCTGTTATCACCACCACACTACAAGTAGAAAAAGAGTCAATTAGATTTCAATCTTTTTTTTAAACTTAAATTACACTTGTTGAATTCTATTTTACCCTCATCATATAGTAAATTTACAAGGAAATATTTGATGGAAGCCTAAGATCTCTTTTTAGTTAAAAGCAACAGTTGCCAAACTTTAGAACTTCATGAACCCCTAATATGAATTTATATTATATATATACACACACATAAAAAGATAACTATCTTCATAAAGTATACTATAATTATGTTGTCATTTATTTATTGTTCTATTTAAATTGTCATGTCACTGAGAAAAGGAACTTCACAAAAAGCAAGAACAAACTGAAACATTCAACAACATTAACTAATTCAAGTGTTATGCCACCAATTTACTGTGGTTGCCAAATCTCATCTTTAAATGCTGCTAGATACACCTAAAAAAGTTACTAGAAAGGTTCTAAAATCAGAAGGTATTTTTTTAAGGGTTACACAGTACAATTCAATTGGCCAAAATCAGTAAAAAAAAAAATAATAATTTTTTTAGCCTAAATTATCCTTTATATATTTTTCTACAATCACACAACATTTGAAAGCTTTAAGTTTAAAAGAATGC
Organism: Trichonephila clavipes; assembly: GCA_019973935.1. Lineage (NCBI taxonomy): Eukaryota > Metazoa > Arthropoda > Arachnida > Araneae > Nephilidae > Trichonephila > Trichonephila clavipes. The sequence goes on from BMAU01020929.1 coordinate 29,349, forward strand.
AGAGTCATGATAATTTTAATGTTTGTTTTTATTCACATCTCAATGGCAAATCAAAACTTTAAGCTGACTTACATTAGAAAGATAAAATAACTAGTTTGTCTTCCTTTAAAAAATGCTAAGGCTTTTTTTCTATAGTGCCAAATGCTTTAATATTTTTTCTAACTATTGCTAATAATACATGTAACAAAAATTGGTATGTATTTTTGAATCAAAGTAATACTTTTTTTAAAAAAAAATAATTGAAATTAGAATTTACACATTTTTTAAAGAACTTTCAATAAGCATTCATAAAAAGAAGTATTACACAAATATCAATCACGTTATCACAAAACCCATACCAACTTTTGTTATACAATGTTTGATGTACTTGTAAATCAAATTTAATGTGCGTACATCACCTTTCGTAGGACAGATAGCATTTTAAGATCACTTAATAAATTTTAAGTTTTTTCTTTAAAAAAATTAAATGGCTAGCTTTTTATGCAAAGGATTTAATATTTTATCAACATTTAATTTTATAATAGCATTAGGAAACACACAACAATACACGCAGAAATTTAAATTTCTCATAGAAAATCTCTTTACAATTACAATGAAGAAAACATGGAAATACACTCAAGGTAGTTAAAATATATAGCTATAACAACTGTAACTTATATATAGTTTTTCATTTAAAAGCTTTTCAGTAATTAGACAAGATTAAAGACAGAAAGAATCACAGTCCTCTTTTCTCAGCAAATTAATTGAGGTTAATTTCATGATGAGAAATAAATGTTGTGGCTGATCCTCGGGAGATCTGACATATGCCAGATCAGCTCCAGATACAAATACATACACAAAATGCTTTATATAATGGAAATTTTCTTTTTTTTTTACCATTAATTAGCAAAGCTAAAAGAGAGTATATTCATTAATATTACAATTTAATACCTTTAAATATTAATAACCTTTTGAAACACTGGAGCAAGATCATTTATATCTGTTTTCAGTATTATTGAGATTATTATATATAGATGTCTCATCTTTTTTATCTCAATCAAATGTATCTTAAAAATGTCTGTAAAAATCTGTTATGAAAAATGCAAATTTTGCTTATTTCTAACATTTTTTAGAGTTTTTAAATGCATAAAATACTATATTAAAGTTTTACAAAAAAATAATTTTTGATTTCTACAAGAATAAGATAAAATTAATAATCCCTTAAAAAGATTCTTAAATTATTTTAAACTGCAATTTTATTTCTTAATTTTTCTAAATGCAACAATTTTCCAAAAAATGAAGGTTTTACTTAAAGGAAAATTATCTATGGATATTTTAGGTTTTCAATATTAAAAAAATGGCTTTTAGTCAGATTTTAATTTTAAATTTTGTTAAAAATAAAATAACACAAGCCTTTTTGCAACAGACAGCTTACAGTAGTTGTATATGATGCGTAACATCTGACATGTTATCTTAGTAAATACACAATAGTAATTTATATCCTGAAAAAAATTAATCGGGTATGATTGGAAATTGTTTTCTATCAAATAATTATATCTTTAATGAAAATTTTATTTAATTAACACAAGGAGTAATGCAGTTTTTTTATCAAAAATAATTATTCTTGATCAATTTGGGGAAGAGCGGAGACAACAGACTTATGATAACTAAAATATGAAACATATACTTGTGATTTCAAAGTATTTAAAAACCGTAGAAAAACAGCATCAATAACATTACCAGTTAGTTGTCAAAACATTTTGATTTGTGTTCATTTCGAGCTTGAATTCATCATTCAAAAAAGCTATGAGCGGCTCAGATTTTGGCAAACTGAAATTAAAGTTAAAATCACCCCTCAAAACCATGGGAAGCAAGAGATAGTTTTCTTTAGTTAAGTAAAAGAGCAGAACCACCTTCGGTATATGGTAAAAGTACAAAATGCAGGAAATCTTTAATTTTTTGTACCGTTTGATTTCAAGAAATGTATGCGACCCCCGAAATCTATGTTTGTCCGTTTTCAAATAAGCATTCTGCCGCACATATGTCCCCCCCATATTGTTACTAACAATACCCAGGCCACTTGTTTGACGATAAGTAATGTTCATAGGAGGAGTCACAACAAGTGAGTTTTTTCTGTTTGCGATAGGTGGCAACACCAGCTGCTCTGTGGCCCGGTTGTTTAAACTGTACACAGCAATCGAAGTTAGGTATCTAAACACATTTGTAATTATCTAAACACGTCTCTGACAACATGAGTAATGAACATTTTTATGAAATAATGTCGTCGAAATCTGTTTGGTGAGCCCTTTGACAATTGAGCGTAAGGATTGCAAGTTTATCCTGGGTGAAGTCTAAGACTTGCTGGTATGTGCGAAGTGGATTTAGAGTATCATTGGGTAGATGATCAGAGTATCTAGTTCTTCCGAGCTATAATCTCTTATCTTTAGGATTTTTAGTGACTGTTACGAATTCACTCTTGCTCTTTGTTAACAAAAAAAAAAAAAATACTTAAAAAGTAAAATATACTTATATGAGAGTAAAAAATTAAAATTTAAAACTACTAAAATGCTTTAAGTGCTAGAAAAATATCTTCAAAAATGGTGCAAGCACTGAGAATGAAAAAAAATTTTGATCAGTGGGTGGGCAAGGTGAGGCCTGACCAATGGGAATGCAGCTTAGAACTCAGTTGCTGTAGAAATGAGAGAAACATTGAATGGTTTGAAATAAAAAAAACAGCTTTTTTAAAAGCTAATAAAAAATAAAATACATTTTGAAAAAATAGGAAAGAACTTGTAAATTTAAATTTGATCTGGATAAATAATTTTCCAGGGAAAATTAAAGTGATTTAAAGTAAATTTGAAAATAGCGAGTTCTTGGGAATCGAATCTGGGGTGATTCATTTTAAGTCAGCTACTATAACCATTAGGCTACGAAGGCTCGGGGAGGGAGTTAAAGTAAGCTTTTAACTTAGGTGAGAAGAGTGAAATGAATTTAATTAAGAATTTTAATTGAAGAGAGGATCCGATTGAATATTATTGGGTCTTTTAAAATTAGAATCAGGGATATATTTTTTAATATTCAAGATCAAAGGATTATTAGTTATCAATTTTTTGAAAGAAGTTAGTTGATAATTTTTGGATAAATTGTCTGATAAACATCATTTTGCATGCGGATCTGAGGTCTTTATTCCTCAAGAACCATCGAGATTTAATATTTGTCGGAGAATGATGCTTTGAGAAACTTCAATTTGATTAATATGAATTTTAGCTGCATGTGCCCAGATTGGCACAGCATACTGGTTAAAACTGGTCTTAGGATTAGTGTGTAGATAAGCAATTTATTTTCTCTGCTCCAATAGATTCTTGCTATTAAGGGGTAGATTTTACAGACTGATTGTGAATTTAGATTCAAGTGCTTGATGGCTACCAGAGCTGTACCCTGATGCGCTGTACACCATCATGCGCTCTCATTGGTCAAATCAAATAGCATATGCTTACGTCACTTCCTGTTGCACACATCCGTCCCTTTTCACGAAATCACCTTAACAAATATCCAGCAAGCGAGAGGAAAGATGTTACACATAAAAAATGGCGCATAGTGTTAGCAGTCATCCCGAGAGGTAGTTTGCTGATCAAGGCACTGTGAAAAGGTTAAAAAATTCTTTACAAAACCGGTAAAAATGAAATAATATTTGTTAAACTTACCAGATTAATTGTTGTTGAATACATGTAAATTTCTCTAGGGCCAAGTTCTGGAATACCACTTCTTTTCCAAGAAACAAGATGTTTTGCAAATTCTAATTCATCTACAACACCAGCCCATTGAAGGAGAGAATCCAAGACAAGCAACTACAAATGGAAATTATTACAATTTTAAAATGATTCACTTAATACAAAGCAAAAACAACTACTTAATAACAAATTATGTTTAAAAAATATTAATTTGCAATGATAAAATAATTTTTAAAATATATGTTATATATATTTTAACATAACTTCATGCTGAAATAAAATAAATTGTATGTATTTGACTTTTCCCATTTCATATTTGTTAAAGAAATAAATAAAATGTTTAATACATTGTTTGTTCAAATATGTTTATAATAAGATAATCAAACAGTAACAATATGAACATAAAACATTTCAATAAATAGCATATTATCTTAATATCTCTGAAAATATATAGTCCCTCCCCCCAGAAATTCATTTTATCTATGAATTGATTTATGAAATAAAAACAAAGCTAAATTTGAATTTTAAAAATAAATATAACATTTTTAAATATTCTTTGTTTGCCCAAAATGCATTAAAGTCATAAATTTGGAAATTTTTATCATCATACTGCATATTAAATCTTAAACATTTATAAACAGAATTTATTTGTTCAATGGGAAAATCATAATTTATCATACTTGATGAATAATGATTGAAAATTAAAGAATTTGATAAAAACTGAACTCTCTGATGCACTTATTTAGTACATAACCAAAGATAGCTAAAAAATTAATTACTAAATTCAGATGATGAAGTATTAAAAATAAATTTTCAAATAAAATCACAATCAGAAAAGAATTTTTATAAGAAGCAACTGCAAATGAAGTACATTCCAAAATATTAGATGCAGAAAAATTATATAAGCACATCTATTGATGCAGATACACATAAAAATAAAAGCACACCATTTGATCAGAATTTGAAGTCCAATCACCTCTGGTCCAATGAGCACGATGTTCATCTCTTATGATATCGGAATATGTAAAAGTTTCTTCATCATAATGAAACCGACATTCATCCCGAGATAAAAATTCAGTAGCTGTGCCAAGAGCATCTCCAATAATAGCACCATAAAGTATACCTAAAAGTGGAAATATATTCTAAAATAGGGATATTTCTGTTTTCTAACAGCAAATTAATCAGTATTATATTATGAATAAAATTAAAAATTCATTTCATGATTAACCTGTAAATGTGAATATTTAAGTAAAATGAGTAGTTACAATAAAATCTTTCAGGCAAATCATATGACAAAATCTTCCATTCATATTTGTTCTGTTAAGTCTTAAAAATCTGCATATTATTTCTTTTTAAGCATTAAAAAATATCAAAATTGTACAATATGAAAATCAAGGATTTCACGCAATATATTTTATATATTTACATTTTAGACTCTTATGCTTTTTAGAAATATAATACAATTTTAAAAAAGTAGCATACCTATAATTTTATCCCTTAATTCATCTGGATGGAGTTGAGTAGCATCATATGGTGGTAATAGTGGAGTCCTGATTCGACTAGCAGTATTTAAAGTCGCAGTTTGTATTTGAACATATTGGGCTCTTACTGAATCAGAATTAGGTTTGGCAGTCTGAATCACATTTGCTCGCACTCGAGGGAAAATATTTAATTCTCTTTCTTGCTTGGCTAAGATTTTCCCAGATGCAAGTTGTTTTAGAAATCGAATAGTTGAATCTGAACCACTGTCACAAATATTTTGAGGTGGTTGAGATATGCAGCAATTTGATATAGCAAGGATAATTTCAATCGTTTCACTAGAGCCTAATGACTTTGGAAGACTTTTAAGCTTGTTGTTACTCACATTAAGTTTTCTGAGAGATTCCATTTCTCCAATTTTTTCAGGTAATTCTAGTAAACAATTATGTGACAAATCAATTTTTTGTAATTTAACTAGGCGAGTAATAGTTGATGGTATCTCTTCCAAACAATTATGAGACAGAAGTAAGCATTTTAAGTGAAACAAAAGGCCTATGCTATCTGGAAGAGCAGAAATTTTATTATAACTAAGGTCCAAAAATGCAATATGAGGTATTCGAAGAGGAAGCTCAGCTGGAAGTGTAGATATGCAGTTGAAAGATAAATTTATCCTTTCATGAAGAGATATTGAATCTGTAATGGCTGTTGGGATATCAGATAAGCATTTATATGAATATTCACCCTTGACATGCTGAAAAAAGTTTAAAAACAAATTAGCAAAATGAAACTTACAGTTGGACAAGATTGCAGTTTTACCAGAAAAATATATTTTTGGAGTATGAATGTTACTCATTCAAAAAATTTAGCTCTTTCAATTTTATAGAAATATTCAATTTAAAATTAAGGATGTAAATAAAAAAGTTTTACCAAATAATTTGCTCACAGTTAAAACTTTTTGATATTTATATAAAATTGCTTAGTAAATACAATTGAAAATTGTACAATGTCATACTTATAATTGAAATATTGAAAGTATGAATATTAAAATCATTTTTAAAAGTAAAACTTTTAGAACAAGGATAAAGAGTTTTTTTGCAACAAATTATACATCATTAATTAAATTCAGATTTAATTAATACACTTATGTCCAAAAATTAAATCACAAACATAAAATTTGTGTAAACTGATGAACTATTCACTGTGAAGGCACAAAATTTGGCTCAGAGACATATTTCAATGTGAGAAAGAATATAGCAACATAACAATAAGGAAAAGATTTTAATTGTGAATTAAGATACAAAGAATATCAAAGAAAAAAAAATGTGGAATCATGACTCAAGAGATAAAACATTTACTTCAGGAAAAGTCTCTCTACTATGGAGTATGATCAATGAGCACTACTAAAGGGTGTTTTTTTTAGAGGTATAGAACTTTAAATTGCAATAAAACAACGATGTATTATTCGATTGACATGAATTTTTTTTATTCGAAAGATAATCTTGTGGCATTACATTTTAAATATGATTTCTGGCATATGACTGCCACAGCTGGCTCGGATGTAGTCCAATCTGGACGTCCAATTTTCGATGACTTTTTCTAACATTTGTGGCCGTATATCAGCAATAACACGGCGAATGTTGTCTTCCAAATGGTCAAGCGTTTGTGGCTTATCCGCATAGACCAATGACTTTACATAGCCCCACAGAAAATAGTCTAGCGGTGTTAAATCACAAGATCTTGGAGGCCAATTCACAGGTCCAAAACGTGAAATTAGTCGGTCACCAAACGTGTCTTTCAATAAATCGATTGTGGCACGAGCTGTGTGACATGTTGCGCCGTCTTGTTGGAACCACAGCTCCTGGACATCATGATTGTTCAATTCAGGAATGAAAAAGTTAGTAATCATGGCTCTATACCGATCACCATTGACTGTAACGTTGAGGCCCTCATCGTTTTTGAAGAAGGATTCCACCAGGCCATAAAAGCGCACCAAGCAGTCAGTTTTTCTGGATGTAACGGTGTTTCGACATACACTTGTGGATTAGCTTCACTCCAAATGCGGCAGTTTTGTTTGTTGACGTAGCCATTCAACCAGAAGTGCGCTTCATCGCTAAACAAAATTCGCTTATGAAAATCGGGAACAACGGCAATCTCGTTTTGGGCCCATTCACTAATCTACGCCTTGCTTGATGATCGTTTTGATGAATTGCCAAACCAAACTGAGAATAAATCACTGGACAGCTGTTAAATCGGTCGCCATCTTGGAAAGTAATGCCAACTTAAACTTCTATACCTGAAAAAAAAACACTCTTTATATAAGTCTTACAACAAGCTGCCATAATGTTTATGAGGGTTTCAAAAAATGTTTGTGGCAACAAAATCCATTCATTCAAAAGTATGATTTTAAACTCCTAAGGGGGTTTTGAGAAGGGGCTACATTGAGAAATGGCTTTTCCTAGACCATGCCAAACATGTTCAATAGGATTGAGATCTTGAGGGCACGGTGAATATCCTCCTCTTCAAGAAACTAATCAACAATGTGAGCCCTCTGAGTAGCCTCGCATTGTCATCCATAAAAATGCAGTCCAGGCCCATAGCATTCCAGAGCAACCTCAGATAGAGGCTTCAAGGATTTCGACCTATAGTGCTGTACATTGACAGTACCGGTATCAGATGTGCAGTATAGTGTGTGACTGCCCAACATTATACCACCCCAGACAAGGATTCCTTTACTACCAAATCTGGAGATTTCTGTTACTTAGGAGGGATGAAAGTAAGTTCCACTTTCTCTCCAGATGAAGACTTAATGAGCATTACTGTCTGATGAATCTCGACTCGTCACTGAAAAGGAGCCCCTCCCCCCCCTATTTTCATGGTGTCCATGACTGATGATTTTGGCTTCACAATAACTGGTCATTTCTGTTGGATGCAGTCAAAGGAACACACAGAACTGGATGCCGGGCATAAAGGCCAGTCTCTGCTAGACGACTGTTTGCCTGGAAATTCTTCTTCCAGACACAGCAGTTATGTCACAAGCTTAATGTCAAGTAGTGGTCCTGTGCAAATATCATTGCTCTATGGAAGACTTGGCCAACCTTCCTGGTCAGAGTACCACTTGTTTGGAATTGATTCCATAGCCAGGAGATCATTTTTGGTGCCACTTATAACCATCGAGCCACCTCCAATTCTTCAGACTGGCCAGCTTCAAGCCTGCCAATGGCTCTGTAACTGAAGGAATCTTCTTTATGATTACGAGAACTCCTTTTCACTGCAAGGTAACTTGTTTGCTTTCATGTAATATTCACAAACATAATAATGCAGACAACAATTCCAGATGCTTAAACAATCTCAATACTGTATAGTTCTGCAAAAACTAATGTAAAACAACTTCCTTTCCTAAGACGAAGGTTGATATTGTACTACTCGTTCAAAAAATATAAAATAGAAATTTTATCAATTTTATTGGTAGCAATTTAGAATTATGTCGAAAATTATGTTTGGGACCTTAATTTTGGACATGAGTGTAAGGTAGTAAAATGCAACAAAAACTGTTCCAATGATTTTACAAATTAAAGCAAACTATTTTATCTTTTGGTGTTAGTGTTCTCATCCTGGAGGCTCTCTGACTCATGGTTTTACAAGACAGGATCAAATTCTTCTAGCCCGCTTTCGAAGTGGCCATCTTAAAACAATGAAATTTTCCGAAGGATGCAAGAGCTTTGAAATGTGCACGAACTGTTCTTCTGAGCCGGCCTCGCCTGCTCACATCCTCGAATGCCTAGGGCTCACCAAGCAGAATTTAGCAGACGATCCCTTGCTGGCGGATTTTTTGAAAATGTACAATGCCATGGACTTGGTCTAGCACTGCTGATCAATGGGAGCATGCAACAACAAACTATTTCATACCATCCTAAAGACAAATGCTTAACATTTTCTGAGGCAAACTACAATTTATTGAAGTTCACTAAGGGTCACCAATGGTATGGGGCTAATTGTACTAATTTCACAGTTTTCATGATTATAAATAACAATAAACACTATTCCATGATAATAACAAGTTTTTGAATAACAAGAATAGCATAATTTGACAAGGAAATATTCAACAAAGATTGAATTTTTTAAAAATAACCTGTTAATTCCTGTTTAGATTTATCTCATCAGGGCAGACATCAGGGCTTACAGTCTGTATAAAAATAGCTATACTTAGTTTTGTGAGTCATTTGTGTAATGAGTTAACCATCAGCATATTGTAAGATTCAATTTGGACAAATAAGAGTTGTAAAGATTTCTAATTCGTATATTCACTAATTATAGTCTACTGTGTTCATTACAGACAATTAACTACACTAATATAAAAATATTACTCTAAATTTTATATATATGTAAATTTATATTGGATTATATATATATATACATATATCAATTTTAAAAAAGTAACATTTACACACATAAAATAGCTCTCTAAGAAATATTTTTAAAATTAATTTAAAAATACAAAATGGATCTTTTAAGAAGTTATGCAGTTTTGATATAAAATACAAGATCATCATTGACAGAACACATACAAATAAAGGAAAACACAAGTAAAATATAAAATAAATATAAACATTTTTGAAAACAATAAAAGTAAAATACCTTGCAATACATTAGATAATCAACAGGTGTGCTTAAATCAAGCTCTTTTCTTTCATCTTCACGTACTGGTTCTAACTGGTGCATTTCAACATTACCCATGACGATATGTCTATTAAAAATAAAATACGATGCATATCAGCTTAAAATTCACAACATACAAAGAAATTTTTGAAGCAAAATTTTCATAAAGCTACTTATACTATCACAATATTCTTATTCTTTATTGCATTATCACAATATTAATATTAAAACAGAATATAAATTGCAATTGCAAATACTGAGCGAAAACTTTAGGATATCCTTCAAGAGGAAAGACAAAATAATTTATGATTTTATGGATACAGCCAAATTTGCGGCATACAAACCATGACAAAGTTGAGTACATAATTTAATAATGAACTTCACTTTTCAAAAATACAATTTTTTAAATTTCATGAATTTCTTGCAAATATTACAATTAGAATCTATAAATAAAATAAAAATAAAATTTTAAAAAAGTATAAAAATTACATATAAAAAATAAATGGAAAAAATTAACTAATATTACAAATTTGGGTGACGAGCAATATCTAAGTAAAAAGCAGAATTCAGATTAAAAAATTTAGAGAATTACATAATTAAATTTGAAAACTATTGCTGAATAGAAATATAAGGAGCTAATTTGATATTGGAGTGTGAACGATTTCTTAGTCACGCCAAGCAATGTTTGTTGTCGAGTGATATGGAATGCAAGATGGCAACCTAATTGTAACAAATCATCAGGAAAATAATTTTAAAGAACTATTTTAAAATATATTGAAATATATTTCAAATAAAAAATATAGGAATAGATTGAAAATAACCAATATCAATATAATCATATAATTATGTTATACATAAAATAATTACATAATATACATTAAAATTAATCAATAATGAATATCAATTAATAATTGCAGATAGCTTGCAATATTCCAAAAAGAGGGAGTTCCTTCAATGAATTTCATCGAGCAAGGAGCGTTTAAAAATGCATTATTTAAAAGTAAAAGTGGAAATGTGCTATTTGTAGCAATAATTAAAAGCACACACACAGCCTCAAATTTTATAAAAAAAAATATCCTGGTACTCATTAATGATATTAGAAATATCCACATTTGAAAAATAACAGATCACAAAATACAACAGAAGACTGAAGCAGTAGCTTGAACAATGATTGCAATGACAATGGTTAAATTTTTAAAGAAATCAAATTAAAATCGTCTGAAATTAATAGGGTTACAGCGGAAAGAAACCATTAAAATTAACTATAATATACGTCATTCCCATGCCAACCACATTAACACATGGTGCTAATTTGATATCGGGGGTAATAGCGCCAAGTTGTTTATGTTCGCCAAGATGGGCGATAACATTACAATATGGTTACCTTAATATTTTTATCTTTCGTTGATGTGGTTGCCATGGGGATAACGTATATTAGGAATAACTTTTATTCGTTTTTTCCCGCTGTAACCCTATTAATTTCAGACGATTTCTTTTAAAAAAATGTCCACAATTTTCAGTGTAATTTTTTTATGGTTTGCATCGTCTGTTTAATTCTGTGCTATTTTCGAATATGGATATTTCTAAAATGAGTGAGTACTAGAATATTTTTTTCTGAAAAGAATAAGTGTTGTGCTTTTAATTATCACTATAAATCGTTTATTTTCGTTTTAAAAATGTTTTTTACGTTTTTTGTTCGATGAAATTCCTTGAAGGAACTTGCAGTACAAGTTTCATATAGCAAGCTTTCACTACTTTGTAATTGATATTCTTAATTAATTTTAACATACATTATGTAATTATTTTATTCATAATGAAAAAAAAATGCAATGATTACTATGTGTAATAATCATATAATACTCATTATTTATAATCCTTTCTTTCTTTTAGCATTTATTTATAAATATTACATATTTTGTTATTTATTTATAATTAATATTGTTTATTTATAATTATTATTGCTATTTATTTGTAATTATTATTGTTATTTATTTATAATTATTATTTATTTATAATTATCTTATTTATTTCTAACTATTTCTGTTGCTTATTTTTTTTATAGTTATTCTTATGTTATTTATTTATAATTATGTAATACGAGTAATCTTATGCATTATTTTTATTTTTTTACAATTCGATGATTATTCTTTTTTATAATTACTATTTAATTAAATTACATGATTATTACTTCTAATAACTGTTATAAAATGGTACTATATGAATATTATATATAATTACGATAAAATAATATAAGTCGTTATATGCTGTTTGTAATACTATTATTAGTATACGTTACTTTTTATTACATAATATTATTATTCATTATTTATTGATTGATCTAGGTTATTCTAAATCTCTTCCTATATCTTTTATTTGAAATACATTTCAATGTATTTCAAAACAATTCTTTAAAATTATTGTGTATCATTAAATTACCGCTAGGCCGCCATATTGGATTTCATTCCAGCAACAAGAAACGCTGCTTGGCGCGATCTTTATCACGCCAAGTAGCACTTGGCGCCATTACCCCTGATATCAAACTAGTTCCTTAACACACAATAAAAATATCAAGGTAACCATAATGTAATGTTATCGTCCATCTTTGCAAACGTAAACAACAACTTTGTGTGTAGCACGTATATTAAATTGGCACCAAAAAAGGTATATGACAACCCACTGCAGCATCAGAGGTGTAATATAATTAATACAACAAATGTATCACAAAATAATATTAACAACTTTATAAGTATTAATGAATCAATCATAAACTGTAAAGGTACATTTTACCAAGTTTTTTGTGACTCTATATCTAATGTATCTAAAAAAAAAAGACATTAGCTTGAATGATACTTTTTAACAAAAATGCAGTATTATAATACATCTAAGCCTTCAAAATTTGTATATTAGTGATAGTTTGTTAAAATAAATCCTTCGAGTAAGCATTTATTTTTTTTATACCTAAAATAACAAGAAAAGGAATTATATATAAGTGAAAGATATAAAAGAACTTATTTAAATACAATTTCATAAAAATTTTAAAACTAAAATGGAACAAGAAGAATCACCAGAAAACTAAATGTGATATTTTTTGCTCCATCTCACCAAATTTTCCTTTCTCCTTAAAATTTTAATTTTATTAAATACTATAATAGATAAACCAATCTTACTAGAAATTATATTATCATATACTTTAACATAATAATTGTGTGTGTATAGATATATATTATTCAGGATTATTTATAGTAATAGTAATTTCTAAAATCAAACATACACAAAAATAGCACTCAGAATGCAAGCAAAACAAAATAGACCACAGAAAATTTAATCAAATTTTCATATAAATAGAAATATAGAGTGGTTTACACAAAATTAATATTAAAAGCATAGAATTAGCAGAAACTAAAATGAGTCAAATGCACATTGCACACATTTGCATGCAACAACCAGTTGCGAGGGAACTAAAGAATGCAACAACCAGTTGCGAGAGAACTAAAGAATGCAACAACCAGTATTTTACAAAATGGTTTTAAAAAAGTTTAATATATGAAATACGAATGTATCGATACAATGTGTATATAACTGTCAACTTAAAATAGGCACTACATAAATGTATATTGGTAACTCAAAAAAGTGCGGGTAAGTAATAAAATAAAAAAGGAATTTAATTACAAATATTAGCCAATCAGAGCCTTTGAGTAAATGCATCAGGCGAAAAAATCAAAAACAGAAATCTCAAAATTCACATTCTTTGCAATGTTTTCATGATAATAACAGATAAAATTCGGCAATACAACCAGAAAGAAATCCATTTGTTTTGAAATAGTTAAGTTTCACTTTGTTGTCGTGGCGATTTAAAACTGTTTAGCTGTTTCCCTACTTTTGCTACCAAAGTAGTTAATTAATCTTATTACAAGCCACGTGATAACGGGAAGCTGTAAAATGTACCACAATATTTTTTAACATCAATGAATAAACTTATTGAAGAGACACAATGATTTTTATTTTGTTGGAAGTACTTTTTTTACATGCGTATATAACATTAAAGCAGTGCTTATATAACGTTATAAACATGAGTAGGTTAAAGTGTAGGGGCACTTGGTGCAGTCCTTTTTTTTTAGATTAAAGGTGGTCGCCAAGGTACTTTTTTCAGAATTATTTATTTGTTATTTTAGAATGAATTCGATATCTCACCATGACTTTTAGATAAAAATCGCCAGATCCGAAGAAAAAGCGCCAAATCCAGATGTTCCCCCCAATACTACATTTGAACCATATATATAACATTAAAGCTATCATATGCTTGTATTTCCAAATTTATGTTTTTGAATTGATTTTGTCTACCTTTGGCTTTTTGATTTTTTAAATTAACCATATATTATGCTTATAAAATGTTGGGCGTATTCAGTTTTGATTCATTTTTTTATCTATGAATTTAAATTCATAGATTGGAACAAAAATACCTTAATCATACTTATTTTATTCTGCAAATCGAAAAAGAAAATACAAAATAAAAGTATATAATTTAAGTGCAAGTTTGAATAAAAATATATTTTATGCTCAAGACACCTAGTGGAAAGAGTGTGCATAATATCGTTATTCACAAATCGTAGATTTTGGTCGTATCTTCGGCCACAGAGTCATATGACTTGAGTTGTTTTGCAGAGGGCAAGTGTGAATTGATATTTAAACTTCAAAGGGCGTTTTGCCAACATTGATTTCATCTAGAAAACATTCGCCTTTTTTTTGTTATAAGTAAGTAAACATTTATTTTGGTTCTTTAGATCTGTACCGATATTTGTTTAGCACTTAGATTTATCCATTTATCGAGTAGCTGTAAAAACTGAGGGATTTTCTATCATGGGACTATAAAATTTTGTTATGTTTATGGTAAAAGAGGTTAATTGCACTAATTATTTATACTCTTGCTTTCTTCGTGGACATTATCAAATAATAATTTTAAGTAAAATATGTATTTCTTTTCGCAGTAAATATCAAAAATGACTAAGGGATTACCTAAAGTAGCTGATGTCGAGAAGGAATCGGAATATGGATATGTATTTTCTGTATCAGGACCTGGTAAGTAATAATAATAATCCTGTTTAGTATTATAAGTCAACATTATTGAGTAAGTGTGAACTATTTCATGTGTTATAAATAATTATCTTGCATTGATGTACTTGGGATTTATGAAGATTTGAAGAAAAAAAAGTTGTGATTGTATGATGATTTTATTTGAAATTGTAATTTTTACTTTTCAATTTTTTACAACTTATTTTGTTGGAGTTTCGTAAAGATTTATTGAACTGTTCTAAGAAGAAATATGCATAAATCTTTATTATAGAAACTGTAAAATATGAAAGTATAGTTCATTTTCATTTAAGAATTTGTCCAAATTTTTTTCATGAGATTGCCTTTGTTTTAATATTAATTGAAGAATTCAAATTATTCTATTTACTTAAGTATTTCACATTTTGTAAAGTGAGTTGCATGAAAAATTTGAGTGTTGAAAAAAATTAAACTGTTCATCTTGTTAAATAAGTAATCTTTCAAATAGTTAATACATTGCATGATATGGTTGAAATTTTTAGTTAATAAATTATAAACAAAACACTTTGATATTGAGAGAACAGAGGAGAAATATATATTTTTTACCTGCCTCTATTAAATTGTAAAATTTGGGTTCTTGTGACTGACTTGTCATCAAGTCACATGACCTGTTAGCTTCTGTTTATAGAGCCAATTATTTTCAAAAAATAAGGACTATACCATAAATATTTATATTGGAGCATAAACATATTACTTTAAAAACAAAGTTTTTTAAAAATTAAAGTGACCATTAATTTACAAAGAGATTTTTTTTCTTTTTCTGGCATTCATTAGGATTTTTCTTTCTACTTAAGACTATGAATCACTTGTTGAATTGTTTATTTTATGAATCTAGTTGTTCATGGTTAATTTTATCATGAAAATATTAGCCATTAAATCTATGGGGAGTACAAGAAAGTCTAGAAATTCAGTGAGAAATTATGAAAATTTGAAGTTAATTATTTATTTTATAATTAATCTGAGAAAGATGAATTTTAATAGGGTTTGACTTTTCCTGATTAGTTAAAACTACCCTTTTCTCCTTGTATCTATTTTATTTTATGTCAAAAAGCTGTTCTTTTAGAGTTACTGTCATTAGTAAAATTGTTCAACTGTGACTTGGAAAAATTCTTGCTTCTTAACTTTTTTTTAACTTTATAAATGTTCATATGGAAGTAGAGTTCTTCATATGGTTGGACATAAACTCATTTTCTGTTTTGAGTTATTTGGAATTATGAGAAGAATAATACAGCACTAAATGCAAGAGTTTCACTCTACTTAGTATGTTTTAATGAAAACCTATACAACAGATTTTTTTTTTCATTTAAAAAAAAAGTAGCATTTACTTTTGATAATAAATTTGACTTTGTACAGTGGCATACATCCCTACAACCCCTGCATCACAGGAGGGCCAGGATTTTAGGGGGCTCAAAGTCAGACTTTGAAGGGGGCCTGACTTTGCCACTTTGAAGGGGCCTGACTTTGCCCTATTATATTGTCTAATGCTGCGATACTCAACCTGTGGCCCACTTAGCCTTTTTAAGTGGCCCAGTTATGGCTCATTGCTCTCTGAGAAATTCACTTAAGAACATTGTATCAAAAATTTGGTGGGAAATTCTTTGTTATGAAATCAAATATATCAATTTTGGTTTTTGCTTTCGGTGTCGTACTTGTACGAATTGGTTTTCTTTTTCTATTTTGAACGGTTACGGTTAGTGATAACAGACAACAGTGGAGTAGCGACAATTTAATGGGGGAAACTAATTTTTAACTATTTTTCATATCTTGCAAGCGAAAAAATATTCGAAAAAAAATAAATAGTTTGAAGAACAGGGGGAGGTAGACTGTTTTGTAGTGAAAAACAAACATGAATTAGTAATTGTTTGATTTCTTATGAAAATGCTGTATTTAAAAAATAACATCAAACAGGAATCATTCAGTGACTTTTCTCAAAGATCTCTTTCAAGGGCATTAAAGTGTTTAGTCAGTGGTAATATCACACTGGTAACAGACATCCTATGAAGTTTTTTCGATGTTATATTATTGGTAATCATATGAAACCGTTTACTAATCAAGATATTGTGAAGGAGTGTTTTTTAAATGGTTCTTATTTAATGTTAGTGACAAAAAAAAAGCCAATGTTATCTATGTCTTAAAGCATTTCTCTCCCCTCTCCCATTTATCCTCATGTTGCGGTCTACATGAAAAAAATAGCTGACATAATTAATGCGGCTCAGCAGAATTAAGGTTATCCCTTGTCTAATGTGTTAATGGGTACTATATGTCTGTTTATTTAAAAACAGACAAGAGCAATTTAGGTGTAACATTAAGGAATATGGCTGAAAGATCCAGAATTAAATTGGTAAATACACTTAGTTTTTCAGACCAGCTATAAAAAACATATCATTGATTGAATGGAGAAAATATCTATTGTATTTAGTTGACAAAACAGTAATTGATTGGAACAATTGCTTGAAGTGTGTGTTTGCATAATCAGTTATCTAAAAGTAAAAAGAAAAATAAATCACAGTACCTATTAAATATGTGGAAATTGATGAAAGTTTTCTTTTCAAAAGGGAAAAGTCAAGTTGTGATAGATTACTGCCAGAACAATAGATTTATTTTTGGTGGAGTTTGTAGGGAGACCAATGAGTGCTTTTTTGTGTGTATCTGTTTTTATAATTTATATGAATTACAAATATTTTAAAGCAACTATTTTTTGGAGAAAATAAAGCAAAATATTGAACATTGTATAACTGATTATATATATCTGACTTTTGGAAAGCATATAAAGTAGATAAACTGAAAGCTTTAAACTTTGAACATTCTAAAGTCAATCACCAGTATAATTTTTTACCTCAATACTGGTGCTTGTACACAGAACATTGAAAAACTGCAGCATTTGGCAAAAATAGTATTGTGGAATTGGAATGACAGTATTTGATATGTATTTATGCATATTTAATGACACTTCTCCACTAAAAAAAACTTGTTTGTTGTAATTTTGAATGCCATTGGGAAATTTTGACTACCTAAATAATGATTGAGATATTTTTTATTTAAGGTTAAAGTGCTTGTTTGTTAAATTAATATAGTCAAATTTTCAAATTGAGTTATTAATGTAAACCTTTGCTCAACCAGTTTATTGGCCAACAGGCTATTAAATAAGTATTGAATAATTTTATTAACCCCTTATCTGCGGCCAGCATATATACATGTCTTGCTTAACCAGTGTGTTGAGTGCCTTGGACGTACTACATATACATTTTCCGAGAAATAAAATTCCTTTCTTTGTCTGCTCATAGTAAAACTATTCCAAAAGCTTTGAGATGTAATGAAATGACCTTAACAGTGTTTGTGAAGGATTTACTTATTTCAAAAATAAATTTGCTTATTCGTGGCTTCCCCCTCCCAATAGACTGTATACTCATATCTGGGGAGTAAATCAAGTATTTTTTATGTGGCACTTAAGGGGTTAATGTTCAAGGAAACTTGCAGATATTATCTTGTTATAAAACATTTTATTACATCCATAAAGTGTCATGTAGGTAGCATGATCCAAAGGTACAGAAATGTCTTTAGTGTGCTCGAATACTCGCTGTATTTTAATAAGTTCTCGCCACAGGTCTGGGGCTCAAACCCCGGGCCGGGAGAGATTGACTCAGCCTTTCATTCCTTCTGTTGGACAATAAATGAGTATCAAACTTGCTTGGGAACTAAATGCAGGGGGTTTTGTATCAGACCGACCACCTGAATGGAATGTCTGCTTATGCACCTCAGTACCGAAGGTCACGAAACCCGAGATGGGCACAGTAGGCCTTGGTCCTTTGTGGGCTGTTGCACTACTGAGTTTAGTTTTAGTTTATTTTAATAAATATTAGAATGTAGTATAAAATTTTTTTCTTTTTTCTCCGCAATTGTAGGAACTGTGAGACAAAGATTAAAAAATTATATTGTTTTGTAATTATAGCCTGGGGGCCAAATTACGTGAAATACTGTTATTATTATTAGATCTAATAAGTATATATTATATTATGGACTGTGTTTATAAGGATTCTTTTCTGGAAAATTAAAATTTTTATTCCAATTTCTAGTGGTCACTGCAGAAAAAATGTCTGGAGCAGCTATGTACGAACTGGTACGAGTGGGTCATTATGAACTTGTTGGAGAAATTATTCGTTTAGAAGGAGAAATGGCAACAATTCAAGTATATGAAGAAACATGTATCCATTTATTTAATAGATGTTTAACCTTTTAAAATTTAATTAAGTGGTAGCAAAGTTATATTTAGAGTTTGGTAAGTGTGCAATTTGTCACTTTAAATTTATTTTGTGCTTTCTGATTATCCGTGTCTCCAAAGTGGTCAAAAACCTGTTGAATTTGTTAGTTTATAAATAAATGCTTTTATAGAGAAATCTGTATTATTCACAGCTATGTCAAAAATTAATTTTAAAATTAATTTTAGGAGGTTGGGTTGAGTTTTGTAGCTCATGATACATTATTTTCATGCATTTTAAGCAGTGGAATTTTCTCATTCTGTATTGGGCTTTAAACACCCTATTTTTCAAAAAATCCATTTTGAAGGGGAGAAATGTTGGTAAAATGATTAAATATAAAGAATTAGAATTATCCATTTGGGCTCTTAACACTTACCGTAAAATCCGGCGTATAACCCACACCTATACTTTCAAGCTGCATTTTTTAATTTTAAAATATATTTGCTGTACAACGTGTATCCCCCTTTTTTATAAAGAAGCCTGAAATGTACGTGCGCAATGCTCTTATGTGTTTGAGTGTTTTATTCGAGGTATTATCCTAAGCTTTTAAAAAAATATTATACTTCTAGAATTACATTCCTTCAATTTCATAAAGAATATCATTTCATTTAAATGAATATTTCGATATATGTAGAAGTCGAATTTTTTTTATACCCATCTCTTTTTTTTATTTTTAAAGCGATCATTTTTATACCTGGTGTATAATGCACACCTCTGTAATTTTTTATGTTTAAAGTGTGTTATGTGCCGAATTTTACACTATATGTTGTACCCATGCATTAATTGTCTATTACCATTTATATATTTGAAAGTGTATGGATGCCTTGGAATGCAGTACAAAAATGTGGATAATCGGAATTTTCAGTTTTTTTTGTTTGTTTTTGAATAAAACAGATTTTTACATAAAACTTATGTTTATAAATCATGGAATGTTTTCTTCTTGCCTATGTATATT
This sequence comes from Trichonephila clavipes, assembly GCA_019973935.1. Classification (NCBI taxonomy): domain Eukaryota; kingdom Metazoa; phylum Arthropoda; class Arachnida; order Araneae; family Nephilidae; genus Trichonephila; species Trichonephila clavipes. The sequence continues at coordinate 49,511 of BMAU01020929.1, forward strand.
GGTGAAAAAAAGTCATTTTTTTAATTGCTGTAAATTTATATTTTTTGTTGAGTAATTTCTGTATTTGTTGCTTTTAAATTGTGTGAAATCCTTAACTTTTGAACAGCTGGTGTCACTGTTGGAGATCCAGTTTTGAGAACTGGAAAACCTTTGTCTGTTGAATTAGGACCTGGTATTATGGGTAGTATCTTTGATGGTATTCAGCGTCCTTTAAAAGATATTAATGAGCTGACAAGCAGTATCTATATTCCCAGAGGTGTTAACGTTCCAGCTTTAAGCAGAGAAGCAACATGGGATTTTAATCCAATTACCTACAAAGTAATGTTACTTAAATTCATCAATAGCAAATGAGTTTTTTGTGTAGATTTTTAAGTATTAATTTTTGTAAAATATTTTTTTTCCCTCCTTTGTTTCAAGTTCGTAGAAATGACTTGCATAATAAACTCAATTGTTTAAATAACAAACTTAATTTTGTGCTTAGAATGCAGTTCTTATTGTTAATTCTGTTTAAGAACATAACTAATAGCTGTGTTTTTAAAAAATAATAAATTACACACGTGTTTTTATGTGTATTTTATAATGTTTGAATATTGTATTTTTAGGTTGGAAGTCATATCACTGGAGGTGATATTTTTGGAATAGTTAGAGAAAATACTCTTATCAAGCACAAAATCATGCTCCCCCCAAAAGCTCTAGGACGTGTGCTTTACATTGCCGAACCTGGAAGTTATACAGTAGATGTATGATAGATTATTTTTACAACTTTATATGTGATTTTGCATTACACATATTTCTGTTCAATCTGTATGTTATATTATATTATGATGATTCATTTTAGGACATAGTATTGGAAACAGAATTCGATGGACAAAAATCTCAATATTCCATGTTGCAAGTATGGCCTGTTCGACAGCTTCGTCCTGTTACTGAGAAATTAGCTGCAAATAATCCATTATTGACTGGACAACGTGTGCTTGATGCACTATTTCCGTTAGTATATGATTAACAGCTATTAGTGTTTAAAATTAATATTGCTATTGCTATTAATTTAATATTGTTTATTAATAATTAAGCATTTAAAATTTTAATTTAACTCATGATTAAAAAAAACCTTGCAAAGTTCTTATGATTATTTTCTCGTTTCAGTAAATAAAAATTTCCCCCAGTTATTAAAATTTTTATTTATAATATTGATCTTGTGGGTTTTTTAAAGTAATTATAGTTTAAAAATTCTGTCAAAAATGTATTTATCTAGGTAGCGTTTTTTTTTTTATAAAATATATCCAAAAACTCAAAAGTTTATAAATTTAGTTCTCTTGATTGCTGTGTAAAAACTTATTTTAGTTATGTGTTGTTATTTGGAAATTTTGATTTTGGGAAATACATATTTTAAATATAAATTTTACGCAGATGTGTGCAGGGAGGAACCACTGCTATCCCTGGTGCTTTCGGTTGTGGAAAAACTGTCATATCACAGTCACTATCAAAATTTTCTAACAGTGATGTTATTATTTATGTTGGTTGTGGAGAACGTGGAAATGAGATGTCTGAAGTATTGAGAGATTTCCCTGAGGTATATATAAAAAAAATATATATACATGTTTAAAATTTTATTTCTACTAATCTAATCTACAAATCTTTTCATAGTTGTATAATTTACAGTGCATTATTTGTAGTTCTAAAGACTGTTAGGAGTTATAAATTCTAGAAACACGTATGTAAGCAAAAAATGCTTAATAAAACAGAACAATTTATATTTTTCAACCTTTAAGTAGTTAATAAAGTTAATGAAAATTTTCGCTAGATCCCACTGTCTGTGAAATCTATTCATTTTAAAATTTATATTTTAATTTGAAAATACAAGTTTATTTTTGATGTAACTAAAACATAAAATAAATTAATATTAAAATTTTTTAATATTAAAATTATTTTTTTTAATGAGCATCTACTCTTTACTTGCTACAAACCCTAATATGATATGGGATGTCAAACCGGGGGATCGTTAGCTTGTATTTCTTTAAACAGAATGGTCAAACTACTACAATGAATTCTGATCAATATATTTTTGTTTTTAACTTAATGAGCCCTCTGAGATATAACTGGACAGTATCCTACTATATTTTTGTCCTTGTTACAGTGTGGGCTGTATTTTAAGATTGTTATTTAATAAAGTTTGGATCAAGATAATAATTTATGTGTTGTCTATAAGTCACAAATGTTGATTTAATTTAACAATATGAATGATCTCAATGTGAGAGTTCCAATTTTTTTATGTAATGTTTTTTATGTTACATCAACTCTAAATGAATAAGTTTATGTATCCAGAGTTGATGTCAATTATCGGTCATAATAACATAGTTCCATTAGTACAGATAAATCTCCCATACATCTTGGGTTTCCTTGATAATATTCAAAGAAATGTTCTTGTAATGTCTGATTTTACTTTGTGCAGGTATCCTATGACCAATGCAGTGACTTGATCCTTTTATGTGACTTTTATGGGTTATTTAAAATCAGAAGTTTTTATTGATACACCACTCACACACTTGAGAAGAACTAATGATTGCTATCTAATATGAAAATGGAACTGTACCTTTAATTATGCTTCATAATATCATAATATTTTTATAGAACTTTTCAACAATGTCGGAAGATAATGTGTGGAGGATTTGTACAAGGCATATTCCATGAATTTTAAATTCAAATTAATAAAATTAAATTCAGACAATTTGTCGAAGTTCTTGAATGTTCCTAAATAAAGGGATGAAAAAGATATGCACCAAAAACTGTGTTAAAGTATTTATTTATAAATATGTATACTGAATGTAGTTAAAGAGACAAGTTTATATTATGTTGAGTAAAAAGTTATCCGCCAAGAAAAGACAATTATAAAATGATAAATACGCACAAAATCAGCAAAGCTATTCAGGATAGTAATCTCCATACAAATCTAAAATGGGTTGCCATCATTTTGGTAATTTTTCAATCCCTTCTGCAAAGAAAATGGTGTGTGCTGGTTTAGAAAGCGATCAACCTCTTTTATGACCATGTCATTTGAATGGAAGATTGTTCCATCAAGATGCAGCTGCAAATGTGAAAACAGATAGTAACTCAAAGGCGCTGTGTCTGGGTTGTATGGTGGATGTTGCATCAAATCCCACTCCAGCCTGTAGAGCATCCAGCCGGCCATCGAACTAACATGTGATCGGGCATTATCTTGATGAAAGAGAACCACCTTCCTTCTGAACACTTTTTTTTTTAGTTTTTGTGAATGGCATCACTAACTTTGACTAGTATATTGCTGTATATTGTATTGTTGGTAGTCTGGCCACTTTTAAGGTACTCCTTATAGATAATTCTATGACAATCTCTCCAGATACTCCATCACACCTTCTTGTTAGTTAGCAATCATCGTCTTGTAATCGCATCTGCTGATTCCCTGGGAGCTGACTACCCTCCTTTATGGCTTGTATGTTGTAGTACACCCGTTTTTCAGCACAGGTCATAATTCTGTCAAGAAAATTCTCCTTTCTTTGATTTCTGAGCAGAGCCAAACAGACCACTTTTCTCTTGCTCTTTCTTGTCTTCAGCATTCAATTTGTGAGGCACCCAGCGGTTAAACCTAAATGTTAGATTTATGTGTTTAAGAGCATTAACTATTTTTTTTTTGACAAATGTCAAGATCTAACGCGATAGTTCGTGTTGAAACATTTCTGTCTTGATCAATGCCTTGCTTTAACTGGTCACAATCAACCTGGATAGGGCGGCCAGAATGTGGTTCATCTTCAATGTCGAAATTCTCAGTTTTAAACTTTTGAAACCAAACTTTTACTGTATCATAAGAAACAGTATTGAAATCTAAGCTTTCACTCACTTTTTTGAGGCATTCAGTTGCACTGAGTTTATTTCGGAACTTATAGTACATAATCATTTTGAACTGTGGATGTGATAACTCCATTTCAAACACTTTTTGGGTGCACAAGATAATAAAGTGTTGACAAACAAATTACAGTCACGTAGTTCCACCTTTCAAATTTCGAAAGCAAAAACCCATTTGGTAAAAGGTTAACTACCACAGGCATGACTGTTAGTGCAAAGGTATCTTTGGAGGAAAACTTTTTACTCAACCAGATATAAATGCTTTAGAATGATTTCTTTGACTTGGAAAGACTTGCGAAAAGTTATTTGAATACACCCAACTCATATTTTACATGATTTTGAGATATGTATATGATAATAAAGAAGTTAAAAATGAAGTTGAAGGTGAATTTTAGCTATTAACAGCTGATTTAATTTTCGAGGGCTTAAAATTTGTTACAAGTATGGAAAAACAGTTTCTTTCTATAGATCCTGACATTGAGCGCACATTAAAGTTTCAATGTAATCTTGTGTAGCAGGATATCAAGAAATATATAAGCAATTTGAAAAAAACCCCTACTAATAACAGACTTTTTAACAAAACCCAACTGAGGCTATTAATAATGAATGAAATTTTTCATGTGAATCAAAGCCAACAGTTGTGCTTAATTTTTCTGGCACATCTACAGATTATAGCATTTTTGATCCAGTTTGTAATAAACATGCATGTTTGTTATAAAGTAGTAATGAATAGTTGTTAGTAGTTTTATACCTAATTTCAATTTGAACTTTTATGTTACATATACTTATAGACTGAATTTTCCCTGTGCATTAATTTTAATTTTTTTTTGTTGTATAAATCTGTAATATGTATTTTATTACTTTTTTTGCATGCTTTTAAAAAAAATATTTAGAATTTGTTCATCTTGCATGCTTTTTTTAAAGTTGTGGAACATATTCTTAAATTTACCATATGTTGAATGTATTTTTTTACATGATTTTTTTGTGCATGGTTTTCTGAGGAACGTCTACCATGTAAAAAAAAGTGTTGGGCGTATTTCCTCTCCCCTACCCAATAAGTTTGCCTTTGGGATCACATTATTCCATTATAGTAAAAAAAAAAAAAAAAAATTGTCAAGATATATGAAGGCTTCATTCATATTTTAAATAGTATTTGGCATTAATTGTTTTGGCATCTTTATTAGCTTCTTTCTCTTTTTCATTGCATTATTTTGTTGTTACTCAATTGTCGTTCAATTAAGTACATATTTTATAGTCTACTGAGTGAGATTCAATCAATTCATTAACATCTTCATTGTTGATGTTGCAAGTTAATTAAAAAAGCTAAATGGGTTTTTTTCATAATTTATAAAATTGCTCGTCATTTGTGGGCATAATTGTTCCCAGCAGCCTTTTATTGTTAACTCTCATTTCAGCCCTAAGAGTCTCCAATATTATTTATTCATATACTAAACATGTTACTATTTGGTCCATGAGCTGTATGAGATGCTTCGTATTGGGTAGAAGAAATGTATGATTGATTTTCGGGTATACATTTTGCAGAAACTTTGAGTTTTCTGGAGCATTGTCTTAAGATGAATAATGCTTGGAACTGTATATTATTTTTACAATGTGGCATAACTGTTGGCACAATGAAAAGTGAACCAATCATTAAATATTAATGCATATTTATTTACACTCACGCATTTTTGGTTTTTAAATGTCTGGAAGCAATTTTTTATGTCCTTTTAATGATCTGTGATTTTTTGCTTGGTTGACAAAAATTAACAAATATTTACAAAGATGAAAAATGTGCAAGATAGCAAATTATGCTTAAGTTGTCTGTGTTTTAAATTTAATAAAAAGGAGTAGCTAATTTTTTTTTTGAAAATAATAAAGCTATTAATTACACTTGCAAAAACTGAAATATTTTTTACTGCTCCCTGTATGTTAATTTATTAATGGTAAAAATATATAAAAGTTATTAAGATTTGACCTTTTGTTTATTTGTATATTTTTACACAAATTAAAAGCAGGAACAAGACATCTTGTGAATTGTACATTATAAACAAGTCATGATATCAACGTGATATGCTTAATCTGTTTTGAATATTTTGAATATCAATTAGTACAAAAGGATTATTGTTAAAATATAAATAATGATTTTTTAAACATTACAATGATTATGAAATCATTGCAGTTTTAAAACATTTTGCAATGCAAGTGATAGTTTTTTTATTAATTTATATTGTAACTGAAATCATAAAATAATTATTAGCCTTTATGAGATTTAATTTATTTAATTATTCCAAGAATTGCATTCCTTATTCTGATCAATGATTTCTGATAAGTGATTGTCTTTTTATAGTTAACTGTTGAAATTGATGGAAATGTTGAATCTATCATGAAACGTACAGCACTTGTTGCAAACACATCTAACATGCCTGTAGCTGCTCGAGAAGCTTCTATATATACAGGTTAGATTTTTCGAATAGATAATATTGTAAGGGTATTCTTTTTTGAATTGAGTTGTCATATTTAATATTTAAATTTCCTCCTTTTTTTAAATGAATGTTCTTTTTCAAGGGGGGGAACCTAATTAAATATTTTTAAATGTGTTATGTCTCATAAGAGTTTTTTTTTTAATAATGCGAGTATAAATATTTAATATCAATTCAAGTTTTTGTGTTCTACCTTTATATTATGTAATAAGAAGTTTATTTAATTTTTAATTTTAATATTGTGAAAAGATTGCAAGAGTAATTTATACTGACTTTGCATACTGTTTATATGTTATTGATCTCAATTAGCTTAAATCTTTTTGTTAAATTCTGTGCATTTTTATTTGGTTTGTTCATAAATGTTACTTTTTCACAGTTATGATTATGAAGTTACAAATATATATATAGTTTAATAAAATAAAATAAGATATTAAGTGAAAAAGTTGTAAAACCTACAAAGCCAAAGAAGAGAGAAATTGAAGTTCAAGAGACAATACAAATGTAGATAAGAAAAGAGTCTTTGGACTAAACTGGAGACTTATTATGATTTCTAGAGCTGTTGCTGAATTAGGCCAGTGATTTAGGGTTATATATATATATATATAAAATCTTTATACATAAAAATCTTATGTGCGTGTGTTTGTCAGTAAACTCCTCCTAAACGTCTGGACCGATTTCGATGAAATTTTTTGTGTGGGTTCAAGTAAATTCGAGAATAGATTCACAATTCGGTCCGATATCGCAATTATTAAAGATATTAATTAAAAACATTCAAAAAATACAACTCAACATTCACCTGCATTGTTGTAACAACGCTATTGTTGTAAACAATTAATATAATTTTTTTTTAAAATCAATTCCTACTTAGATCAACCAAGAAACAATTTATTTTAGCTACATTTTATTAAATATTTGCAATTAATATAAATATGTATATACATATAACAGAATCACAACATTAAGTGGTAATTAATTTTTATTAATTATCACTAAAGTATTGTATTGTCATCAAAAGAATTGTGTATATAAAATTTCCTTTCAACTGAATGCTTTAACACGTGAGAAAAAAAACCTTTTCAAATTTTGACATAAGTAGCCAACGGGGCTGTATTTGTAATTTTTTAAATAATTAGTTTTAATCAAAATTAATTTTTATTAATTATAATTAAATTATTGTATTGTCATCCAAAATAATCATGTACATTACATTTAAGCTCAATTGAGTGCTTTAAAATGTATTTTATTAACGGTTGAAAGTTCCACCAAGATAAATAAATAAATAAAATATGTATAGAGATTGTGAGCTAATAGTAGGAATTGAAAAAGACGTAAGTTGGCGTCGAAAATTGATTTTCAGCCAAACTGGCAAAACCCGGTCTTTATTGTTACGAAAATGCAGACGATTCACGCTTTTTAGCGTTTTTAATTAATATCTTTTCAAATAATCTTTATATATAGTAATTCTTCTGTGCGTGTGTATGTAACTGAACTCCTCCTAAATGGCTGGACCGATTTTGATGAAAGTTTTTGTCTGTTCCAGTGGACTCGAGAATGGTTTAGATTTATAATTCGGTTTAGTAATGTTTATTTAATTTTTTTTATTTATGAATTGTTGATCTTGGAATATTTTATGTTGGATCCGGCAGACTGCGCTAAGATCGCAGTATCGAATATTCAAATATCTTTTATTATAATTCAAGTTGGTCCCGATAGCTGGTGCTGTGATCATTTCACAAAAATATTTTGTCACTTCTTGTTATTATTTTGTTGAAATAAATCATGTGTTAATTAAATTATTACATTCAGATGTAATTAGTGTTGGAAATTTTACTCAATTTTACTCAAATTTTACTCAAAATGGTCCAGATTGTTAAAAGCTTATTCATAAAAATTTGGAATTTTTGAATTTAAGATATGTGTACAGGACAACGTCTGTCAGGTCCTCTAGTGTAAATATATAAATCATTTTAGAGTTTTTAGGAGGAGAGTTTTTAAAAATCTGTTTGTTATAAATTAACATTTTTCTTTCATCTACAATTGTATAACTGCCGAATATTTCTTTTTGGATTTAAATGCATACATACACCAAATTAAAATTCATTCTTTTATTGTTGAAAAGGCTTGATTTGTAATATATATTAATATTTGTTGAATTGTTTGAAAGGAAGAAAGTTATCTATCTAAAAAAAATATTCATGAATAATTGTATTTCAATTGGAATATTATATGCCATAAGGAATTGTAGCATTCTGTGAATTTGGGTTTTGTTGAACAGAATTGTTGATTGTAGATTTAAAATTGCATTAAAGTTATGTGTTTTGAATAAAGTGTGGCATATTTCTTTTCTAATATGTTTTTATGTATTTTTTAGGTATTACATTATCAGAATACTTCAGAGATATGGGTTACAATGTATCCATGATGGCTGATTCTACCTCTCGATGGGCTGAAGCTCTTAGAGAAATTTCTGGACGTCTGGCTGAAATGCCTGCTGGTATGTTTAGAATTAATGTAAGCTTTTGTGTAATAAACACATACTGAGACAAAAATCTCCTAACTTAAATAATTTTTTTTTAAATCCGTTTATTACATTCGAATTTTTGTTTTGCCATTTCTACATTTATAAATTCCTTACAGATTCTGGTTATCCTGCATATCTTGGTGCTCGATTGGCATCCTTCTATGAAAGAGCTGGGAGAGTAAAATGCCTTGGTAATCCAGAGAGAGAAGGAAGTGTGACAATTGTTGGAGCGTAAGAAATTTAAGTTGTAGAATTCTGGTTAAAATTTGAATTTATGTGATGAGATTTTTAAGTGATTTACTCAATTTATATTGAGTTAAAACATTACAAAAAATGTTAAAAATTAATGTTGTAATGAACTGTAGCCAAATTTTATGTTAAAAATTAATGTTGTAATGAACTGTAGCCAAATTTTATGTTAAAAATATGATAGTTAGTAAATTTTTTAAGCATAACAGAATGATAAAATGCGTGTTATAAATTAATAGATTGGGTAATTGGGAAATAAAAATTTGTATTTGTGTGCACACACACATTGTGAGAAACATTAGATATCTTAAAGCAATAATTAAGTTGCTTTTACTGAGTCCCACTGTATTTGAAGTTGTAATAAATTAAACTGTTGTAATTGTATTTAATAATACTTTTAAAATGAATATTGTATATACAAGCTTAATAAATTATTTAAAACTCAACTCATCCATTTATCTTATTCAGATGCATTTGTTTTTAAATTTTTATAACTTTTAGTGATGTAATGTCATTGAAAGATTTCTCATTTTGCATTGTCTAATTAATAATCAGTTGTTTATTTGTTATTTTTTTATGTTCATGTCAAAAATGTTGAAAATTTATTTAAAATAATAGCTTTATATATTTATATACTTTTATATATTTTTTCATTTTAAAATGAATTTAAAAAAAATCTCTCTTATTGTACTTGTTCATGAAGCTCTTTTTTTAATAGCATTGATTTTATATTGCCAGATATCTTTGAATAAGAAATTCTGACTCACTATCCAGCCAATAACTCTTAAAATAAATTGTATTACAGTGCATAGTAAAAATACATCTTTTTTGTGACATGTTTAATAAAATTTATTTTAGTGTATCTCCTCCTGGTGGTGACTTCTCAGATCCTGTAACATCTGCTACACTGGGTATTGTTCAAGTGTTCTGGGGTTTGGATAAGAAATTAGCACAAAGAAAACACTTTCCCTCCATTAATTGGCTGATCTCGTACAGTAAATATGTTAGAGCTTTAGATGAATTCTATGATAAAAATTTTCAAGACTTTGTCCCCCTCCGAACTAAAGTAAGTATGATTCTTGAAAACTTGTGAAAAATACTCGTTGTTAGTAATTTTTTAAGTTGAGAAGTAAATGTACCTTTTAAAGAAATTAATGTGCTACCTGAATGTATTGCATAATTGTTACTTATTTGTAGAAAAATTGATGTAAATTATTTGAAAATTTCTCATAAAGTATATGTTTGATAATTTAAGAAGTTTAATGTACCTGGAATATAGTTTACTTTTTTTTGTTTAAGCATCTTTTCTTATAAATATTTTGTAGCAATTTCTTTTTAAAATGTAAAAAAATATCAATTATTGGTTTTTGAATAGTAATAAGTTTTAAGCATTTTTAATGAATTTACCTCAATGATACATTTTAAGAATTACACTAAACATCAGATTTTGTATTTTAAATTTAAAAAATATTCTTTGTGTGTTCTTAAAATATGCTTTGATTTTGGTAGAACCCCTCTCAGTATAGAGGGCGCTGCTTGTAAAAACATGCGTTGTTGACACTAGAGATCTTGTGAACGTGACAGAGTGCAGACGCACTCCATATTCCATTAAACTTATTATTTAATCTTACACTTGTCTTCGATGATTTATTGAATTTAATTGAGTCTAATGATATGAGCGTTGATTGATATAAAAGCATTCTACCACTGATTAACTGAACCATCGATGATCGCAACATTGGTGCAATGGCCTGTGAATCGGAAATTGATGAAAGCAGATTTTAAGTATTTTAATTTAATGGTAATATTCTATTTTGAGTTTTTTTGGAAGAATTTTTATATATATACACTGGTGAAAACAATTAAAGAGGGACAATGTTTTTTTTGCAATAAATAAAACCGAATAAAACAAATAAAAACAAACTTGGCCAAAATATCATCCGATACAAGGTTAATATATTGGAAAACAAAAATGAGCATAACCTGTGCTCTAAGTAAATAAACTGGTCACTTGTCCAACACAGCAGCTGAACGGCACCCTGTCATTCAGAGAAAAGCATGTCTAATAGGGTGCTTGATAATCTCTAACAGCAACACAACTCTCACATTGGTGTAGGACTGCGGTAGCCCAGTGGTCAAGATATCAGATCATTGCAGGCATGTTAGGAGTTCGAGCCCAGTACCACTAAAGACCCGCCATGTAGGGGAGCGATACACGTTAAATCTGGCGAGACCTGAAACGTCCTCCCATTGGTGTGGGGTGATAGGAGAGGGGGTGCCTGCTCAGGTGACTTCCATGTCACTTGACCATGGTTCAAAATTATGTGATCCGTCGCTAAAAGCCCTTGTGTAGCTGAACAGTGCGACATTAATATTAACTCGCTTTGGTGTTTCGTACTGTTTACTAGGGTCCTTATTAACCTCTGTGGCAACCACACCCTCTCTTGCCCTAAGGTACTCTTGAGCTCATCAGTGGTCATTGGAGCTGGTCTTGAGCTGTAATTGAGCATCTAAGGACATTCCAAACGTGTTCAATGAGATTAAGGTCAGGATATCTCTCGAAAGTCACTTTGAATATCCTCCAATTAAAGGTATTTGTTCCACTAACTGAACCCTGTGTGGGCAAGCATTATCCATTAAGATGAAATTTGGTCTATATGCTCCGTGGAAAAGTCTTACATATTTTACAAGGATCTTGTTCTGTTCCTGTACCGCGCTGACCTGTCAAGAGTACCTCTATTGAACACATGAAGGTTGGTATATCCATTTACCTGGATGCCTGCCCAGACCACCTCGACCATAGTGGTCTTTTTTGACAATGTTAGAGGGTTGATATTGACTCCTAGGTTCACATCAGATATGAACATGTCTCGTGTTGCTGTCTGGATGGAATTGTGATTCATCACTGAAGAAAACCCACCTGCATTAATCCTCTGTCCAAGACAGGTGTTCTTGGCACCATGCTAGACAGTCCTTTTTGTAGTGCATAGTCAAAGAGATGCATACAGGCCACCTGGGTGATTGTTATCTGCCAAATGGATGTTTCTGTTGCATTATACAGGTTGTGAGACAGTCGTGTGTCGCTCTCATGGATCTATTCTTTTAGGCTAGAAGTCTGAAATAATGATCTTGAGCCTGTGTTGTTGACCTTTTTCAGTCTTGACCAGGTTGGCTGACCACTGTCCTCTCTGTGAACTGTTACACAGAGTTGGTACCACATTTTTCGAAACCCTGAGGTCCCTACAGCAGGTAGTCTGTGATTGGCCCACCTCAAGTCTTCTGTCTATCCTCCATTTTGGGGCATTGTTTAGATCAGGCATGCCCAACCCGCAGCCCATTTGAAGTTTCTGTCTCTATTATTTTAGACATTTGGACTACAGACAGTTGAATTGAAAATATCGTGTTTTGACCCCCGTGCAGTTCTTACCGAAATAATTTTTTCCCTTCATTTGACTTCCAAGCAATTGTAGTAACAGGTGTTGATGGATGAAGGAAAGCAGATGAGCTTGGGTGTGTTATTCTTCTTTCAACAAGAACTTCGTTGAGAGTGAGTAGTGTATTTAGTTCTATTTGTCAGATATAATTTATGCCTATATTTTTAAGTTCAGATTAGTAGTCTTTTTCTTGTTTTATTTGGCAATGAAAGAATCCGATGATGGATTTAATGAGTTGCCTCAGAACTGTAAAACCAGCTAGTAGAAATGTATGATAATTACAGCAGCAGAATAAAAATATTTAATATTTTAACCTTCTGAAATTATGTAACTTTTTCATTTTGATACATTTTAATCCCGGTGCACAATAATTAATATCATACAATAAGAAACTAAACATTTGGCTATTGGGCAGAAAAAAAACTTATTTTGTCAAACAGTGTAATAATTACAATGCTGTTCTTCTTTGCTTAATTGCCTTTCTGCATTTGAAATAAAAATTTTGAAAATCTAAATCAATTTTATGCAAACATACTGTAACACAAGTATAAAATGTGAAGATGTTATGCACATAGTTGTTATATTACGTAACCTCAGATGGCAACATAAATCTACTGTAGATAAGAACTTTGTATGTTAAGAGATAATCTTCCACCAACAAGTGCAATCGGTCGACTTTCAACTTTGTTGCGATTGCGATCCAGTAAAATGTAAACTTGCTGTTTTTTGATCATATAAATAATTGTTGAATAAATTTCTATTATATATTTATCTCAAGTAAAATACAAAAACAAGTGTCACATTAATTGTAAGGTAATGAAATATTTTGAATGTTGTACGATAATAAAATATTTTGAATGATTTGTTTTATTTTGATATGTGCGGCCCACCTCAGTTTAGTAAATTTTTACTTGGTCCACCAACCAATTTGGGTTGGGCACCCCTGGTTTAGATGATGACGACTGACCATATTAAGAATGGGCAAACAAAGAAATAAAAAAAAAAACAAGGATTGTCTAAGGTATGATATTTGAAAACGTTCTTATGCTACAAGCTTTAGCTAACAAGCAAGGTACCTCCACTCACATGTGATCACGGCGCAACTACTTTAAGTTGTCACAGGCCACTATGAGGTGGAGGTGTGCGTGATGAGCGAAGCTATCATCTGATATGTTATTTGAATATCAGCTTTAATTATTTTGTTCCTTTTTTTTAAAAAAAAAAACCTGTATTAATTATTTATTTAATGCCCGTGCTTGCTTGACCATTTGATGCCAAGCCTCCCAGTCCCGACTGACAATGTCGTCAGTAGGTAAGGAAAACTCTGTTCCTCCCTTTAATAGTTTTTACCTGGATATATATATATATATGTATATATATATATATGTATATATATATATGTATATATATGTATATATATATATGTATATGTATGTATATATGTATGTATCTAAAAGTTTAAGTTCACCCATGAAATATAAATGGAATGTAAATTTTAATTCTACTTCATTAATTCTGATATATTCTGTATTGCACTATATTAAGGCTATATTTTATTACTCATAACAATTGAACAGTTATAATTTAAATTTCTAGTGCCAGCAAATTTTACAAGAGGAAGAAGATTTATCTGAAATTGTGCAGCTTGTTGGAAAGGTTAGACATTAATTTCTGTTAATTTATTTTTATAAGGATTTTTTTATTAGTGAAATAATATTATATATATACTTAATTTATAATCATGAAAGTTTCTTACTTCATTTTTTATTTTATTACTGTTCCTGATGATATCCAGTATTTTGTATGCATAATCACAAAGATTTTTAATCCATAATTTTTGAAACATGAATAACTACTCTTTTACTGAGTCATTAGAAGTCGCTTAGAAAATTTGTCATAGATAGTTTCTTAGTTTTTCTTATGAGCCCATTTTATCTTTATAGTTCATTGCATATGTTGTATTCAAGTTAATTAGCTTAATATAATGATTTGTATAAATTTTTATTATGTATTTTTATTACGTTTTTAAATATTAAACTACACAATACTATCAATTTTATTTGCATGGTTGTGTTTAGGGGATTATAATTTGCAAGGAATAGAAAATAGAATCCTTATTTGGCTTTTATGCAGCTAAGTTCCTTTTCTGTAATATGTAATAATTTATAGCATTTTTTAATCAAAATTTTTATCAACAGGCCTCTTTAGCTGAAACTGACAAAATTACATTGGAAGTTGCTAGATTACTCAAAGATGACTTCCTACAGCAAAATGGTTACACCAATTATGACAAATTCTGCCCATTCTACAAGACAGTTGGAATGATGAGGAATATGATGGCATTTTATGATCTTGCCCTCAATGCCGTGCAGTCCACAGCACAAAGTGAAAATAGAATTACCTGGGCTGTTATCAGAGAAGCTATGGATAGCATTCTTTATGAATTGAGCAGTATGAAGTTTATGGTATGTTTGTTACTAATTTCTTGGATTGCAATTTTGTTATTTGTAAATATTTTTTACAAATTGTGTTTGGTATAATATTCTATTATACCTTGGAAAGGTCAAAAGATGTTTAAATCAAGAAATTATATGTATACATTTTAAAGATATATTTTGAAATTGTTATGTATGACATCCTATATTGCAAGTATCGCTTTAATTTATGCATTTTTTATTAGCCTGTTATGAATACTTTTCTGTATTTGAAGCTATTTTTACATAAACTTTCTAAAAGTGTTTTGAAGAATTATTAATGATATGGGGAACTTAAAGTAAATTTAGTTAATTTTCTTTTGATATAGAATTGATATAAAATTCCTTCATTAATTTATTTCTTAATACAGACTAAAAATATTTCTTGGTTGGATTTCTTTTTTAGCTTTATCTAGAATTTTTGCAACAGGGGAAGTTTAGGAGTTTTAATTTTAAGAATTCAATCATATATTCATTTTTTAAACATTATTACTTGCAGTTACAATATTGAAATTATTTTTTTAACTTTTTAATGTTTAATTTTGAAGGGAAAAAAAACTCTTGATGGTAGTTATAATGAATAAAACTAATTTCAAAATAATTGACTTTATATAGATTTTTATATTATTTCTTTCAGGATCCAGTTAAATTAGGAGAAAAAGAAATCAAACGTTCATTTGAAGAGCTTCATGAAAACATGCAGCAAGCATTCCGTAACTTGGAAGATTGAAGTTGTCCTTAATTTATATGTGTTAGCTAGGATTATACTAGTCAAGATTATATTGAAGTACATTCCAATGATATTGAATGTATGGCAGGTTTTCATATGGGAACTATTGTTGTAATATACGGACCACTGCCTTGTTATTTGTCTTGTGTCAGTTTAGGTAAATCTATTTGATCCTATTTGTGAAATAAAAGGTGTTAGATGTGTGTAGAAAAATTTGTTTTTGAAGGTGGTATTTTTTCCTATAAATTTCGATATTCAATAGACTTAAAATGCATCATTAGCTCAATTTTATAATTTGCTCATGTATTTTTTTGAAAATTTATTTAAAATACTTAATTTATTTTCTATTGGTATTTTTTGCACTATTTTCATTGTTTTATAAGATTTGTCATTAAGCTACATTAATGTATGTATTCATTTTCCTTAAAAATAATTCTAATTAATTTTGCAAATGTGGTAATAACTGCTAAAATCAGAGTGAGGAAAAACAGGGTTTTGTTGTATATTTGTTTGATTTTCGTAATTCTTTGATTTTGGAAATTTTTTTAAAAATGAAAGATCTGTTAAAAATAGATCAAAGAGAATCAGAAGTTGAAAGATCTGTTTTAATTTTTTTACTTTTAATACTTTGATAAATTTATGTTTCATGAAGAGCGAGGAACAATTATATTATTTTTTTTTAGATACTTTTTAAATATTCCCTTTTCAAAATTTAAGCTTTTGTACTGTTATTTCTTATGAAATTTTTAAAAAAATTTTTTCCTCTTGTGTAAAAAAAAAAAAAAAAAGGCTTTTATTTGCAGTTATTATAACATATGGGTAACTTGATGGTATTATTTTGACCAATGCAATGCTTAATTTATCTGTTATTGCAAAAGTATTGTTACATCCTGATTTTGTATTATGAACAAAAAGCTTATGAATATTTTGTTGCACATATCCTATCTCCAATAAAGATGTGAACGCTCATTTATTTGCCAATTGTGTACAAAAATTCTGAACTGTTCTTTTCTGTATTGAGCTGCAGTTGCAGTTATTTTACAACATAAATGTTTTTAAACTCGTGTTTTATATTTTTCAGATCATATATCATAAGTGTTTGAATGTGAAATTTACTTCTTGTTGAATAGAGAGAAAATTAATTTATTGAGTGCAGTGATGCTGCCTGTGTAATTTGACAAATTTCATGAAATAAAAGTGCATTATAATGGAATTTGTATGTTTATTAAAAAAAAGAGTTAAGCATGACAATTGATTAAGAATCTTGAGTGTATGAGTAGTGAATTTTTTATTTTGAGTTGAGAAGGTGGGGGAGCAGTCTTGTGAATGCACTTTTTTAAAATGAGAAATAAAAATTAAAAAAAAAAAGATCATAAAAGCTTTATTGTTATAATATATTTTTATGAATTTTACTACATTAGATTAACAAAAAAGGACTTGGAATTGTTCAGCTTAAAAGCAAAAGATAACCTGAGGAAATTGTATTTTGAAAAATGTCTAGATGAACTTGTTATCTATTTTAAATACTGGAATGAATTTGTATTTTCTTAAAATTCTTTGTATGCCAGTAATTATTATTTCTCTCGGTACTTGTCAGGTATTTCTGTTATTCAAATTATAAGTTCAGCTGTATTAACACATTACGCATATGAGTCATGAATTTCATGGGAGTTTGATCATTCCCAAAAATCACAGTTGTTAACAACTTTGTTTTTTTTAAAGAACATTTTTTCTTTCCATTATTTATACAATACCTTTTCTGTGGCACACTTCTACTAAAGGTGTTCTTTTATGACCCATGCTCTATTAGCAAACTTAAGTTTTCTATTTGCTACATGATTTAAAAAAAATGCAAAATTATTCTTTAAACATGGTTTCTCTTTATCTTTGAAGAGTTCAAAAAATTAAATAAAATATTAAATATTGATCCAATTATTAATTTGGAAATGATTATTAACATTTCTTTCAATAAAAGATTAAGAAAGTTTGGTTTTGTGCTTTCTAATAAATTATTTTATTTTTTCATTTTATTCATTTAATATTGAACATTTTTAAAGTTTTCTTTTTTTAATTTTTAACTTGTTTGAAAACGGAATAGTTACATTTGAATGTAAAGCCTTTTCACCAAGTTGACTTTTTAGTAATCATAAATGAATATTTATTAGTTTAAATTATGAGGGGTATTACGTAATTTTAAATCTTTTATTTAAATTTACTCCTAACACATTTTTAAATAATTTATGAGAAATGAAAGGATAATTACAAAAATGAAGGTATATTCATACGATGGGAAGTGTAAATTTATTGGACAATATATTATAGTTAACAATTTTTAATGAATCAAATATTTAATAGAAAAGTTTTGAACACAAGACTTTTTTTGTTTGTGGTTGTAAAATAACTGGAAATTTTCAGGAAAACTTCTTCATTTAATGAATTTCTAACCAATAATGACAAGTCATTTTGATTGGAAATCTATTGAAATTGAATAACTATGACATTTTTTGACTAACTCCTGGAAATTTACACGTATTTTAAAAGGTTGTGTTTGTTAATTTCAAGTTATTGTTTTTACTTTTATTACACTACTTGTATTACTTAGAATTATGGCTTCTGGTTGGTCATTTTGATGGTTTGTAGAAAATAATATTTATCACTTTATTTCCATGGTTATATGCAATATATCAATAAACGGGTGCACCTGTGAGAAGGGATTTCTGCATTTTGCAAAAGTGAATCGGGAGGAGAATAAAAACAGGGGTTTGTGTAATTTTTATGAGATGTTTGACTTTGTCTATGGATTTACTGTGTCAAAAAAAGTTATCTTTTAATAAACATATAAATGTCAATTTTGTTTGGAGTAATTTCAGTGTGTTTGTTATCTTGCATACTTTGGGACCTGAGAATGATGTCGTCTAGAAACATAATAAAACCCCGTGGACCGAGAGCTCTGCGAACCGAGCATAGAAAATATCCAACAAGAGATGCTGAACATTTTTGAATTTTCCTGATTTTGGTATACTGATGTAAACCAAAGCAGCAAAACCTGGAAGATAAATTGCTTATATTTTATCAAGAAAAAGTGAACGAAATGTCCTGTTTCTAGATATCTACACCTATAACACTAGAAATCTGATGTTTTTTTTTTAAAAAAAAGACATCCAAAGTTGTAAAATGTTTTAATTTGATTCAGTATGGAGTTGATGCTTTGGAGCAAATGCTCAAAATTTTGGCTAGTTGGAAGTTTTTTCCTTTTCAAGTTTTGATTTGGATGCTATAAATGCGCTAATAATATACAAAGTGGCAATCTTATTTTAGATATGGCTGAACAGCTTTGAAAGATGTATATTACATCAAAATTCCAAACTTTCTGTTCTTAATGCTTGTGACGTCTCATCCGTTAACGATGTCAAATGCATGTAGTGGCAGCAAAATTTTGTTAATGGAAACTGCAGAAAATACGGCTGTGGAATTTGTACTGGTAAAATTTAAAAAAAATCGGTAATTTGTGTGCTTTATTGACCACAAGTAATGCGAGTGATAGATTCAATTTTAATAAATTTATTTCATTGTGAATATTATTGCGAGGTAAAATTTGAATGCCTACGAATTTAAAAACAAAGATTTTCAACTGTTTTTAGCATTTAAGCTACCTTTGTTAGTGTATGTTTGCTATATTTACTTATTAACACAATGAAACTGTTACTCTCTATAACAGAGGTTGCCAAAGTGGTGGTCCACGATAAAATCTCGCTGGTCCCCAGAAAAATATGGAATATATTTACTCATCACTTTAAATTATGTTTTAAGATGCATTGAAACATAATTCAATTCATTGCAATACGTGAAAAGTTTTAAACGCTACTTCATAGAATAACTCCATTTCATAGGAATGTATAATGTGTTAAAAGTGTGATATACTTAAACCATTTTTTGTTTTCACAGTTTTTGTTTATTTTGTTATGGTTTATTAAATAAGACTTCCATAATGTGGTTACAATTAAGAGTTTCATTTTATTAACTAGGTACATTTTGTGTGTTCTTAGATCACAATTTTTTTTATAAATATATTTAACATTTAAAAAATCCTATTAGTGGTTTGCGAGATTTAAATTATGAATTTTTACTGGTCAGAGAGGTCAAAAAATTTGGCGAACGCTGCTCTATAACATGCTTGTCTTAAGTGTGGCCCAAATGCAAATCATGAAAATATTGAAATTTATATATTTTTATTAAAAAAAATAAATGTTTGCAATATTTTTCATATATAATCGATTCATTGGCATTTATTTTGAAATAAAATTTGTATAAAAACATCTTGGAGTATGTCACGAGAATTTGCTTTAAACATCTTAGAGTATGTCATGAGAATTTGCGTTTTGAATTAATTCAAGATTTTCGAAAAAATGAGTATTTCAACATATTTTCTACCTCATTTTCTCTATAAATAAATAAATTGCCTTAAAACCTTCAATTCGAATGCATTCAACTGCAAAGTAACATTCAACTGAAATAAAAATTTGGGAATTTTTCTTTACTTTTATAAAGATTTCCTAACCTGTGATAAATATCATAATTTTCACAATCATGCTTTATTAACATTTTCATCTTTTGACAGTACCTATATTTGTGAACAATTATTTTCAAGAATGAAGCATAAAAAAAAACAAATAGGACAAAAGATAACTGACAAATATTTTGAAAATGCATTATGAATTACAACCTCGTCTTTTGAACATATCGATTTGCTTGTTCAACAAAAGCAAATTCGTCCATCTCATTAATTTGAATTTTTTCCATCTTTATGAAATCCAAACTAAATGAAACGAAACTTCTACGAATTTAAAATAAATATGTACCCAGACATATCCAATTCAAATTTTAAAAAAAGTATAATAAAAAAAAATATTTTAATAAAACTACATAGAGCTATTTTTTTTTCAATTTGTTGAAGAAATATTGTATGCGTGTCCCTTTTTTTTTTGTTGCAATGTGGCCCTGAAATGATCATAGTTTAGATACCCATGCTCTATAACCTAACAGTTTAAATTTTACATAATATAAGTAATAAAAAAGCGCCTTTTATTTTATTCGGAATAACTGGTCAAGATGACCTGAGATAATGAATACAGGTATACGAGAAATGCCGTAATGGTGGTGTTAACTATCATATATTCAAGTTTGTGTGTGTTAGTGTATTGGAATTTAAATCCCAATTATACAGTAGATTATTGATGCCACAGTTAATTACAATGCATACAATATACGAGGCAGGATTCAAAAATTTCCAGACTGAGTCTATAACTTAAAAAATATTACCAATTAAATTGCTGAAACACATTCTCCTTCGAAATGAGACCCCTGAACAACAACATACCTGTGCCATCACTTGTAAAGGTCATCGAAACGTTTCTGGAATCCGCGTTTTTAGCCGTCCTTTAATTCAGCCTGCGATACACTTTTAATTTCATCTGCAGATTGGAATCGACAATCCTGAAAGTGACTTACCAGTTCTGGAAATATTCTGAAGTCAGAGGGGGTGAAATCAGGGGAGTAAGGAGGATGTGGCAAAATAGTTGTTTTCGTTTTCACCACATCATTGTTTGAAGCCCATTCTTACAAACCACCGCAGAAACCTTTTCGATGTTTTCAGCGTTGCGGGAAGTCTGGACGTACAGAGCGTCCGTTGTCTTTGACACTTTCCATGCCTTCCCTGAAACGTCGATACCACTCAAAGGCTTGTGTTTGCGATAGAGTATCACCGCTGTACATGTGCTTCTACGTTTCGAAAATCTTCGTAGCACTCTAAAAAATTTGATATTCATTCTCTGCTCTACAAACATTTCTTTCAATCGCCGGTTACTAGAGGCATTCGCTTACAAAATACGATGCCGTGGCGAGCCACCGACCACTTGATTTAGGACAAATCACTTAGAAAAGGAAAAGAATTCGTTATTGTAGTCACTATTGCAAAAATTTTTCGCTATATAGCCTCAATCCTGGAACTTATGAATCCTACCTCGTAGAGAAATATTTTACAAGAGACAACTATACTATAGTTATTTTGTTTTAATTTTGCATCGCATTTATTATGTGAAAATAGCAAGACCACAAAATAATAATAAAAATGTAACTAAGGATTTCTTAGAAATTAGTGGCAATTTTGTGAAATTATTTAAAAGTTTCTCTATGTATTAAAGTGAGTTACTTAGAAAATACGTCTCTAACTTTTTTAATGTGAGTTTGTCACGCAAGCCATTTTTTTAAAAAAATTAGTTCTATGAGGTAGCAAATTATCTATGGGATAATTATTTGACGAAACACTAGCAAAATTTGATAAAACATTCCTCATTTAGCTCAAATCGGCCCAAAGTTCTGCCTGCGAATTCGAACAGCAATTAAAATAAAATGGCTTTTTTAGTTAGCTTTTCTACATATCTGATTTATAATGAAAAAGCTTATTAACCTATTTTGTAGATAATGAGAAAAGTTTGTGAGATGAATCATTAAGAATCGCTAATTATAACGATTTTGTTTGTCTGAATTTAAAAAAATTGTCGTTATTTTATAGGAAATGCAGTGACTTCCGTGACTCGTTGAAAATGCCAGTTTCCTTGTAAGAAGGTTGTCTGGATTCGCTACACTGTTTAGTGAATCGCAAATCCATAAGGGACCATCGCCCCAATTACGGAGCTCCTTCATACAATCAAATTCTTTCTTGAAAGAAAATCTTTCTCGAAATCTTAATAAATTAACGGAATGAATACAATTTCATCTGAAAAAGTTCAATGTTGTTTTGAAGATTGCTGGCTTAGATATGCGTTTATGATGATGTATTTGCTTTAGGTATCTTAAAGTGGTTCTCACCAGATCCTTTCATCACATTGGGTGAAATTCTGATGAGCTGAAGCTAATTTGAACTACTGATTGATCAAGTTAATTATGATATGCTTGTTACTTTATAAATATGTGTTTTCTGTATAATGGATTATACAGAAGGCATATAGCAATTGCTTCAAAAGACATAGCAATGAGATTTCAATCTAGATACTCACTAGACCTCTAAGGTTCATAGATAGATAATTCTTCTTGATCACTTGTAGAGTGATATACAGCATTTTCGCTTTAAAATTGTCCCAGGCGCTCTCTCCCGGATGTGATGGATATTGTAGAGTTAATAAGGAACACTATATACTCTCTTGCTTTCAACAACTCATCGATTCCTTTTTAATGAATATTACTCTGCTATCTGCATAAAAGACAGAAAAATAGGTACGTCTAAATTGTCTTTTCAGTTTATACATGTATATACGTGCACACTTTGTGACAAATCTATACGGAACTTTATCACTAACCTTCTGAGACTTCTTTTTTAGGGAAATTTAATTCCCTACCTATTTCCAATCAACTCCAAAAAGAGGACAGGAATTCCTTGTTATATGCAGATTAGATAAAGTATTTAAGTCAAACGGAATAGCAAAGTGAGAGGCAGTAGGACAGAGAGATTGAAGCAGGAAGTTATAATAGAGATTTATTATTGAAGATTTCTAGGTGGATAAATTAGGCTCAGGAAGAGCTGAGCTACAATGTGGTAAATATTGATTTATAATTAAAGTCTCATTAAAGTTTTATATTAGGAGTGAGATTAAAGTTAAATGTTCAATAGGAACATTATTGAATATAATTCTGGGATCTCTTATTGCGGTAATCTCTGCGTGATCGATATTCTAATTGTTAATTAATTGGACCATTAAATATTTAAGTTAATATAAAGGATCCCTTTTAAACCTCATAAAGCTATTTTGATTTATTTGTTATTAAAAGTCTTTGATTCTATTTGGGAAAGATAACCAAATAAAGAAAGTTATTTATAAAAATGGCTACTGTTTCTTCTTTGACTCAAAATTATTCTCGTTCTCAAAGTGAGATCCAAGGGGATCTTCACAACTTGTGTAATCGAATATACTTATGAAACGAATTTAAACGTATTTGTGCAACATAAAACAAATAACTGAATTTGTTTTATTTTTCATATAGCATTTGTTTAAATTTGGATGCATTGATGTGGAAAGCCATTTTTTTTAAATAATATATCTGAACGTACATCCCCGAAAAATTAATGCTACTGGCCATGTAAACTAACATCAGTTGGGAAAGTAAGTAACAAATTGCTTAGTTTATTAGGAAGAAACAGGATTAGATTTGCAGGGAATTTGAGAATACACAGGGTCTGAAATTGTACACACAACTTCCGCCAGCTAAAACGGCTGTATTCAGGTGAGACATCGAGTCGATAACATAGATGTGCAAATGATTTAAGGTATCTGACTTCGTTCGGAACCGTGATTTTAAAAAAGCGCATAAATTGATGATTTTCATGATATATTTAGAGTCACTTAGATTAGATTACATGTATAAAATTGTTTTAAGGACATTTTGACAAAAAAAAAATTATTTAAATATAATATTTTAGCAAAAAATTAACTTAAAATAATCCTTCTTCCAAATGTTCTCCTTTTGTGAAAAATGGTTCTATTATAGTAATATTTTGCCTGTACCTCTCTACCTCAGACCTCTCTACAGAGGCTCAACTAGAATTTTTTAAAAAAATTCACATTTTCAGAGTTACCACCAATTGAAATAATTATTCGAGTTTTTTTCTTAAAATTGCTCCCCTCTGTTGTCGTAAAATATGAATAAACCCACTTATAAGTTATGTTTCAAAAATTCTAGTTGAGCCTCTGAACAGAGGTCTGAGCTATATACAGATAAGATATTATTAGAATAGAACCATTTTTCACAAAAGGAAATCATTTGGAAAGAGATTATTCTAAGTTGATTTTTTGCCAAAATATTGTATTTAAATAAATTCTTTTTATCAAAATATCCTTAAAATAATTATATGCATATATTCTAATCTGAGTGACACTAAATATAATGAAAATTATCCATTTATGCGCTTTTGAAAATCACCGTTCCGAACGTAGTCGGATACCTTAATGCTGTTAGAAATGTTTTCCTTCTCTTTATTAATCGCAGTGGCAGGAGAGTGGTGGTGGCTCTGACTCTCAGCTGTCCATGACGAGATATTTTCAATGGGTGAGAGATCTGGCCAGGGGCAACAGTCAAACACTATGTCAAGGTAGGTCAGAACAAGACAATAAACATGTGGTATTGTGTCATCTTGTCTGTGATGTCTTCGAAGCCTCGAAGGTAAGGCACAGCTACCGCCCTCAATATATGAAAAAGGTAACACTATCTGTTCAGATTATCAACGACGTTGACCTTATGTCGTGTATGCAATGGCTAAAGAACCAAACTGTCTCACTAAGCGCAGACGATGTCGAATGCAATCAAATCGTGTAGATTCTCCTAATTCCTTCAGATATGGATATCCCTAACTTGATGCAACACGTAGAAAAAGGAACTTGTCTGAAAAGACGACGTGGTGCCACCCTTGTTTTGTTATACAGCGCACCACTGTCTCCCCACGTCTCTATGCTTCCGTAATAAGGGTAGTCTCAATAATAGTAGCTGTGCAGACTGTCCATGCTGCTCCAGATGTCGTCACACTGTCCGTGTGGATAACTGCAGTGCTGCTAGTGATCTCACTTCTTGACTCAGGGTCCGTGATGCGGCTGTAAGATCCTGCAAGATCAACCTGACAACATATCTGCCCTGATTTCCCAACTGTCTGTTGAACTGATCTTTCTTAACCCATTGATTCCCATTGATTTGTTAACTAACGAGTAGAAAAAATCTCGTGGAACTTGAGATAGTAAGCAATAGAATGTTCTCTAGTAGGAAGTATATATGTATAAAGCGTTTTAATATTAATTTATTATATTATAATAAAAGTTTAAAAAGTGTTGTATAATAAAGTTATACATAAATAAAATTTTCAGTTTTAATGAGTAGGACGAGCTATAGATACTACTTGTAACTATGTAAACTTGATAGAGAACGTGAATTCACACACACATTTTGAATACATATTTATTTCTTCTCGATTTTTTCATTGTGACTTGTGGAACCCCTGGATATACCCCATGGAACTGCAGGGTTCCACGGAACACAGTTTGGGGACCACTGATATAGATTGATGCGGGTTAAATCTGTCGAAGCACAAAATCCTCACGTTGGCATGGCGTAGTGCAAGAATTCGTTAACATCGCACTCTTCAGTTACACGAGGGCTTTTGATGACGGACCACGTAATTTTGAACCATAAGTGATGAAGATGACTTTTGAGCTGGTACCCACTCTCTAAACTTTCACACCAATCCAACTGGAGAACGTTGAATCTCGACAGAATTAACGTGCATCAGACCCAGTGGCGTAAAGGGAATATTAGGACCAGGGTTTAAGCTCTAAGTTGAATCTTACAAAGGGTACATACTTGGCGTCAGTCAGGTGTAGGGCCCCCTTAGAATCCTTGCCCTCCCACGATGCGGGGGTGTACGATGCGTCACTGATCAGTACTTTTTCAAGGCGTATCTTTAGTGGCACAAGGCTCGAGCTCATGACACGCCGGTCACGAGTCCGTGACCATGAGTGAGGGAATATTAGCGTCGCACTTTTCAGCTACACGTGGGCTTTTGACGACGGACCACGTAATTTTGAACCAAGGTCAAGTAACGTGGACGATACCAGAGCTGGAACCCCCCTCTCCTAACTACCACACCAACGGTAGGACGTTTGAGCTCTCGACAGATGTAACATGCATCGCTTCCGTACACGGTAGGTCTTTAGTGGTACTGGACTCGAACTCGTGACAAGGCCAGCCACGATCCGTGACCATAACCATTAGACTACCGCGGATATAAGCGTGGGTGTAGAAGTTCTTCCTCCTCATTGATCATTGTCCAAGATTGCGGGATGGATCTTTAATAATTCTCGTGTTGCTTGAAAGTGCTACGTCGATAATCATTATATATAAAATATTTCTCAAATTCAGTATATTCTATAATAATTAAATACATATTTTTTTAAAATGAGATGTTAATTTCGTTCCTATAGATCAACTCGTGTTTTAATTTTACTTCACAAGAAACGTTTCATTTAAGGAGTATTTTTAAAAACGAAGGCGATTTCTGAATTTGTTTAAATGTAAAAAAATGTGCAATTAACTAATGTAATAAACTAACGAGCGAGACATTTGATTGTCTTTTTATATAACAGATTATTTATCAATGTAAAACCCCGATTTGTTTTACTTTCCGAATATTGTTAATTATAATAGAAACCAAGTAAAATATTTTTATCTTTTATCCGGCCCCTTATAATTTTCAATTAGAAGGAACGAAGATTTATCTCAAGATGAAAGCACGCTCTTCAAAATTAAAAAAAAATAATTCCCACTGATTCACGTGCGTGACTTCATACCGTTAATATGCAAATAACTCATTGCTTCTTAATTTAATTTCTATAAGTAGAATAGGTAACGCTTGACGTTCCCACAGCACGTGAGTCGTAGATCACGGAGTGTTGTAGTAAAAATGGCAGCGTTAACATGAAGTTTATGAAACTGAAAATCTCGGAACACTTTGCAATTATGCGTGGACTCGTAAATGAATTATGAGTGTTTTTAATTCGGAGGAATGGTAAACATCCGTCAGAATATTAAAAAGATAAAAAAATCTAGAGAAGATTCTTAGGAGAATGTTTGTTCTGTGATATTTCAGAAAATTAGTCGGAGAATTAGGTAGGTTCGTCTTAAAGATGTTAGGTAGAATTTATGACCAAGGAAAGATGGTGGTAATTAATTTTAATGCAGAGTTGTTTTTCAACGTTGTGTTTGAATGAATATGGTGATATGAGACTAATTTTTATGCGAGTTTGCTTTGCTTTTGGATGAAATATACGCATATCGAATGTATTAATTTTTTTTGACGAAAAACGAATATTTTCATTGGAAAACACAATGGTTATCATGCCTCAGAACTGCGTGGGGGGTGCAAGCATATAAAAAAGTCGAAAATAAAAGATTTTAAAAAAAAATATTAATTTACTGAAAGGAACCAAAATAAAATACATTCAGACATAATAAATAAAACACGTTGTACAATTATTACAATGTGTAGAAATTTAAAAATTAGGAACGAAAAGTAGCATATATACTTTATATATATATATATATATATATATATATATATATATATCCTATTACTTAAAAGCAACTTACATAAAATATGTATTACTTATAAAAGTAACGTATACAAAATTTAATACTTATCTTGGTAATTTGTACGGTTTATAATTAAGGTTATATTGTAGCTGTACCGTCTCAAAGTGCATTATTATTGCATTCAATACATTATTATCGTATGGTGAGAGCGTGATGAAAATTCTGATTGAAAATTGGATCGTAAATATTAAAAGTTTGTGTGAGAAGCACTTATCTATCATAAAAATTCTTACTGTACTATAAGCTAATACATTTGTGTGTTATCCCTTCGTACATTTCTACAATATTATTAACCACATGTGCAGTCGGACCTCTGTTGCCGTTGGTTGAGTTCGAATAACAGACAGAGATGGAGAAGGTACATATGTTTATATTACAAGAAAATAAACATTTACAGTGTGTGTTAAAGTTTACACTTAAAAAGTAGAAATGCGGTTAAATGAAAATTACACCTTTGAAGGTGCTGCGGACAAAGAACTGGCGTCGGTCCGTCGCGCTTTCTGTTTACAGAATGTCCCGGTACGAGGTTCTATATAACGAAGTCGCTAAATCCCGAAAAAAAGTTCATTATATGGAAAATTCGTTATATAGAGGTTCACCTTTCAATATACCTTATAAACCACATAAAACAAACTTTAAGTTCATAAACTCTATGTGTGTTAAAATAAGTAATTATTCATACCTTTTTGTAAATTAATATGTATTTATTTTATGTATCTTAACTATAAAAAGAAAGAAAAATTGCAAGGAAAGTTTCTTGACACCTTTATCCACTTCCTGAAGAATTAAATGTATTTCTTTGATGCTCAAGCACTAAAGTTATAAAATTTTTGAGCTACAAGAAACAAAGTTACCAGTACGACTGATCAACACTACAAATGAACGGAGACTAGTTCAAGGACACGAGACAACTCCACTAAGATAAAAGGGGATATGGAAGATGTTTACAATAAACTGGACAAAGGGGGTTTAAAGTTTGGCCTTCTTGGATGAAATACCCAGAATTATATTGCTCTCGGCGAATTAGGCACCTAATAAAAACCAGTTTAATATTTATGACCACCATAAAATGTGTTAAAAGAAAGAATAACTTGAAATGTCCAGAACTACTTTAAAAAAAAGAGAGAAAAAAATTTAGTTACATGAGAAAAAGTTCATTATTTAGAAAATGCACTTCGCTATAGAGAGGTTATTTTACAAAGAAAATCGTGAAATGTTCTTGGCTCTAGAAAAAAGTTCGCTATATAGAAAAATTCACAATATAGAGGTTCGTTATATAGATATTCGACTGTATATATATAAAAATTAAGCGCAATGTACGAAATGCGACTGCAGATAATTTCAAGACCTAGATTTCGTCAGTTTTCTGTACAAAAATACTAAAATTACTAAATTCACTAAAATTTATTCAGTATAATTAAAACAGTTTTAAAGGAAAAATGTTATTCGATTTCTATTTTTTGTTTAAACAACTTCTACTGCATTATTATTTATAAACAGGAACTACTATTATTGCTTAACTATTCTTTCACTACGGTTACTACGATGTTTACTTGTCTTTTACTACGACAGCTATATTTCCGTATTCCTTTTGACTAAAACTGTTATAAAAGTATTTTTTTTTAAAAAAAGAAAGCTACACAAAGAACCATAGCAGTCCCATCAAATTCTTGCTTCCCCTCTTTTTTTGAAAGCCAAC
The DNA here is from genome assembly GCA_019973935.1 of Trichonephila clavipes. Lineage (NCBI taxonomy): Eukaryota > Metazoa > Arthropoda > Arachnida > Araneae > Nephilidae > Trichonephila > Trichonephila clavipes. Next base: position 79,163 of record BMAU01020929.1, read on the forward strand.
ATTACTCCATGCATTTTGTTGTCCTCATGCATTTTACATTTAAAGTCTTCTTTTAGAATGTATAACATTGATACTTTTTGTGTTTTGGTGACAGTTTTCAATCAGATTTTTATCCGTCTCGTCGAATCTTTTCATTGATCTCTATAACAACATATCGCATTCGAAATTTTCACGGTCTTTGCTTGTCATCGACGTAAGATGTCTCTTCTGAAAGTCTTGCTAGCAAAATCTCCCTTCTTTGGGAGGACTTTCATTCTTGGAAAAATTTTGTCCAGCGGCTGTCTTCTTACGAATTTATTGTTATCGATAGCTCTACCAAGTTCTGTAGCGAATAAAATAATACAATAGCGAATTTAAAAATTTAAATTCGTATCGAGATACTGCTTATATTATATTAAAATACACAAGATGATTAGATATGCTTCCCTTAAGAAAGGCGTACCAGGATTTATTTTCAAGAAATGTTTTTATGTGCAACGTTCTATGTTCCTATCGTATAACTGCACAACCTCTCTCTGCACACAGCCCACCTAATACAGTAAAACCTGTTTTTGTGCGGTAGATAGGGACCGCATAAAAATAAACGGCACAAAAAACATTCGAAAATTCCATAAATTCTTACATATAACAAACAACTTCGTCAAAATACAACAGATTTTTTCTATGCGGTGGAGAGTGACCGCATAAAAAAAGTCGCACTTAGAAAATACGCCAATTGTGTTTACGTAAGTTATGGGAAAGTACTTCCATAACAGAATAAATAATTAAATTACACATGGAAACATTTTAAAAACATTTAGTTTCTTATTATATTCATGGAGAAGTTTCCCCAAAATGCACATAAATAATTCACTGCAACTCATCGTAATCCAAATCGCTCATCTTCCTGTTATGAATAAGTTCAAAATCGCTTTTGTCACTTGGAGATACAATTTCAATTAATTTATTCTTTCGCAGCATAAAGTAAGAGATAAGTTTTTGCGAAAAAGGTCGGTTAATCAGTTGCTTGTAAATGTTATGAAAACCAAGAAAGACATGATTCGAAGCTCTTTTTGAAATTTCGCACTCTTTTCGGAATTGGTATTTATTCTAAGAAAATGCTTTTCCAATTTGTTGGACGGCTGTATCCCTGCATATATTTTATCCACTCTCAAAGAATCCAACTCTTCTTGTCAGTCTTCATAATCTATCAAATAATGGATAATGTTACTGTCATTGAAAGTTTCTTCTTCAATCAAGCGCGGGCTGTTGGCGCGTTGAGAGAAAGCAACTGAACGTGCATTGTCGGGAGACTGTTTATAACAAATGAACAAATCATCTTGAGGTGTACATATGTATATTGCAGTGGCGTAACGACACCCGTTGAAATTCATATACCGCATAAAAAAAAGATCGCACAAAAATAACATTGCATAAAAAAGGCGCAAAAAAAAAAACAGGTTCTACTGTACTGCTTAAGTTTTGAATGATTTGAATCCCACCATAATGCCTACACATAATTCCTCACAGAATCAAAATGGAACATTTAAATCAACATCAGTGTGCTTAAATTATTCTGTTAAAAACAAATCAGTAATGCTTTCCACCACCAAGGTCAGGATTCAAAGTGAGACAGGCAGTTGGCACCAACTAAATGCAATATTAGCCAAAACCAAAGATGTTTTTGTAATATATTATCGCTGAATCACCACTAAGGTTGAAATAAAAATATATAAATACAACGTACTAACGGAACTTTTATTGAATTAAAACTGAGTGATTGCTGAGATTTCAAATAAAAGTGGGTAACTTAAAAAAGGAAACTTAATGCCTGAAATAACTGTGGGGATGATAGTAGCCAAAGTTCATCTCACGGGCGCTTTTTATTTTTAGAATTATTCAAAGGATCCAAAAAGATCCCCAGATCGCGGCGTAGCTACCAATGGGCTTGGCGGTTCCGCGCACCGGGACCCTCAAGCCCAAAGGGGCCCTTGGACTCTGATCACCAAGCAAGCCGAACTTGCGATATTTTCTCCCAAATTTAAGATATGTTGTTATTGTTGTTTCGAATGCCACCTGTCTGACGTAGTCAGATCGAGGCCCACGAAATTCATCATGGCAAGGGGCTAGTACGCCTGACATTGGCCTTGGCCACCATACAGTTGACAGTACGATTTAGCTCGGCGAGATTCCCGAAGGGATGATAGATGGCAACACCACCGATGTCCACCACCACAATTTAGGCATGGAACTGAAGGGGAGGGAAATATTCTCCAGTCCTCTGCACTCGTGATTTCAGCCCACAAAACTTTCGGACCCACTGATTTAACGAGCACGTACTCCGTGTGTACTCGGAGGGTATTTGATGGCATCGGGCATCGAACCCAGGCCTTTCAGTCTGGAGACCGATGCTCTAACCACTAGGCTACCCACTGCCGAAATTTAAGATATAAATATAAAAGGTTGCAACATAACTATAATCATGGCAATTAAGTTGAAAGTAATTTTGAACTTGTAGGGAATTACCCAAAATTCTTTACGTTGTTTGTTTAATGTTGTGAACTTTATTTATTGAAAAGTTTATGTTACTTTCAATTTTTTTTTCATTTTTCTATAAACTGTTACTTGAAAGCTCCGTGAAAAATCTTACTATATTTAGAGATATTATTGCAACTTAAAAACCCTACACAAGAAGCAATTCCTTCCTAATTACTGATGCGACGCTATTTTAAACTTATTTAATTTCTAAAACTTTGAACCCAGTTTCTTAATTTCACATCGCATCATGTCTATAAGTTAACTAATCCTAAAATTAAAACACTCATCTCACACAAAATCAAACACCGATCGTATAGTTTTAAAACATTATTAAATTTATTTTAAACACAAATATATCGAAATTTACTTTACTAAAAGAAGATCAAAAATTAACTTAGCTTGAGATAGGGATGGAGCTGGGGAAAGGACATGGTTGATGCCCGGAATCTCCGGAGTTTTTTTTTGATTATCTGCAGCTCTGGGATCGGCTCTCTGTCTCTAGAATCGGGGTGCGTCCCGTTTTTATTCGGCGACTTTTCACACCGATATCCCAGGGCGGACTCTTTGTCTTGTCCAGTATAATTTTTCTGATTGGTCCCTAGGCCAGCGCAGTGTTACACCACCTCACAATTTATGGGTTTAGTGAACTTTTTTAACGCGGGAACTTTCTTGACGCACCCCACCAAAAGGAATTTCACCTTATCCGGTCCGGGGATTCGCAAACAAATTCCAAGCCGTCTCAGGGGCGAATTCTAAAATAGGAAATTCTGGCCTCCCATTATTACGTTATGTTTTTAATAACAATATGATTTATAGTAAGCTGGTTTTCTGTTTCAATATTTCCCAGTCTTCTCGTATCTGCAATAGACTGATGTAATTTTGCCACCCCTCCTCTGCTCTTTTTGCAGAGATGTTTTTTTTAAAAATAATAATAAAATAATATCGTACTGTGTTTTTTTGTTATTGTATACTTTTTGTATCATTTCCTGTCTATCTCGAAGGACCATTTTGTAGCTCTAAGCCCTCTGGTGGGTGAGTTCGATCCTCCCAAACAAACAGCCAGGGATTCCCCAGCGACGTTTTGCAGCATATCATTACGTTTCTCCTTTTTTAAGGCCAGTAAGTACTCGAGCCCATACGAAATATATTGCATAAATTATAAAACGGAAATTAGGGATATATATATACACTGGGGTGTGCAAAAATTAAGGACGAGACGGTTTTTTCAATATAACTTTGTACAAAAGCTTTCCAAATCAACACATTTAATACCGTAAGATCCCCAATACGTAAGGACATGTGTAATGTAAGCAACACTTACTAAAAGAGAAATCAGAGGGATAAAAAGAAGCTTTATTGAAAAAGTAGAATGGAGCGCCATGCGACTGAAGGCGAAACATCCCTGTGATGGGTGTCCAGCAAGAAACATCCGGTCTTTAGAAGGGGATATGATCTTCCCTGACTACTAGGCAGGTTTCTCAGCGTCTGCCCATGCTGAGAATGAGGGTGTTAATGAGTTGTTGAGGCATTGCTGCCCATTCGTCTTGCAGCGCCAATCGAAGCTCCCGAATCGTTACTGGTGGTAAGGTACGAGCTGCCAAGCGTCTGCTTAGAAAATCCCATACATGCTCGATGGGATTGAGATCCGGAGATCGTGCCGGCCAATCCATACGTTCAATATCCTCACTGTCTAAGAGCTGTTCGGCAGCTACTGTGCGATGACATGGTGCATTGTTGTCCATGAAAAGGAACTGCAGACCCATAGCGCCTCTAAAAAGGCGCACATATGGAAGAAGAATCTAGTTAGAATAACGGGTCCCGTTGACTGAACCTGCGTCGAAGATGTGAAGGTCTGTATGACTACCAAGCATGATGCCTCCCCAAACGAGAACACCGTGACCTCCATACCTGTCCCTTTCAATGATGTTCGAGGGATGATTGCGGCTTCCCCGCTCTCTCCAGATGAGTATGCGATGATAATCGCTACTCAAACTGAATCTGCTCTCATCTGTAAAGAGTACTCGTCCCCATTCATTGTCTCTCCAATTCCGGTGTTCCCGGCACCACAGAGAACGCCTTCTCCGATGGGCAGGTGTTAAAGGTACACAGCGTACAGGGCGTCGTGCAAACAGACCACCACCGTGCAGTCTTCTGGCCACGGTAAAACGCGATATCGGTCATCCAGTCGCCTGTGTCGTGTGTCTAGCGATTTCTCCCGCTGTCTGCCGCCTGTTTCTTCTGGCCTGTAAGACAATGTACCAGTCATCTGCGGGTGTGGTTCCTCGTGGACGACCACTGCTGAACCCCCGGATAGCTGTTCCTGTAGTTTGAATTTGTCTCAAAAGTCGTGAAACGATGCTGTGAGCAATTCCGAACTCTGCAGCTACACTTGTCACACTGCGGCCTTCCTCCAACTTCTCCCAATGATTCGATCTCGGGTAAAAGCATCCAGATGTCGTCTAACAGATTGATTATTCGCCATTTCTCGCTGAGGCTGCAACTCGGTGTGATTTTAACTGCTATGCGGCGTGCAATCTCTTTGCCAGAAATACTGAACTTACACCGACAACATGCTTTATACTACTCAGACACTCCCCCATTACGTCTACCTGCATATCTGCGCATGTGCTACCGTACATCACCTTACTTAATCTCCTGATTGGTGTTTCTGTCCGCTCTGCCTTTTCGTTCAGCTTATATGCTAATTTTTCGACTTCGTCCTTAATTTTTGCACACCAGTGTATATATATATATATATATATATATATAAAGAAACCCTGGGGTGCGTTTAAGCGCAAACAACGCCAATAAAGAGAAGAAATTAAACAAAAATTGTAGCTTTGTATATGTAAAATATTCATATATTTTTACTTGATAAAATCCAAATAAGATAGGGCCCTCATTTTTTTCACAACCAGAGCCTTTGGATACCTAGCTACGCCTCTGTCCTCAGACGAATGATAATATCTCGAAAACACAAAAATTAAATAAAGCATTAATTTCGACCAGCGTCAATTAATCATAACTGGACTAACATAAATCTAGAATAATACAAAATATGCCTACTTAATGAATAAAAATTTAACAGACGTTGTTATGTATCAATAAATAAATTAAAGAATCAGATTAATTGCGGTTACATGAATCAAAGCAGACAATAATAATACGGTAGAGTATTTCCTACTATAGCTATAGTGTGTAATTTAAAAAGCAAATTAAAAATTAATTCAAAATAAAAAAAAGAAAGTTAGAGAAATAGAGCTAAATATAACTATAACCACTAACTTCAAGTGGTGAAATGGATTCTCGTTCTTGGTACAAGCAGATTTCTCGATCAGTGAGTGAGGTGAAGCAATTCCCGAAGAGAAGTATTCAATAGAGCTGAAAAAGAACTAAAAACTCAGAAGACGATATTTTATTAGCACTACCATTAACTGAAAATAATTTATTTGACAACATTTTTAATCTTTCTAAAAGTTATGCTAAACTAATTCGTATCATAAATTTTCTTCATAGGTTAACACATAATTATGGAATTAGAAAAGCAAAGACAAAACGGCCACTTATCTCATAAGTTACTAAGTTATTCAAAAAACTGGTTGATTTATTCTTTGCTATAAAGGGAGTATCCGGAAGAAATCTGCAAACTGTTGACAAGTAAGAAGTAAGCTACTTTCCCTTAATGTCTTTGATGATGATGCCGTATACATGACGGGACTAAATCAGAAAGTACCATGGACCCAGATGACTGTTTTGGCAATCTGTTCAATATTATCCACATAGAAGTTTGTTGACGAAAACAGGACCTCTATTTCTTGTAGAGCAGCAAGAATAGCTGGACAGTCAAAAATATTAGAAGGTGTTAGCTCTGTAACTAAACAGTTACCTCACAATTCCTATAAGTTCCCATCCCTATCAAATTTCATTACTCTGTTATGACCTGTTTTTAGCCTAGCAAAAGTAATTGTTATAAGGTGGTCTCCAATTACACTGGTGTGCAAAACTTAAGCAACAATGTAAAAATTAAGCAGACAACCATGAAATTGCAGAAAAGGAGGTCTGGAGATCAGTACAGTGAACACGTAAGTCAGTAGAAACGTCATGCGTATGCAAATGTCAGGAACGGAACGTCAGAAGGGAGGTGAGCGTACGCAAAACGCGTGATGTCGGCGCATGCTGTTCAACAGTAAAATAAAATGAAGGACGCAGACGCAATTCAACATATTCGCTGCAAGTGCCAGGGAGTCAGTTCGTGAAATATGGCTAGAAGAAATCTCCTGGACGACTTCACACGTGGAAGAATGATCGGGAAGCTGGAGGAGGGGCGTACCGTCACCAGTGTAGCTGCAGAGTTCGGAATCAACAAAAGTGTCGTTTCGCGCGCTTGGAAAGAGTTCCAAACTACAGGTACAGCTGTTAGAAAGGTTGGTGGTGGCCGCCCGAGGACGACAACTGCAGGGGATGATCGATATATCATCCTGCAGGCGAAAAGAGGCCGACGGCAGTCAGCAAGCGTCATTGCTCAGCAACTCTCTACAGCAACGGGACGACAAGTGTTGCGGTTTACTGTGGACGGACGCCTTCACAAAGGGGGCCTATTCGCCCCCCGTCCTGAGCACTGCCTCCCGTTGAAAGTTGACCACCAACGCCACCGTTTACAGTGGTGCAGAGAGCACAAAAACTGGACAACTGTCAATGGAGTCGTGTCCTCTTTACGGATGAGAGTCGGTTCAGTACCAGAAGCGATTCTCAACGCGTTTTGATTTGGAGAGAGACCGGGACACGGTTTTATACCAGTAACATCAAGGAAAGACACCATTACGGTGGTCCTGGAGTTCTTGTCTGGGGAGGCATTATGCTGAACTTGCGAACTGAGCTCCACATTTTCAATAGAGGGTTTGTAATTGGGGATCGCTATTGTGAGGAGGTACTTTTTTCCCACGTTCCGAGGTGCCATTGGCCCAGACTTCATTTTTATGGATGACAATGCACGGCCACATCGAGCTCTTGCTGTTGAGGAGTTGCTGGAAAGTGAAGATATCACTCGAATGGATTGACCAGCGTACTCCCCAGATTTAAATCCCATCTAACATGTGTGGGATGCTTTGGGGAGACGTATTGCAGCACGCTTACATCATCCTGAGAACACCCAACAACTAAAACAGATGCTGATTGAAGAATTGGCACTCCTACCGCAAGAAATGTTGCACCAGCTGGTTCTGAGTATGCGGAGACGGTGCGAAGCAACCATTGCAGTGAGGGGAGGGCATATACCATATTAAGGAACATCTGATTGTTGTTCTTCCTGTTGGATAGACCATCATGAGTCACGATACTATGCGTTCATTAAATTTTTTTTTGATTCCATACCGTATGCATTGTATTCCTTTTTCAGCGCCGATGCTTTCGTCATCCTTTACGTACATAATACTCTCCCTCATTTCTGAATTTCATGTCTCTCAGATGATTTTTCGTGAAGTTATGGCAATAAACCCACCTGTTGCTTAAGTTTTGCACACCAGTGTACATTACAGATTTGATGCTTTACAGGACTTGACTTCTCTCTCAATTTGAAATTTATGACAGCATTTTGAGTCTTTTAAAGTAACGTTGACAAAGTGTTCGTTTTTAAGATTTCTAGCTTCTTTCGCCAGTTGATCCGTATTTTCATTGCCTGTAATGTCAACATGAGCAGTTAACCACTGGAGAAAGCAGACTTTATCTAACTCCTGTAATCTAAACAAGCGAGAGTCAATCTCTTCAGTAATCTATGAACCTCCATTTAGAATTGCCTGGAGGACTGCTTTTGACTCACAGAAAATGACGATACCTTTTGAATGTTCTAGAATAGGGAGTGTCTCATATAGATCACGAGCCTCAATTCTCGCCCGAAATTTACAAGTGAAACAAGAGGCAATGGCACCAGCACCGATTACTCGTTGGTAGTTTACATTTCTTGGGGTGATCGTAAATACCTCCCAGCCTCCATTCAAGAATGTTTCATCTGAAGAACCGTTTGTATAGGCAAACGCAAAATCACCTTAAGGTCGTTCTTGCTGAGAATAACGTTATAAGTGCAGGAGGTTAGACTTTCAGATTCAAATACACATGAGATGGCAAAATTCCCAGTAACTTTATCTAGTAAACATGTTTTAGCTGATAATATATTGTGCTATTATCATAAAAAATATATGTATGCAGGATATCAATCTCTTATATTTTGTGTCCGTTGTTATGTCTTGTCAACTTTCGCATGTCAAATGGAAACATATTGAAAAGATCAGTTTTAAAAACCTTTATATATTACCTATATGAGCATTTTCTCAACAATAATTATTGCTTACTAAATGTATAATTCAACTATAGTCATGTATTTAAGAATATTGTAAATGTGTATTATGCATTTGATGGAAATTTCATTTCACTGTGTGTGGTGGGGACTGTTACGATTTGCGTGTGGGGATGGTACTAGTAGTCATTTTTTGTACAACTTTGTTTTCATAATTATTGCTGTAGATGTTAGCTATGGATCACGGTGTACTAATCGTCGCTCAGTAAATAATTTCTTAATACAGTCTGCTTCTCATAGTCAATAGTTGATTAGACAAGTTTGAAAATAACTCAAAATCAATCAACACATCAACCAATCACCAATCAGCAATATTTGTTGAAACATATTAAATACTATACATCTATCAAGAATGCTATTGGACCTAAATCGCGAAAAAACTTATTGTATTTTTTTGGTTAGCTTAGGAACCAGACAATCTATTCTTTTATCTCAGAAAAAAGACTTCAGCAAGCTAGTTCACATATGTTGTAGAATCTTAGCGCCTGAGCAAATGTGGAAAAAAAATCTGAAAATCCTTGCATAAAGCTTCGGGATCAGTTGCCTGTAGCGTTATAAGGATCGATTACGTTTTTCACGCACGAAAAAATGCGCTGGACCTTTCAGCTTCGAGACACATGAGCAGTTTCGAACTTCAGCACGATTATAGAAAAGAAAAAAGAAGCTAAGAACAAACAGGTTAGGGAGTTTTTCTTTTCCGGAATCTTTTTTTAGCGAATTCAGAGAAGTTAATTTGCTACATTGCATTTCTCATGAAAAATAATAACAAAAAATGGCTAAATCTTAATTTCTTTCCTCTTGCAAATTGAGGATTAACATAAAAGTGTGAAAATAATGTAAAAAGCGATAAGTATCTGATTTATCTAATGTGTTATCAGATAAATATTGATCGATCAAAATGTTGGAGTAAATACTATTTTAGTAATAATTAAATGAGTTATCGGTTTGTATACTTTACAGTAGCGGCTCTTAAAATTTTGGATCTCCTCGCCCCCCCGTCCTTTATGTATCAGGCTGACATCGCCGCTCCCAAGATTTTGAACATCCTTCCTGGACTCCCAAAGGATTCCTCAATAATCCTAAGACTGCATCTGCTATTTATACGAGGGGCTGCGGTAGCCCAGTGGTTAAGGTATCCAACCATGGCAGGCATGTCATGAGTTCGATCCCAGTACCACTAAAGACCCGCCGTGTAGGGCAGCGATGCACGTTAAATCTGTCGAGAGCTGAAACGTCCTCCCGTTGGTGTGGTGTGGTAGTTAGGAGACGGGGGGTGCCAGCTCAGGTGTCGTCCACGTCACTTGACCATGGTTCAAAATTACGTGGTCCGTCGCCAAAAGCCCTCGTGTAGCTGAACAGTGCGACGTTAATATTAACTCACTCACTCACGCTATTTATACGAGCGTTTTATAACACTTCTTTTTTTTAATTCCTACTCTATTAGTTCACTCTCTCCCTCCTCCTCAAGAGCTAAACGTAGAAAAAGAGTTACTAGAGACATGTCAGCCCTCAAGAATTCTATGTTAGAATTAGCTGTTAAATTTGATGATAACTACAACACAGGCTTAATTAAATCATTTATGTTTGGCATGTGTGAATAAAGCTGAAATTAAAATTATGACAGATATTTTAAGCAGATATAAATTTCAGAATTCTCATGGTATGCATATGATTCGAGACCTTAATAACTATTTAGTACAAAAAATGAATATTAAATTAGATGCAAGTGAAAATTACTCTACAGAATATTGTACATTATTATTTATGAATAAATCCTTTAACAAAATTAATTTTTCAAGTATATTTCAAAAATATCAATCCTTTTTTCCTATTAAAATATTATTATTAAAAAGGCTTTCAAATACAAGAAACTTGGTAGATTTATATTTAATTATAATCAAATCTCGGAGCTCCTAAGTTCAGAATCATGCAAATGCAATCTATATCGAGACTATATTGATGATTATCATCAGCACGTTGTCACTGGAGACCTTAGCATCGTGAAAGATGATTTGTTAAGAAATTTTATGGAAAAAGGTACCGGTTTTAGACTGATGATCACAAAAATTAAATCTAACGTTATGAAACAAATCATAAAAGATTTAGATAAATTCTACCTTAAAATTGCAATTAAATACGGAATGCCGATTGAAGCATTCAATCAATTTAGATCTTATGTAGCAACAGAAATTCGGGAATTAGATTTCACTGTTGAAAATGAAATTATGTATAAAGATCTTAAATCATCAATAGAAAATATCCAAAATGACTTCGTGATTACATATGTTGATAAGGTCTCTGCTAATTATGCCATAATTTGTAAATACTTTAACAGTAAATTATTATGTAACCACACTTTAAATAATAATTCCTTTCAAAAATCAATTCACATTAATAGAGAAGATGATAATCGTCTTTTAGCTTTGAACAAAAGACTGAATATTCATCTAAATAATATTAAATATCCAAGTATTTTTTTAACACCAAAATTTCATAAAAGCCCTATAAAATTCCGTAGTATCACTAATGGATACAATACATATATCACGAGGTCTGGGAAGATCTTACAATCTCTTCTTCAAAATCTAATTGATAATTTACAAAACACGGCAATAATTAAAAATAGCTTAGAGATTGCAAGAGTTACTAAGGATATGTTAATTTTTTCCATGCATGGCTTTGATTTCGAGGACCTTTTTAATTCTATAGATATTGACGATATGATTAAGGTTTTACAGTTAATTTATGATAAATATGTGAATTATATACTTCAATGAAAAAAGATAAATTTGATATTCTTGTTAACCTCGTATTAAAAGAAAATTTCATTGTATTTGATCAGAATCTTTATAAACAGATCAAAGGATTACCTCAGGGTGGTCCAGCTAGAAATTGTTTAGCGAACCTATATTTACATTTTTTTGAAATTCATCATGTTGTAAATGATTCTTACTTGATTCATCGTTATATAGATGATTTAATAATTTTTGGTAAAATAGTGAATACAAACCAAATATTACGTTCTACCCTGATTATCTCAAGCTCCTTAAAACTAACTTCAACTCTAATATGGTGGAATTCTTGGATTTAGACTTGCAACTTATTAACAATAATGTAGTCAGTAACATTTTTTGACAAAAGAGATTCGTTTAAGTTCCATATAATTAAAATTCCCGTATGGAATAGTAATTTGCATATATCAATTTACAGAAATATCATTTTGAATTTTTTATTTAGAAATGATAACTTAACTACCCACAAAATAGATAAATACAATAATATAAAACAATTTTTCAATGTTGTTTAGATCATGAATACCCTTTTAATTTCTTAAGAACTTATATTCATCACAAATACATTAACCGTCTTGCTACTTCGAATTCCAAAACCACCACACAACAATAGGATTTCAAAGTCAGCATGTTAGTGGTCTTGCTGTGAAGATTATATCATAACACTCATATCACAGTTTACATTTTTTCCACACACATCTTGAACATCTTACACATTGTTGACAACCAACCAAATTAGAGCCTAGCAAATTTACATTTTTGACAATCAACCAATTCAAATTCTACCGTATTTGATTGTCGTCTTTTTTTTTTTTTTTTATACCTGTCTTTGCTGGCTGGTTTAAAAGTCAGCTCAAAAGATGTGTTTATGTATTTTCGAATTTTTTAACTTGGTGAATAATCGATTTTCATTAATGTCAAGACGCTTGATTCTCGTAAAAGCTCTGTGAGTAAAGAAATTTTGTTGAATTATTTCTTGAAAGATACTTTTCTTATGTAATTGTTTTAGCATTTTTCTACTTTTCTTACGCAATTATTTTGTGATTTTTCTGCATTAAGAGTTTGGGAGAGTTTGTTACATAATAGTAATGAGTGGTTTTTTCATACTCTCTGAGTTATCCAAACTCTGAAGTTTTGTTTATTTTATTTTATTTGGTTTTCCTACCGAGTTGCAAAGGGGGAAGTTTGGCGTCTTCAAACTAGTTTAACCCCACTTATTCGGTCCTAAGTCCGAAATTGCTTTCTGACTCGCTAGGTTCTTCTTTTTTGTAGTTTCTTTTTTTCATTTCTCTATAATTTTGTTCTTCATGTTCAGGTTTTATATTTTTATTATGCTATTTCTTGTTATGTTCTTTATCTATTATTTCTTATTTTTGATATATAATACATATTTCTTTTATATATATATATATATATATATATACATACCAGGCGTATGCATATCAAATGAGACGATTGCTAACAGATGTCGCCACGCATATATGCAAACGATACGAAACCGTGACACGTGATTTTTATTATGGATTGACCTTTGATACTCATGTTTAGTTTACATTTGGTCGAGTTTCAGCGTGAAATTGTATTTTTTTTTACTGTGTTGAAAATGTCGAATTTTATGCCTTCCGACCACGATTTGCGGACAGCATTAACTTTTTGTTACCATTTGAAGAAAATGCTGCCGAATTGCATCAAATGCTTGTAGAAGCATACGGTGTCAATGCTCTGAGCCTTGCGCAGTGCTACAGGTGGTTTGAAAAGTTTCAAAATGGTGCTTTCGATGTGAGAAACGCGAGGAAAGTGGCAGACCAGCAAAAAGATTTGAAGATGCTGAATTGCAAGCATTACTTGATGAAGATGATGGCCAAACGCAAGAACATCTTGCAGAAGAATTGAATGTTGACCAGAGCACTGTTTCCCGTCGTCTCAAAGCAATGGGCAAGATATTAAAGGTCGGTAGATGGGTACCACTCGAGCTAACGGACCGTCAACAGGAAAGCCGAAAAGTCGTGTGCGAAATGTTACTTGCCCCCTACAAATGCAAGTCATATCTCTATCGTATTGTGACTGGCGATGAAAAATGGATTTATTTTGAGAATCCCAAGCGTAATCGATCATATGTTGATCCGGACAGCCGTCCAAATCAACCGCAAGGCCGAATCGCTTCGGCCGCAAGACAATGCTATGTATTTCCTGGGATCAGGAGGGACCAATCTATTATGAGCTTCTCAAACCCGGCGAAACCGTTAATATTGATCGCTACAAGCAACAATTACTTAATTTGAACGATACTATACTCGAAAAACGCGAGCAATACAAGAAAAGGCAGCACAAAGTGATTTACCTTGATGACAACGCACCTAGCCACCGTTCTAAACCAACCAAGGACATTGTTAAGGTGCTCGGCTGGGAGCCCTTAGCACACATGCGGCTTATTCGCCAGACTTGGCTCCTTCCGATTACCACCTATTTGCATCATTGGGACACGTATTGTCTGACCAGCGCTTCACTTCTTACGAAAACGTCAAATCTTGGCTTGATGGCTGGCTGGCCTCAAAAGACCGATCATTTTTTTAGGGAGGTATTCACAAATTGCCCGAAAGATGGGAAAAATGTTTAGCTAGCATTGGATATTATTTCGAATAAAGAAATATTAACAGTTTTCGAAACTTTATTGTGTTTTTTTAAAACAATCGTCTCATTTCATTTGCATACACCTGGTATATATATATATATATATATATATATATATATATATATATATATATATATATATATATATATATATATATGTATATACTAGCTGGTATACCCGTTCTTCGCACGGGTGAATTAAAAAATTAAACAATACAGATTAAAGGATAAAGAAGTTTTTAATGAGTTAAGTTTACGTGAATTGCAAATTAAATAAACAAACAGAAAAAAAGAAGATTTTGCATATCTCAGTTGAACAAAAAAACCATATTTGTTAAATTTTAAGTCTGCAGATCTAATAGCTGTTAAAAAGGATTTTTTTTATTTATAACGCCCGTAAAACTCTTGTAGGTCGAATTTTGAGAACACCTTCCTAAGCTGATATCTGCTCAGCAAAAGTGACACATTGCTACACATTTTGTGTAAGGAACGCTTAAAATAGTGTAAATAATTTATATCTGGATTTGTAATACATTAATATTACTTTCTGCTGTATTTATTTTATGTTAAATTTGCAATATTCGCAAGCAACGCCGTTTCTTACATTATATTAGCGATTCAATAGAAACATAGCGAAATGTTGGCGTTAAAGCCAAATTGAGATCATTTTTGGCGACCCTGTTGGCAACGGCGATTGATTGAATAGTGCAGAAGTTGATATGCTATAGCGCCACCTAGTGAGGAGCTGCAACAAAGAGGATACCACAAAAACTTTCTCCACAAAAAAAATACATATACATGCCAATTTTCATAGTCATCAGTGGAACGGTGTTGAAGTCATGCGGTTTCATACGTACAAACATCTATTTTTATATATATATAGATATCTTGTTCAAATTTCCAATCGTTAATAAAATATTTTCTATTCATCCATTCAATACATTTTGAAAACTTGTAGTGAATGACACTTGATGTTAATAGAGTTTTATCAAATATAATTTTAATGCATTTTTAAATTCAATTAAAAATGCATAAATAGTAACAAAAATAATAGTCCAACAGCCTATATAGAAAGGAAAATCGTTCGTTGTGTCCCTGCAGGGCAATGAATGGATAGCGCGTTGGACTTCTAATCCAAAGATGGTGGGTTCGAATCTCAACTGGGATGGTCTAATTTCTGACAATGTGATTTATTTTAACAATACAATTTTATTGAAATAATTATATTTAATTAATAAATAAATAGAGTAACAAAAAAAGTAGTTCAACACCATATATAGAAAGGAATATGGCAAACTGCAAGGAAAGTCGCTTTCTATTTTTACACTTAATATTGTGACTGTTATATGTAGATACATATTTATATTTTAATTGTAATTATTTAATAAAAAGTAACTAAAATAAAATTTTTCTTTGTTGACCTAAGTAAGAATTCCCTTACATTTTTTTATATTACTTGTTGTTGTTACCAATGCCACCTGATCAACAAAGGCCAGATCGAGGCCCACGAAATTCATCACGGCAGAGGACTTTGTGAGGCCTGTCGTTACCCGTAGCTTTAAGCACCATCCAGGTAACAGAACGATTTGGCTCGTTTCCACCCTAATTTTGAGGGAGAACACCCTGCGGTGGTCAGGAGCCTCCCACATCTCTTCCTCTTCCACCAACCTCACGAGAGGACTTGCGGCTCGACGGCTATTTAGAATACTCCCATGTCACGAAGAGGCGCTATACATTTACAAACAATAATGTCTTCTCCGGGATTTGAACCCAGGTCCTACGGCACAGCATTCAGCGTCGCTAACCACTATACCGGATATATTGCTTGTTTTCCTTTAAGAAAACAGTAAGCATCTAATTAAAAAATATTACGTTGTAGTAATGGCTATATGAAGTTGCATAGAAAAAAAACTGAATTGACATTCTTGATAGAAATACATTTGTTCCAGTAGTTTTTTCATTGGGGACAATTTAGTTATCTAGTCTCGGATGGCAGACCTTTCGATCTCTCTTTCCACGAGACCTTTCTGAGTCTTTGAAAGAGGGAAATCTTAACATTAAATGGCACCCCTTCGCGGCCTCCCTTCGCGGCCCCCCTAGAAAAACACTGGAGACCCCTGGGGTTTACTTTTTACCGTTAAAAACAGCTGCTTTACACTATTGCAAAAACTGAGTAATTGTGAATATATATATATACTTCTGAAAAAATAATATACCTGTGTATAAATTGTTCCTACCACTAAATTATCAAAACTTGTTGATCGATGAAGTATTCGAAAATATTAAATTATTAAATACATATAGAACTTCCTTTTATTGTATAACAGAAGTGTTGCCAGACCCGGTTTTAGTGGAAAGTTTTAAAGTTTAATATTTTTTTAAAGTATCAAAGATTACGTCAAGGTGCTATACAACATTATCAATTCAATTCAACAAATTCAAACATATAAAAGAAATACAATTTCCAATCTTAAGTTTCAAGAGAAAGTACACTTCTGTTTCTCAGTGTTTGTGCTGTGTGAGTAAAGATAATCTACATTTTATTTCGATTACCTTGTTTTGAAATATTGAAATGAATTTCTTCAGATCAATCAGAAAGGAAGTCTCCAGACGCAGGAAGATATTTTTTGTGCAAAAACCCATCAGAAAAATACATTAAAATGAGTCATACACGAATCAAATATAAAAAGCTTTGAAAGGAAAATCCTGATGCAAATAGTGTACAAATGGAAAACAATTTCAATTGAGCCAGTCAAACAAAAATTAATTTCAACACAGTCACTTTCAAAATAACATTAGTATTTGACTTTCAATAAAAATATAATTTTTAATGAATACATATGTAAAATATTTTTTCAATGTTTTCAAGTTATACATCAGTATTTCTCAAACTGTGGGGGAAGGGGGGGGCACGCTAACTCTGCAAGGGGGCGCGAGCATATTGAAAATTAAAGGTTTAAAAAAATAATTTTTTGCAATGAAGTAAAACAAAATGCTTTCTTCTTTCCACTTCAAACGCTCATTAGCTATCTTTGATCCTATAACCAAATAAAAAAAAGACATTTTGTTTGTTTTGTTGTAATCCCACGATGAGATATTTTTCTATTACGTTTCTTTCAACACCTAAAATATTATTTCTGATTATCATATATTTGACCTTCAAACTTACTGGTATGTTTCACTCCGTCTCTTTTTCTTTTAGGAAAGTTGTAAATAATATTTTTCTGCTGCTTTTTTTCCATGTGAATGAGATTTATGATAAATGAATAAGCATATTGAGTACTTTGAAGGATTATTTGGCCAAGATGTATTTTTATGAGTGTTCTGAAACATATAATGCACAACGAAAAACGCTTTGCCCAATTATTTTTTAGAACTGACATCGATGTTTTTATATTGGCTACATTTTTAACATGGGAGTGGTCGCATGAGTCGCAGAGTCAACCCAGGTTCACGAAATCGTTAATTCTGAGAAAACTGTTTATTCGTTAAGAGTGACCTTAGCAGTATCCTCCTATTAGACAGTCTTAATGGGAACTAAAATGAATTTGTCACAAATATGCCTCTTTTTGGAGAGTGGCAAGCGTTTTTTTTACAATCAAGGTACTTGTTTTGATCGAGTTCCCTGCGCGACCACTTTTGTTCAAAAATATTTTCTATGAACATGCTACACTTCCCCCCCCCTCCTGAACAATTTTGTGGTTTTGATTACTGTGTTGTACGACTTATTATGTTTTATAAATGAAAATGAGCAGATATAAGAAAAATGGGCATCTGTGATCTCTATTGAAGGAAGTGGAAACTGATCAAGCAATTGAAGAACCTGCTGAAATAAAGCATATTAATCAAGATAGTGAAAGTAAATATGAGAAAAGCGATAGACATGAAACGTTTGAGTTGAATTGAAACTTTCAAATGCTGCCTAAATAACTTTATGAAGAAAACTATATGAAGCCATAAATGTAGCCTTTCGCCTTGTCAAAAAGACACAAGGAAAAATAAGTTCAAAATGCTATTTGTAGATAATCAAACGACAACAAAACTACAATAAAGTGAACAAAATATGAGAGTTTTGCTGGAAAATAATGTCCTGTAATGTAAATATCCACATTTGGAACATTAGTTTTATTGGATTTTTTCTCAAATTATCAAAGAAAAATTGAAAAAACCTTGAAAGTATGTAAGTATATTTTCTCTTAATTAAATTATTCACTGGAATTGTGATTTTTATCATGTATAATAAAAATAATTATAAAATAAATTATAATTTAAAAACAAACTAAAAAACATGCTTTTATTGTAAATCGAACTAAAAAGTAAAAAAAAAAAAAAGTTTATATTACTTATATAAAAGTAACCTATATAAAAATTTAATACTTATCTTGCCAATATGTACGGTTTGTAATTATGATCGCATTATAGCTTTAGCGCACGCTCGCACGCACGCTCGCACGCACGCAGGCTCGCACGCACTCTCGCAGGCTCGCACGCACTCTCGCAGGCTCGCACGCACGCTCGCACGCACGCTCGCTCGCACGCACGCACGCACGCACGCACGCACGCTCGCACGCTCGTACGCACGCTCGCACGCTCGCACGCACGCACGCTCGCACGCACGCTCGCACAAAGTACATTATTATTGCATTCAATACATTATTATTTTTTGAGGGGGCGCGATAAAATTTATGTTTGAAAATTGGGTCACCAGTAGTGAAAGTGTGAGAACAACTGGTGTACAGGGAAACATGTAGAGATATAAAAATAATTTCTGAAAAAATTCCATTACAAACTTTTTATTTTTTAAGCAGTGTTTTTTTTCTATGTATATATATAAACACTTTTTTCTAATAACTTAAAAAATCAAAAACAATTACATCAGTGCTTTCAACGCCATCTGACATTACTAATTTGAAATAGCCCATACATGTATCCCGTTTTATACAAAGGCTAATAAAAAAATTTAATTCCGAGTTCTTTTAACGAATCTAATCGAAATTTTCCTTCACAAATGTTTTTGGTAAGACTGTTCCGTGTGGTTCATTTCTCAGAATAACGACTTTATTTGGCTTAAATTAACATCGCCTTAAAACGATACGAATTTTTTCCCCTGTAATGGGGCTGCGTATTGGTATTCCTACCTTTGCAGACCTAGTACCATTCTCCAGGAGTTGGTATCACTTTTTAGTGCGGCACCATTTTGGCCAGCAATACTCAAACTGCGATTTACCGAGCCTTTTTAAGTGGCCCAGTCCTGTCCCATTGCTCTGTGAAATTCTTTTATTTAAGGTAATGTATTAAAAATTTGGTGGAAATTCTTTGACAAGAAATCAGATACATCAATTTTAATTTTTTGCTGTTGATGCCGTTCGGCAGCAAATTTATATTGCTTTTCTATTAGTAACGGTTAGTGATAGCAGACAACAGTGGATTAGCGTCAATTTTATGAGTGGAACTAATTTTCAACAATCTTTCATACCTTGCAAGCGAAAAATATTCGAATGATTTGGAGGTTGACTGTTTTGTAGTGAAAAACAAACATGGAAATCAGCGCTTGTTTGATTTGTCACGAAAGGGCTGTATCTAAAAATACCAATAGACAAGAATTATTTAATGGCATTTTTTCTCTTTCAAGAGGTGGTTAATAGGCTATATTCTTTGTAACATCAACGAAGTGTTTCGTCAGTGGTAATGTCACAGTAGTAACAAAGACATCCTAAGAAGTTTGTACCTTGTACACCCCCGCTATTGTCGCTTGTCGCGCCCCCTAAAACTCATCACTTCTACGAGTTTTCTCATCCCGAGTGGACGTACTCTCCCAGTCATTCCGTCGTAGAAAGTGTTTCATTGCTTTAAGTGCCTCTTTGTCTAATATTACTTACCTTTAAATTCATTGTTAATTTGTTATTGTTGTTTACCTATGTTAATCATAATAAATATTTGTTTGTTATGGATTAAGGTTTTATTTTTCTCTCTTGAGTATTATCGACGTTAATTTTACTGTCGGCATCACGCCGCATTTAGGCCCCTATTTTCAGTTATATTATTGGTAATCATAGGAAACCGTTTACTGATGCAAAAACTGTGAAGGAGTGTTTCTTAAATTCTTTTAATTTAGTGTTAGTGACAAAAATAAAAAATATAAAAAATTAATAATTAATAAAAGCAAAATAGGAGTTATAATATTTTGATCAATTTTCCACATTTTAAATTTCCAATGTTATCTTCGTCTTAAGCACTTCTATCACCCCTCCCTCCATTTAATCTTATGTTGCTGCCCGCGTTAAATAGCTAACATGTGTATGCGGCCCGCGTGAAATGGCTTACATATGTATGCTGCCCATCAAAAGAAAAGGTTGAGTACCCCTGATCTAGGCGATACCAATTACCGGAAGTAATTTTGACGCCCAGTTTCTACCCCAGAGGGAGGCACCTGAGCTCTGCCAATGCAAAATTTGTACTCAGGAATTTCATTTTGACGAGAGCATCTAAGTCAAACAGACACTCAAGGGATCTTTTTCATAACCTATAATTCTACGAAATGGCCGCTGTCGATTTTCTGCATCAGGAAAATGCACCGACTTGGATCGGGGTTGAACTCGCAACCATAGGTACAGAAGGCCAGCGACAAACCAAAAAACGACCGGCACAAAACGAATTTCAAATAGACTGCATAAGAAAAGTGAGGAGGAAGACTCGTTCTTCACAATCTCAGTTTCTACACCACACCACATAAACTCAGTCCCAAGGCTCTCATTGGCCGAGGGAGTCGCAAGTAAATTTAAAGTTCTTAATGAAGTAATTCTAATGTATTTTCTTAACTTTGAAAAAAGCTGTTCTTTTTTAATAAATAAAAGCAGTATAAATATTTTTTTCTGATTTTTCTAAATATCTATATATTTTTTTTATTTAAATCTGTTAAACTTTTTATTAAAATGGACAAGTAATTAATAGTCATTCTATCAAATCACCACAGAGAAGATAAAAGCCCAGACGGGCTATGCGCTAAAAAAACAGTTATCGATTAACCACATGAAGGTCTTTGAGGAGGAATCATATATTATTTCACAGTATAACCTGTTCATGTGTCGTCCTTTTTTATGCGATTTCATTTTTGTGCGATTTTTTTTTATCTATTTTTGTACGGCATATGAATTTCGACGATTTTGGCACCCCTGTAATGTTTTCTATCAATGTACATATATATACTTCAAGACGCTATGCTCATTGGCTATAAACAGAGTCTCTCGACAATGCCCATTCAATTGTTTTCTCTCAATGCACTTGCAGCACTTGATTGAAGACGAAACTTTCAATGACAGTGGCATTACCAAAAGACGGACAAGATGAGTCGGATTGTTTAAGAGCGGATGATAAGATATTTTCAGGGATCCAGCTTTCCAACAAATCAGAAAAGCATTTTCTTAAAATAGATGTCAATTCCGAAATGAGTTTGAAATTCTAAAAAAGGGCTTCGATCATGCATATCTGGTTATCGTGAAGTTCACAAGCAACTAGCTAACCGACCTTTGTAGCAAAAATTTATCACTTACACTGGTGTGCAAAAATTAAGGACAAGACGGTTTTTTCAATATAACTTTGTACAAAAGCTTTCCAAATCAACACATTTAATACCGTAAGATCCCCAATACAGTGTCAGCCCATGCTGAGAATGAGGGTGTCAATGAGTTGTTGAGGCATTGCTGCCCAGTCGTCTTGCAGCGTCAATCGAAGCTCCCGAATCGTTACTGGTGGTAAGGTACGAGCTGCCAAGCGTCTGCCTAGAAAATCCCATACATGCTCGATGGGATTGAGATCCGGAGATCGTGCCGGCCAATCCATACGTTCAATATCCTCACTCTCTAAGAGCTGTTCGTCAGCTACTGTGCGATGACATGGTGCATTGTCGTCCATGAAAAGGAACTGCAGACCCATAGCGCCTCTAAAAAGACGCACATATGGAAGAAGAATCTCGTTACAATAACGGGTCCCGTTGACTGAACCTGCGTCGAAGATGTGAACGTCTGTACGACTACCAAGCATGATGCCTCCCCAAACGAGAACACCGCGACCTCCATACCTGTCCCTTTCAATGATGTTCGAGGGATGATTGCGGTTTTCCCGCTCTCTCCAGATGAGTATGCGATGAGAATCGCTACTCAAACTGAATCTGCTCTCATCTGTAAAGAGTACTCGTCGCCATTCATTGTCTCTCCAATTCCGGTGTTCCCGGCACCACAGAGAACGCCTTCTCCGATGGGCAGGAGTTAAAGGTACACACCGTACAGGGCGTCGTGCAAACAGACCACCACCGTGCAGTCTTCTGGCCACGGTAAAACGTGATATCGGTCGTCCAGTCGCCTGTGTCGTGTGTCTAGCGATTTCTCCCGCTGTCTGCCGCCTGTTTCTTCTGGCCTGTAAGACAATGTACCAGTCATCTGCGGGTGTGGTTCCTCGTGGACGACCACTGCTGAACCCCCGGATAGCTGTTCCTGTAGTTTGAATTTGTCTCCAAAGTCGTGAAACGATGCTGTGAGCAATTCCGAACTCTGCAGCCACACTTGTCACACTGCGGCCTTCCTCCAACTTCCCAATGATTCGATCTCGGGTTAAAGCATCCATCTGTCGTCTAACAGATTGATTATTCGCCATTTCTCACTGAGGCAGCAACTCGGTGTGATTTTAACTACTATACGGCGTGTAATTTCTTTGCCAGAAATACTGATCTTACACCGACAACATGCTTTATACTACTCAGACACTCCCCCATTTCGTCTACCTGCATATCTGCGCATGTGCTACCGTACATCACCTTACTTAATCTCCTGATTGGTCTTTCTGTCCTCTCTGCTTCTTCGTTCAGCTGATATGCTAATTTTTCGACTTCGTTCTTAATTTTTGCACACCAGTGTACTTTATGGTGCCAAAAAACAAAACATTTTAAATTGTATCTTCAAGTGACGAAAGCGATTTTTTGAACTAATTCATCACAAGAAAATGCTCGCTTTGAATTACAACGAGAAGCAGTGATTTATGCATGAGCATTTTGAAAAAGTCTCCATGTATACAATGAGAAATCAAATGTTTTTAAAACGTTTCCGTGTGGAATTAATTATTTAATTTGTTTGGAAGTACTTTCTTATGAAATTCGTAAGTAATTGACATATTTTTTAAGTGTGACTTTTTTAATGTGGTCCCTTTCCACCGCATAATTTTTTTTTCTGTAGTATGTCGACAAAGTTGTTAGTTATATGTAAATTTTACGAAATTTTCGCATATTTTTTTGTGTGCAGTCCCTATCTACCACACAAAAACAGGTTTTAATGTATTTAAAATTAAATTTTTTCTTCTTAGAACTATATATTTGCTTTCACTCGCAAAAAACATTCTTTTAGTAATCAAAGCATTAATTCTTCTTACAGTATTAATCGAAATTCATATACAAAAATACAAATTTATTACCAATTCAGTTTAATTTTTAGGGGGTTCTCTTTAGTAAAAAAGTCTGATAACTTATGAATTGCGGAGAAAAAAGAAATCCTCGATAAGGTAATTTGAATCGAAAAGAAAATTCCTTTTTTATTAATAAATTTCCGCTGTCTAATGAAAACATATTTTGAATGCGAACGTCAAAATGAATTAGTTATATTTTTCAATCTCTTTCTTTGTCCATTTCCGTCTTTACTTTTTTAAAATTATTTTTTAATTTCCTTAATCCCATTTTCATGTTAATTTATGGAGATAAACTCCATTTTGGTGATAATGAAAGGCGAGGAAAGAGAAATCTGAATTTATGATTCCAATCCCTTCGCTTTATTTTTGTTTGAGTTTTATTTGTTAAAAATCATTATATACCTTTTCAAATCTTTCTGAAGCATTAAATGGAATAATGGAAAGTTAGAAGAATATTGAAAGAAAATTATGTGTACAGTTGAGAACCTGTTTTTGTGCGGTAGATAGGGACCGCATAAAAATAAACGCACAAAAAAAATATTCGAAAATTTCACAAATTCTTTCATATTATAAGCTATGTATAATTCGTGGGAATACTACAGACATTTTTTTATGCGATGGAAAGGGACCGCATAAAAAAAAGTCGCATTTATATAATATGCCAATTATTTACGAAATTTATGTAAGAGTACTTCCATAACAAAATAAATAATTGAATATTACGCATGGAAACATTTTAAAAACATATAGTTTCTCATTGTATACACGGATCAGTTTTTAAAATGCACATACATAATACACCTCTACTCATCGTAATCCAAAGCCCTGTGATGCATAAGTTCAAAATCACCTTCGTCACTTGAAGGAACAATTTCAATTGTTTTATTTTTTGGCAACATAAAGTAAGAGATAAATTTTTGTGACGAAGGTCGGGTGGTTAGTTTCTTGTAAATGTCACGATAACCATATATACATGATTGAAGCCCCTTTTTGGAATTTTATACTCCTTTCTTAATTGGTATCTATTTTAAGAAAATGCTTTTCCAATTTGTTGGAAACCTAGACCCCTGCATATTTTTATCCGCTCTCAAAGAACCCGGTTCTTCTCCGTCTTCATAATATATCATGTCACTGTCATTGAAAGTTTCGTCTTCAATCAAGCGCGGGCTGCTGGAGCGTTGAGAGAAAGCAACTGAATGCGCCCTATCGGGAGACTGTTTATAACAAATGAACAGAGCGTCTTGAAGTATCTATATTTCAGTGGCGTAACGTACACACCCGCATCACGAGGAGGGGGGGGGTGTAGGACTCTAGTGGCCCAACGCCTGACTAACGCTAAATACGTATTTACTCAATTTATAAAATATTAAAGATAAAACCTGACTTTCGGGGGAAGGGGAGGTCTTAACATTCTCCGTTACACCACTGGTAAATAGATAAAAAAACATTACAGTGGCACCAAAACATTTAAATTCACACACCGCATAAAAAAGATCGCACCACCAAAATAAAATCGCACAAAACAAAATTGCATAAAAAAAGACCGCACAAAAACAGGTTCAACTGTACTTGTGACGCAAAAATTCATGCTGTTTTAAATGTCTAATCGTATTTGAGAGAGAGAGTGTTGATTAACCTTGTAATATAATACGATACGAGAGCTATTGGCAACGCACCTCGTAATTTTTAACCTCGGTCAAGTGACATGTACAACATCTGACCTAAACACGACTTGTACAACTCCCTCCTTCTCCAAACTACCACACCACGCCAATGAGGGAATTTTGAGCCCTGAGAGGTTTAACGTGCAACAGCCCCTCTACACCAGTGCTTTTCAACTTTTTTATTCCCATGGACCGGTGAACGTTTGATAATTTTACCGCTGCCCGTAGGGGGCGTTGATTGTTTTGATGATGTAATTTTAATTTAATTGCACTTAAATATTCCTTCGTAGGGCCCAGTGTTCGAGTGGTATCGTATCACGTTTCCACACTACAGGGTCGAGTTCTATTACCGGACTGCGCAAGGTAGACTCAGCAATTCATTCCTACTGCAGTGGATCGATAAATGAGTGCCAAGTTTGGGAACACTGGAGATCTTGTTTCAGACTGATCACCTGATCGGGACATCTGCTCATCACCTCAGCGCCCATTGGTCACGAATATTGGGATGGGCACAGTAGGCCCTGGCTCTCATGGGTTATTGCGCCGCAAAGTTTGAGTTAAATATGCCTTCAGAATAAAATATAGTTGCATTACAAAAAATGAATATAGAGTGATTTAACACGGAATATAAAAGGATTTTGATGGAAAGTCGCTCAAATATTTGTGACATACACAGCTTAGTAAATAAAACAAAAATAATTTAACGTTTTTTGGGCAACCCGGTACCGGCCCGCTGCCAGGGAGGTTGGGGACTACTGCTCTACACAGCTGGTCTTCAGAGGCATTAGAACTTGAGCTCATAACACACAAGCAACGAGTTCATGGCCATAACCACTTGGCTACAACGGGCTCAGTTGTATTAGAGAGAAAGAGAGAGATAACTTACGTTTTTACTATACTGTGGATTATCTCTATAGATACAGTAGAACGTCGTTTATCCGAACGTTTATTATCCGGAGTGTCAAATATCTAAACCAGCTTTTTTAGTCAACTATACACTTGCCTCCGAAAATCTGCGTACAGGTAATAATCTTATGTGTTAATGCTATAATTACTATTAAAATCTCGCTTTAGAAAATCAAAATACTTGTCATCAATACTTCAAAATTTTCTTATTCAAACAACAGCAACAAAATTTACCTTAACGAGAAAAAACATAAATGACCACCAAATAATCACCAACCATCCGCGCCAAAAGTCTGCGTACACTTACAAAAAAGACCTTTTATTGTGTAAAATAATTGCACTAAATAGTGCTTTCAAGTAAGTAAAACCTTTTTTTACGATTTATTTGGGATTTGAGATTTGAAAGCTTTTGTGGTTTCATGGCAAGCAACAAAATAGAGGTCGATGCATTGTTGAAAGAAAAATCCTCATAGATCTTCAGAAAAAGAAAGAATTTTTAAAGCAATTGTTAATAGGAATCCTACATTGATTCAAAAAGTGTTCATAAACTACAAATAAACTAAAATGTCAACGTCCAAGCTAAGATCCGGCCACCCGTCTGAAGTGTCAACTCGAGAATCTTGCCTTGTAATACGCTCTATAAAAGTAAATCCAGGACTATAAGCTTCATAAGTAGCTAAAAGTATTGCTGAGATATTGCATAGAAAAGTGTGAATTTAATTACAATTCGAAGAAAACCGTAAAAGGATGACTATCGTGCCCGAGTTGCACTTAAGAAGTCATTCATTTTTCGAATGAACAGAGATAAGAGAATGACATTTGTCAAAAAACACCTAAATAGGACACATTTGTCTTAGAAAAATGTAACATATTGAATTGAAAATAATTTTTGTAATTTAGCATCAAAAAGCACAAAAATGTGCCTGCAAAAATTCCTGGACAGATCTTAAGAAAGAGAATCCTCTTTGGACTATCAAACAGGGAGGAGGAGGCTTAATGTTTGGGGGTGCATTGGAAGCTTTTCGGCTGGTAATCTGGAATTTATTGAATCAACAATCTATATACAAAATTAGTTACTTGAGCTTATTGAAGCAAAATATTAGGGCATATGCCGAGAAATTAGCGGTGAGTAATGATTTTTACTTTCAGCGGCTCAAAGGTACCAAGAAAATGATTCACATTGTAAAGTCTTTGTGATGCCATGGCTGTTCTGACCTGTCCCAAACCAATTCTGTAAGTCAACCTGGTCCCCAGGTCTAAGCACAAAACAAGAATTTGTGGGATTTACTCTAATGAATAATCAGGGAGAAAGTAATACATTCAAAGAAATAATCAAATATATCAGAGTAGAAGAATGAAACAAAACATACATAGATAAAACTACTAAGCTAATTAAGTCCTCGCTAAATATGTTGAGAAAGTTATAGAAAGAACGAAACAACTTAAAAAGTATTAACTTTTAGTTACAACCCATTATTATAAAGGTCTTTTTCCAGTGTACACTGATCCCAGTACCACTAAAGACCCGCCGTGTAGGGCAGCGATGCACGTTAAATCTGTCGAGAGCTGAAACGTCCTCCCGTTGGTGTGGTAGTTAGGAGAGGGGGGTGCCAGCTCAGGTGTCGTCCACGTAACTTGACCATGGTTCAAAATTACGTGATCCGTCGCCAAAAGCCCTCGTGTAGATAAACAGTGCGACGTTAATATTCAATCAATCAATCAAACAGTGTACGCTGACTTTTGACGCACACGATTTGTATCGTTCTCAAGTTATAAATATTATTATTATTTTATGTAATATTCAGGTGATTGTTGATTATATACTATTTGAATTTACGACGTTAGAAGAATCAATAAAAACAGTATTAATTAAGAAAGACTTCCTTTAATTAGCGATATTTGCGTGAATATGAAAGATGATCGTCTGTACGCAGACTTTCGGAGGCAAGGTACTGTATATAAATACGTTTTCGAACAGAGCAATTCTCAGCAGTTGTTCCGCGTGAGGACAAAAGTGACGGGAAAACCCAAGGTCAGGGATATTTGGGGGAATTTCAGTTGTGTGATTTGGTAAACATCTGCGTGGAATATTAGGTTAGTTTGATTCCAAGTGAGGGTGTGTATACATGCTCTTTTGTTGAGTTGCGAACTGCTATGGCTTCGAATTCAAAACGGAAGTGCAACGTTTTGAACATATAAGTACCTAGGGTTAATACTTGACACTAAATTAAACTTTGCAAAACACATCCGTTCCGCCCACCAAAAGGAGGCTGGAATGAGATGCACTCTAAATCGCTTGATTTCTCCCAAGAGCAAGCTCGCATTAAGGCACAAGGTTCTATTATACAAAGCCATTCTTCGCCCCATCATGCTGTATGCTTCTCCCATATGGGCAGGAGCGGCAGTTACTCACCTGAAAAGATTTCACACTTTTCAAAACATTCAACTGCCTAGAGCAGCAAACGCACCCTGGTTTGTCAGGAACGAAGTCTTGCATAAAGATCTTAATGTTCCGCCGCTTCTTGATTTCACCAAAAAACAATCGGAAAATTTCTTCAACCGGTTATCACGTATTCCAAATGAATCTATCCGGGAAATCCCGGCCTACGACAATTCTATTCCTAGCTTTTCTAAGAGACCTAGAGCAGTTCTTAATCACTCGTATCAACACTTCCCAGCCCTGAAAAGGATGAGAATGTCTTGATACGAATTAAAAAAATTATTAGCTTTATTGTTATAGTAGTTTTCTTTTGCAAGACTTCACTCACTCTAATTATCCCCCCCCCTGCACCATGTAAGTTTTTGATCACGTTTAGTATGGCAACTTCACCCCTCATGATCTTATTTTAAACTCCTCTACCTGTTCTTACTTTCTTCCAAGTGGTTACTTAAAACTTCCTTTCAATAACCGCACGCAGTTAGTTATCTTAGAGGTATCGTATATAATGGACTTAAAAATATTATTCTCTTAATCCTTGTTATTAAAGAAATCCTTTTCTCTCCTCGTTCCGTCGAGATGCGGCAGACGGTTGAAAGACGGACTTTGCTGTCATGGAGATGTGACGTCATTTTCTCTTCTTGAAAGCGAAACAGAAACTAAATCAACTGGGAGAGTGGTTCCCACCCACCCCTCCACCAGCGTTGTTGCGCTGCATTTAATGTGGACTGCTTTCTAATTTTTATGTAACTTCAACAAATTGTTCTCTGTTCAATTTATTCTGATGAGTGGATAACAGAGTTTTCTCTAAGGTTCCACGTAAATGTATAACCGTTACCGTTTTGAACATAGAGACAAAACTTAAAATATTGAACCGTCTTGCGAAGGGAGAAAGTAGACTGTCTCTAGCATAGTTTTATAATGTTGGAAAGTCAACAATTTCTGACATAAAAAAAACCGAGAAACCATTTTAAATTTTGCGTCAAAGCTTGACTCAGAAGATGGCTCGAAGAAAAGGGAAACCATGAGAGAAGCAAACAATGTTGTTCTTGATCATGCACTCTACTTGTGGTTTTCGCGAAGAAGGAGCAAAGGGGACTCGATATCGTGCCCTCTGTTGTGCGAAAAAGCTCCGGAACTTACGAGAAATTAGGCGGTTCGGCTGATTTCAAAGCTAGCACTGGCACTTTAAATTGCGCCTCGGGATACGAGAACTGCAGATATAAGGCGAATGATTGTCTGGTGACATTTTGCATCTATTTTGCATTTTCTTCAAGCACGTTTTCCGCACATGTGATGATTTTCAATATTCGTATAGTGTCCGGTTTCATATACTGCACGGATCGCATTTGGTTATCCAAACAATCGCATATTCGAAGCGGTGTCCAGTACCAATTGATTCGAAAAAGCGACGCGCGTTCTACTGTAATTCAAAAAGCTGATCCCAAATAGAGAAATTAATATTTTTAAATGTAGTCGAATTAATTTGTTATTTTTCGTTTCATCCCACGTAATCTTCTGTAGCGATTTATGTCGCGAGAATTCTCTCTTAAAACTAATTTGGGTTTGGTTTCTCTGAAATTTTACTGAAAGTTATAAACTGCCAATATACTTGCGGTGGATAAGAGTCATGCAAATTAGTTTTAACATATAAAGAGAGAGTTTGCCGCGAGTCAACTGAGATTTACGCTCTACCGGTGTGATTTTTCATTGATTCAATCAGACGTTAAGCAGTTTCTCGCCTAGATTCGGGCATTTACCTGTTAAAGTAATTATCATCGTGAAATACTATCCGCCTTAATTTCATTGTGAGTTGGATTCGATTTGTCACTTCCAGAGCGCTTGTATATCTTTTGGCGGTTACAGATAAGTGAATTTTGATTATATTTACTAGTTAGTGAGTGAATAATAACGTCGCACTGTTCCGCAACACGAGGGTTTTTGGTGAAAGACCACATAAATTTGAACCATGGTAAAGGGACGTGGACGACACCTGAGCTGGCACCTCCCTCTTCTAACTACCAAACCATACCAACGGGAGGACGTTTGAGCTCTCGACATATTTAGCGTGCATCGCTACCCTACACGGTGTGTCTTTAGTGGTACTGGGCTCGAACTCGCGACAAAGCCAGCCATGACCCGATACCTATACCACTCGGCTACCGCGGACTACTGTGATGCGTGCCCTCTAGGGAGGCGTGATAACTTTACGAGGGGGGCACGATCATATTGAAAAATCGAAAACAAAAAAGATTATTTTTAAAAATCATTAGTTTACTGAAAGTAAATAAACATTCTGACAAAAATAAAATACGCATTTACACTGATATAATACTTTTATAAATGTATCAGTATTGCACAATGTATTTTATAAATAATTTAACAATACTAAGTTAAGAACAAGTTTAATAATTATCAGTGACCCCCCATGGGCTTGTTATATGTAAAATTATATACCAAAATTAACTCTTATCTTGATAGTGTATTTGGTTTATAATGGATTCTTACACTGCCGATTAAAAGTTACGCTCCCCACCGTTAGTCACCGTTTTCCACGTAGACGCATGTATGTAATGTATTGGGAGGGGGGAAGGGAAGGAAATAAATAAATAATCAAATCTTTTGAAATAAAAAAAATCGTTCGCAAACACTGTCAAGTCCTCTTATTGCATTTCAAAGCCTTCGAAATAATTTTATGGATAGTGGTGCGCAGAAAAAATCGGAAAGACGTATATATACGTCCGAGAAAATTAACGCTTTGGCTGAGCGAAACTTTTATATACACCGACGCACTTAATAGGTTAAAGTCGTATTGTAGTTTTAGCGCCAAAGTACGGTATTATTGAATTGAATACATAATTATAATATGGGGAGGGGGGCCGCGTTGAAAATTAGGATTGAATATTGGGTCGCGAACATTGAAAGTTTGAGAAGCACTGAGTTAGATAATCGATCTCTACCCTTCGTATTTGGAGTTAACTTGGTAATTAATCAATAGTTACTTGATTATTTATGTTTTGTAATTGTTTCTCAGTGCTTTGTGCCATGTCGACTATTCCTGACGTCAGGTCAGGTTCGAGTTATAATTTGGCCACAGTAGCCTAGTGGTTATGGTCACGAACTCGTGGCCGGTGTGTTCTGGGTTCAAGTCCTGGTGCCATTAAAGGCCCGCCTTATAGATTGGGCTGATTCTCGTTAAATCTGTCGTGCTCAAAGTCATCCCATTGGTATGATGTAGTAGTTTGTCAGCTCTGGTGTCATCGAAACTTGACCGAGGCTCAAAACTACAAGGTCCGTCACCAATAGTGACTACGGTCGCCTAGTGGTCAAGGTAACGGACTCGTGGCTGGCGTGTCACAAGTTCGAGCCCAGTCCCTCAGAAGACCCACCGTGTAGGGGAACGATGCACGTTAAATCTGTCGAGAGCTCAAAAGTCCACCCGTTAGTGTGGTGGGGTAGTTAGCAGAGGGGGTCCCAGTTCAGGTGTCATTCTCTTCATTTGACCATGGTCCACAATTACGAGGTCCGTCGCCAATAGCCCTCGTGTTGTTTTTTTACAGTGCGATGTTAATATGACTCTCACTCCCTCGTGTCATAATTTTTCAAATTTGGAATCCTCGGAATTAGATAGTCAGGTTTTGGGAAAACTTTTTTTTTACAGTCTTTGAAAGAAGTTACATAGAAAAATATAATTTTCGCAGTATAACAATTTTTCGTAAAAAAGTTAAAGTCTGCATTTATTTATGCTTAAGTTTTTGCTAAAAAGTGTTATTTAATATATTTTTTAAAAAAATTTCAAAAAGAGAAACTGTGGAATAAAAATATTTAGCATTTAACGCAATGCAGGTACAAGTAAAAACTGGATATATTTGAATTCTAAAAACCTTTAGACTCATCAAAGTATTTTCTTTTCTTTTTTTTTGTGAAGCTATTTTTTCCTTTTGTTTTCACATGAAATATTTTTCTTAAAAAGTTGCAAAATTAATTCATGGCATAGTAAATATTTTTCATTACACAGAATCAAAACAGTTTAACTTCTGTTTTTTCAACATTTACTCTTTTATATATTTGATTAACTCTTTAAATACTTCCGGAAACTCGACACTTTTCAAAAACAGAAGATATACAAACTCATTTTCCAGAAAAACAATTAAAAAATATGTACGTAATCTAATGCAATATTTTTACTTATTATTTAATTACTGATATAGAGAAACCATTTTTTTTGTTGTCTCTTAAAGATTAAAAAAAATTAAGTTTCTAATGAGCTCGTTGTGAAAATAATAATGAAAAACTTTAAGTAATAGGTTTTTTGTTTCAAAAAGTTCTTGCATGATTTTTTAATACGTAATTAAACGCTGGGAAAATAAACAAAAATTAGAGGATAACTTATTTTTAAATTAATCCCTTTTAAACAATATATTAATGGTTTATTTTTTCTGTCGTCTAGATAAGTTTAATTCTTTAACGATGTTTCTGCTTTGGGGTAGTTTGTCGGATTTTTTTTTGAGCTAGAATCTTCATTAATTTTTTTAAAAAACCTTTAAGGTTATTTATTCAGTGCGAAGAAATATTTCTATAAATGAACAATTTACAGTAATAAGACGCTCGAATTGATAGAAAAGAATAGAATTATTCTGCGTGAAATATCAATGAAAGCAAATCTGTTGTTGTTGCTGATTCCACTTGTCCGACGTAGTCAGATCGAGGCCCACGAAATTCATCATGGCAAGGGGCTAGATGTACGCCTGTCGTTGGCCGTAGCCTTGAGCACCATACAGATGACAGTACGATTTAGCTCGGTTCCCTCCCAATTTTGAGGAAGAACACCCTGGGGGAAGGTCAGGGGGCTTCCCACCTCTCATCTCCTGCCATCAACCTCACGAGAGGACTTGCGGCTTGACGGCTGCTTAGAGTACCCCATGCTGCGAAGGCAATATACATTTACAAACATCCATGTCTTCTCCAACGGCCACGGTAGCCGAGTGGTATCGGTATCGGATCGTGGCTGGCTTTGTCACGAGTTTGAGCCTTGTACCGCTAAAGACCCGCCGTGTAGGCACGCTAAATCTGTCGAGAGCTGAAACGTCCTTCCATTGGTGTGGTGCGGTAGTTAGGAAAGGGGGTGTCAGCTCTGGTGTCGTCCACGTCACTTGACCATGGTTACAAATTACGTGGCCCGTCGCCAAAAGCCCTCGTACAGCTGAACAGTGCGACGTTAATCTTCACTCACCCACTCACCCATGTTTTCTCCGGGATTCAAACCCAGTCCCTACGGCATGGCAGCCAGCATCGCTAACCACCATAGACCCGCAATCAAATCTAACAAATGTAATTAAATTTAGTTTGTGGACATCATGATTTAGAGTATTTCAAGTCTATAATGGTTCTCTTTATACAGGGTGTCCCCGAATGACGTGTAAAATCTTGGAGAGGAGGTAGAGAACATCACGAAAAGCCATAATTACATAGGAAAACATGGGTGGAAAGCAGTAGATGGTGCTGTACGTGAGCTCACAAGGTCGGCACATGTGGTTTCCTCATTTAATACATGGACAGCGTGCAATGAGCATGAATCGTTATACGAACGCCGAGTTGGTGGATATCCTCTTTAACTACGGCCCTGCCGACGGAAATGGACGTGTTGCTGTTCGATTGCATGGGGAAAGATATCCAACGAGGTGGCAACTGAATCATCAAGTGTTCGCTCGGATGCATCAGAACCTGGTGGAACATGGATCATTCAGAGCCACGATTGACGACATGCCCGTCAAATCTGAAATGGATCTGTTGTCATGAATATGCATCGCTGATGATACGATCCGTGAAACGTCTGGTATTTTCGAACATGTCCCCCACTCCATGTCACGTCGGTGTCGTACGTGCATACATGCCAATGGAAGCAATTCCAAACACCTCCTCTGATGCCTTATTGTCATACTCTACTTTCTGTCTTTGCGCTTCTTTATGTCATTAGGGTTGAGTTTCCACTCAAGCTTTCCAATAAAATTATGACCTCTCTGGATGTCCATGTTTGTACATGGTACTCGGGGACACACTGTATATGTAATAATTTAGAGACTTGATCTAAGAGGAATTTTTCACTTGTATTTCGACACTTTTGTATTAAGATGATATTTTTTCTAGTTGTTGCAATCGTGAAAAAGATGGGGGTACTTCTTATAGTTTTAGTTGCACATTGAATTAGTTACTTAACCCTTTATCTACCGAAGGTACTTATAAGTACCACGCACTTTAAAATTACATAGAATATATTCATCTTTACGAATACTCTGACGATACTTAGTAGAAATATTCTTCGAAATCATCTCTTTCAAGATATATGGCAGCACGAGTTCTATGATGAGTATTTTAGCGGGGAAGGCGAATAGTTTTATAGCAGGAATTGTGTTTTCAGCTGACGGTGTTTTCAACGGCTTGCGAAGATTGTCATTTTGCTTCGAAAAAATAGCTAATGTCAAAAAGGTAAGTGTCTTATATTTTTTGTATGTTAATGAAGACCTTAGAAAACGATTCGATTATTTATTTTAAGTGAACAGTGAATGTAATTCATTGTACAGTTGAATATCTTTAATTAATTAATTAATTAGCTCTAACGGATTAAATTTCCCAAAATTGAGTATTTGTTTATGTATATCCCTTAATTTTCAATGTAGTGATCCGAAAAAAAATATTGCATGAAAAAAACTGCAGTAAATCATAATGCGGTAGGTAAAGGTTTAAGAATATTCGCCACTATCAGTGACGACAAAACGTATGGGGATGGGACATAATAGCCATGCACAAAAACATTCCTTGTTCACCCTGGAGACCTCAGTTTTTATATATAAGTTTTGTCAACCAGGAGCTATTAAAGTGATATGATTTCGAGAAAAGATTTTTCTGGTCTGACATAATGAACTGATTTTGAATAAATGTTATTTTACATTAGATTCTAAATATTGCGATATAAATATTTAAACTTGTTACGTTCATGGCTTACAACCAGTCAAGATGTGTTAGATAATTATTATTATTGATTCTTAGCTCGTTTCTTAAACACACACATGTATACTAGGACTCACACTCACGTATGCTCACATACTCAAACGTACATACTCCCACACTCACTCTTACTCACACATACACTCATACTCACTCTTACACGCACACACATACACTTACATACTCAATCGTACATACTTCTACACACATACCCACATTCACTCTTACACACACATACACTCACGTACTCAATCGTACATATTTCTACACACATACCCACATTCACTCTTACACACACACACACACACACACACACACACACACACACACACACACACACACACACACACACACACACACACACACACACACACACACACACACACACACACACACACACACACACACACACACACACACACACACACACACACACACACACACACACACACACACACACACACACACACACACACACACACACACACACACACACACACGCACGCACGCACACACACACACACACACACACACACACGCACGCACGCACGCACACACACGCACACGCACGCACGCACACACACACACACACACACTTTTTGGCTTTAAACTTTCATATGTATTATCTAGGGATTACAATACGGACTAAATGTTCAATACGGGTATTCGGTATTTCTTAGGTCTTAATACGGGTAGTAGAAATTTTAGAAAATGAAAGAAAACACAGGTGTTTCTTTGTTTAATTTGCTAGTTTTATTAGAAAGTGTAAATATATATATCACAAAAAATGTGCAGCTTATAAACTATAACAGTATATAAAGAATTACAAAAAAGTGAAAGAACATATTGTTTATTTAAATCCCGAAAAAAGTGTAAATATCACTACTCAGTTTGTTGTCTGTGGTTATCATCATATAAGTAATGAAACCAAACCGAAGAATTATTAACTGATTTTTTATGTTCTTTAAAGTTATTATTATTTATTATGGGTTATTAATTATGAGTGCACCTCAGCGCCCAATGGTCCTGTATACTGGGATGGACACAGTAGGCCTTGGCCCTCATTGGCTGTTGCGTCACTGAGTTTGAGTTAATTATGAGTACATCTATATCTATATATATATATATATATATAAGACGCATTTATTGTCGGTTTGTCTGTTCCCTCATAACTAGAGATACAGACACCCAAATAACGTGAAACTTGGTACACATACATAAAATTACACCAGAAAGGTTCTTAAATAGGTTTGGCGTTCATAATTCCTTCCAAAATTTTTAAAATTTAATTTTTAAGTGATTTTCCAGTGTTATGACGTCATATGTAGTCATGTTTCTCACTAAGTGGACAATTTATACTTTACATGCAGTTTTTCAAGATTATTACATATTTTTACTGTAGCTTTGTTTATTGGTTGGAATATTTATTCAATTTTTCTATTCTTTGATATTTAATTAGGATTATTTTTGGAATAAATAATTTTTTTAAGGATTATTCTTTCAACAACTAAAACTTTGTTTTGTTCTTTTGGCAACATTTAGGTATCGCGGGATGTTTATGTTTGTGATTTTGCTTGCAAATTACAACTTATTTATTTATTTCTTTAGAATGCAAAGAATATAATTTTGATAAACTAAAACTTCTCATTGATAAGGGTTATTTTTCAGTTCGGTTCAAATGTAGTATAGGGGGCACTTTGGATTTGACGATTTTTCTTCGGATTTTTATCTAAATGTCATGGTGAGATATCGAATTCATTCTAAAATAAATAATACCGAAAAAAGTACCTTGGAGACCACTTTTAGAAACCAAAATAAAGGACTGCGCCAAGTAGCCCCCTTATACTAAACTTGATCCAATAATATGGTTCTTTGCAATTTCATGTGTCTTTATTTTAACCTTTAAGGGTAAACTATTGGCTTCAGTGCATAAAATTGCCATGCAGAAAATCATACTGCCCAAGCAAAAGCAGTGTTGGTAGTAATTACATATCAAACTGGAATAGGCATCAGAGAATGAGCAAAACAGACAAATGGCTTAAATACCTGTTGAGGAAGCAGGTGGTCATAAGATAAATTAATTTTGGAACTTATGTACTATCCTGACAATCGCCAACATTCAAAATAACTTGCCAAGTTGGCAACCCTGATTTCGCACGTCATATATATATGCTGAATTGTGAGTCATGTGCTTTGTTTCATATAATGTTGCCAAAAGGTAGGGGTTATATGTAATTACCTTATTTTTTCAAATTATGCTTTTGCATTGATAAAGTTAGTTCAGTTCTTTTTATGTCAGTTAATGTTAGTATTGTACTTCATTTTTCAATTTATTTTTATGCTCGGGATATATATACTTTGGATAATTTTTGTAGTACTTGCGTATTTTTGCACTGTCGCTAACGTTCAAGACATCTCGCCACTTTGGCAATCCCAACTTTGTATGCGTTGAATTGGCAATCATGTGCTTCATTTTGTATAATGTCACCAATAGGTTGCAATAATACGTAAGTACCTTTAATTCTGTACATTACTATAACATTAGATTGGCCGCAACATACCAATTTGGCGTGATTTCAAAATCATGCCAAAAATGAGTAGCCAACCAATATGAAATTAATATTATGAGTATTATCTTAGCCTGTTTTATCTTTCCCTCCAGTAATCCTTAATTAATTCAATATATAATTATTTTTTTTATATTTTAGTAATTACATTTTTTTGGTTATTATGTACTGCAAATATTTTTTTGCACATTGCGATGTCTTTGGCAAAATTAATCAGTGGTATTTTTCTTAAATATGGTTTTTTATCTGTTTTTGACAATTTTTGAAATTTGTTTGATGTCTGTCTGAAATGCAAATAGCAAAATAAATATTTTACAATATATATATATTGTGTTTGTATGAAAATGTTTATACTGATTTATTCAAAATATTGAGTCGTCTTTTATTTTTGATATCTTTTTAAGATTTAATTTTATGTTATAACTAGCTATATACCCAGCTAAATGTTGCTGTTGCTCAGTCAGCCTTAAAATACTGGTACACCATAAAGTATGTCATGAAGCTTACAAAAGTAATAATACACAAGAATTCAAACAAATCTATATGCATATAAGACGCATTTGTTGTCTGTATGAATAAACTTTCTCTTTCACACTACATCATTTGGACAAATTTTCAAAATTTGTTTGTGTGGTTAGTAATTAATTATAATGCTATAATTTTAATTGAATAGGCAGATATTGCATTTTTAAGTATAAAAATAGTTATAACTACTGTACTGTATTTTTTTCAGTGAGTGAATATTAACGTCGCACTGTTCAGCTACATGAGGGCTTTTGGCGACGGACCACATAATTTTGAACCATGGTCAAGTGACGTGGACAACACCTGAGCTGGCACCCCCTTCTCTTAACTACCACGCCACACCAATTTAGCAGGAATATTCTACCAATACTTAGCTTGAATATTCTTTGAAATCCACTCTTCCAAGATATATGTGACGGCACGGGTTCTATGATGAGTATTTTAGCGGGGAAGGCAAATAGTTTTGCAGCAGATATTACATTTTCAGCTGCCAGCGTTTTCAGCGGATTGCAAAGATTATCATTTTTGTCCCCCAAAAATTGTTAATGTCAAAATTTAAGTGTCTTATGTTTATGGAGACCTTAGAAAACGATTTGACTATTTATTTTAGTGAATGGTGTATATAATTAATTTTATAGTGGAATATATTTAATTAATTTATTAGCTCTAACCGATTAAATTTCCTAAGTGGAGTATTTTGTTTATGTATGTCCCTTAATTTTCAATGTAGTGACCTAAAAAATATTGCATGAAAAAATTTCAGTAAATCATAATGCGGTAGATAAAGCATTAACATGCATCGCTCCCCTACACGGCGGGTCTTACAAAGCTCTAATAAAGTTTGAGCTATGAAAGTAGCTACACATTTGCCAACTTGACTCTATTGTCAATATTTCGCTATTTTTTCCATTGAATCGCCATTGTTATTTAGGAAACGGCGTTGCTTGCGAGTATTACAATTTTAACATAAAAATAAATTCAACAGAAAGTTATATTAATGTATGACACTTTCAGTTATAAATTATTTACAATATTTTAAGCGTCAGAAAACTTTTAACAATGTGTTACTTTTGCTGAGCAGAGATCAGCTTAGGGAGGTATTTTCAAAAATCAACCCTCAAGAGTTTTACGGGGAGTTATAAATAAAAAAATCCTTTTTATCAGCTATTAGATCTACAGACTTAAAATTTAACAAAGGTATTTTTCTTTCTTTTTTTTTTCTTCAGCTGAGATATGTGAAAAGCTTTTTTTTTTGTTTAATTTGCAATTCACTTAAAATTAACTCATTAAAAACTTCTTTATCCTTCAATCTGTGTTGTTTAACTTTTCAGTTCACCCGTGCGAAGAACGGGTATACCAGCTAGTATATAATAAATCTGAAAAAACATTTTGAACCCTAAAGTATGATACGCAAATATAATGTGAATGAAAAACCTCACCAATTTAATATACGCAATATTACGCACTTTCTTCACAACTACAACCTTGTTTTCACAGATATGAATAGCAGACTACGAATCCTGTTCGTGTTCAGAAGTACTCTGAGCGGCAATAGGATAGTTTTGGCCCACCTCCTTGGATGATTCACATATTTTATCATTTATCTTGCTTGTACGAAGTTGTTCACACTCTAATTAATTTCGTCCGTTAGGGAGACAAAAAAAAAAGAAA
The DNA here is from genome assembly GCA_019973935.1 of Trichonephila clavipes. Taxonomy (NCBI): domain Eukaryota; kingdom Metazoa; phylum Arthropoda; class Arachnida; order Araneae; family Nephilidae; genus Trichonephila; species Trichonephila clavipes. Next base: position 119,677 of record BMAU01020929.1, read on the forward strand.
ACATAAACGTATACTACTTTGCTATGTTGGCGATATCTGAACATATAGTGAAGATAATTAAAGAAACTTCTAGTAAATACCGAAAAAATAGTTTTTAAACTTGTGAATACCGGTATTACAAAGTTGTACAAATGGCTCAAAATACCGGTTTTTATATACCGGTATTGCAATTTCTAGTATTATCCACTATATTTAACTTAATGATTTTATGTGTGACTGGAATCCAATTCTTAATGTATGGAGTGTTGCCAAATTCGACTGATAAATACACGAGGGTGGTAGTAGGCAGCTTGGGGATCACAAATAACGTTTGAATATGGGGTCGTTAACCAAGTTTAGTCGATGAAAATCGTGATAATAGTAGCAGTCAGGAAGACGATGAGCCAGACGAGGGGGGTGGGGGTGGCCAAACGAATGCGGGATTTGAAGCGCCGTGGTAGGGTTGAAAAACCTGCACGTATGCAAATTTCACCCTAATCCCAGAATTGCTACTGGGAGCACCAACCACTGTGCAGCCGAACGTGTGATTCATGCACAATGGTGCACCAGCACATTTTTCGAATGCGGTGCGTAACCATCTCCATGCTACGTATTTCCTGAGGTTTATTGGACTTGGTGGACCAGTTGCTTGGTCTTCAAGTTTCCCGTACCTCAATCCCTTGGATTTCTGCTTCTGGGACTGCTTGAAATCGGTTGTGTATGAGAGCGACGGTGGGTACAGTTCTGGATATTCTGGCGGTACGGATCGTCGTCGTTTCAGATGGCATCGCCAGCACACCAGATATGTATTGATGCGACGCTAATGATAACTTATGTAATTACTTTCTTTTCTTATCCTAAAATACTAATTTCTTAACTTTCCAGGTTCTTAAGTAATCATCGCATCATAACTTAGTTTAAAATTAAACACTAATATTCTATAGACACAAAAAAAATACAGTACTCTAAATTAAAAGGCCGGTTCTATTAAGTAACAATTAATTTTATTGAATTAACATATTTAAATTTAAGTAACTGTACATATACAAGATTGAGATTTTACTTAGCTTTGAGAGAGGTAGGCGGGATGGAGTGGGGACATGGTTACCGCTCGAAGTCCCGCGGAGTCTGGTTCAAGGCCTGGATCTGATTAGTTTGTCTCTGTCTATCTGTGTCCGAGTCTCTCCAAATCGGGGTGCATCCCATTTTATTTGGCGTCCTCTTCACGCGAAAATCCTAGAGCGGACTCTTTACCTTGTCCACTTAATTTTCTCTGATTGGTCCGGAACCAGCGCAGAGATACCGCACAACGTTCAATGGCATTTTTAAGCGCGGGAAAATCTAATGACACACCCCGATATTTTATGGGTGCAATGCCCCTTCCAGGCGTGGGAACGTAGGCACCCTTTGCTGAGGAATTCTCCTTCAGTGGTGGGGAAAGAAAACACATTCCACCAAACTGAGTTCGCAATTTTGAAGTTCTGTTGAATATTCCTAAATGAATCCGCGCCTCCCATCAGTATATACGCGTCCGACAATCCTTCGTCCGTCAATGTCAGCAGTGCAGAGACCTACGCAGCCGCAATTTCAAAGATCTTTTGAGGCAATAACTTGCATTTGCATTTCTGACGTCGAGTTGTGACGCATTGTTTGTATTGTAAACATGCTTTACGACTAATAAATATATTTCTTACCTCTTATTGCTCCTTTCCATTCCATTCGACATCACACACTTCTTAACTATTTTTGCGAATTACGGCCTTTCTTAGTAATTAAACACATTTTTGAATTTTTTAATTACTTTCTGATAATGTCTTTCTCGCCTGCATTGTGATGGATCTATTGGCAATCTTTCCACAAATCTTCTTGGGAAATCTTTGGGCTATCAATTCGCTTTATTCCCAACCAACCCTTCGGAAGAAAAAAATCGTGATATACAAATTAAGTTACTGTATATTTGTGGGGACCTCCCTGGGTCCCACCCTGGACACTAAAATTAATTTGAGGCAAAGAATGACCAGACGCCATTTGTATAATAACTTATATTTATTCACTTGATTCAAATATCAAAAACTCTAATGACAAATAGTATCTATATGCCTACGTCAAACAAAAGGGGTTTACCTTTAGTATTAAATTAAATTACGAAATATGAAATTAATCAATAACTACGCACAATATCAATAAGGTTTACCGGAATAGGAGGTCTGAGAAACACACGCAACTTGAATTAGTAGCTTACATTAGCTGAAACTAATTTTATTAAACTAACGCTTTTGATAAGCGATATTAAGCTAGAATATATCACCTGGTAGTAATTATGATCTCTTCAGGTATATGAACTTCCTAAGGTTCCTTCGTTGAGTATTAACAGCAATGCTTCACTATCGTAATCCAATTGAATCCTATAAACATCGTCACTACTGCTGCTGGCTCAATTGCCTTCTTCTTCGCTAACTTACAACGCTCTCTTTAAATACCCTATCTACTTTGTATATCCCGTTCTCCTCTTAGAGTTGATTGGAAATATACGCAAATTTACAATCTCCAAAGACGCCTAAGATTATTAGTGGAAAGGTGCCGTACAGATTCGTCACATGTAGCCGAAGTTTTCTAGCTAGAAGAGAGAGTATAGGAGAGGAGATAAACCAGAAATCACACAAGTGAGATTGTTACTGACAGGTATCATTATTGAATTATTGTGAATAAATACTTATTTAGAGAAAGATTTAAAGTGACGATTGATCACTGAGATTAAATTAGTATTAGATTAAATCGGATAATAGATTAGATCCTATATAAAGTAAGGATCGGGTTTGATAGTCTCCTAATCTTTGGTGTACTTCGTCATTGTTCCACTTTCGTGGTTAGCCCAGATACATTCTCTTACTGTTAATAATTGAATTTGTGTCGTTATATTGTGTGATCAATAAATAGATTGATTCATGATAGATTGGATCATGGCGAGTGTTTTTTCCCTACCTCCTATATAGTAATTAGGAGCTCAAGATAAAGGGGAAAATCTTTCATAGCATGTAGTACAATTCTGCAGTTTCAGTAACAATAAAGTTTCGTTTTTCGGTATTTTTAAGTAAATTTCAATTTTCTAGATGTAATTAATTCATATTTGCAATAAATAGTATTTTTTTTAAATACAACTCGGGCTCCAATTAAGTTATGACCATATACTTTTTCTGGAACAATTACATATATAATTCCTCTATTGTGAAATAAAAATTCATTTTCTAAGCGATATCCTTCATTTTAAACGAAACAGCCCAAATTTCAGCTTTTGGTACGATTCGTATTTACTTTCGAGTACCAAAATGGCGCTGAAATTCTACGCAATAGAGATTTCTCGACAATAAAACAGAAGAACGAGAAAACATCGTGTACCCTTTTCCTCACCAACAAAACAAATATAAACTTCAGTATTTACTTAAGAAGCTTATAATGCAACGATTAATAAACAGAGATTTTTCCTTCCAAAAACTTTTCGAACACAAACTCCTTTCCTCTGTCCCCCAAAAGGCTCGCCTTTTCTTGAAAATAAATCATTCCATTCTGTGCTCTCGGAAACAAGTCATCTCACTCAAAGAGCGTCGAATATTCCCCCGAAGGCAAAATTAAATGCACCACTCGTCTGGAAGCTCAGCGTAAGTTGAGATACATTTTTATCAATAGAAGATCATTATTAATACGGGCCTGTGGCTATCAATAACTTCCTTTGACAGAGTAATGCGAGAAGCCAGCGAACACGAAAGGCAACCCGAGACTCATGGTGTCGACGCTGAACAAGAACCGGGTGGGATCGGGTGCGTTGAATTATGGGATTGGAAATGACGGAATGATGTAAATCCATGGAGGTCACTCGGTTTTATTTTGGAATGTTTATGATACAGACAGAATCGGAAAAGTTTTATGAATGTTAAGGGAATGGTTCTTGCTATATTGTGAGACTTTTGTAACAGATGGGTTTAAGATCACTTGAAATGTATGGGCTTTAAAACAATACAAAGCGATTCCTGCACAAATACGAAATATTTTAGGCCAGCGGTACTCAACCTTTTTTACTCCAGCGGCCCACATACATAATCACAAGTTTTTCACACTGGACGCAACATAAGGGTTCATGGGAGGAGGGGATTCTATAAGACCAAGGCAATTTAAAAAGTGGAAAATTGATCAAAATATGAATAATTTTGGAGCTTATTTAAAATTATATTAAACTCCTTTAAACTCATCTCACAAAATAATAGGTTTTATGTATTATTTACCCTATTATATGTTGTAATTTCGATTTCTTTTCATCAATTATCTCAATCCCCTCCCCAAAATATTTTGTTGCTGCTGCAAAGATTTTCTTAAGAAAGCCAATTTATCTCGTCTTCAAAGAAATCATAAAAAAAAAGAGTCATTGAAATATTTGGGGTATAGTGACGAGCAAAATACTAGTGAATAATTAAACTAGTTGATCTATGTTTGTTTTTCTCCACAAGATAGTCAAGATACCAATTGTCTTGAAACAACATACACTCATGTCCATAAATTAAGGATAATGAAGTTCGGGCAAAGAAAGAGACAGAAGCAAAAACAAATTTGACTTATTTGTAAAGTCTATTTATTAAACAAAAGATAAAGAGCAAAAAAGATGCTATATGTTTGACATAATTAACAAAAATTGCGATTTTTACTCCCTGGAGCAAATTTCAAAAAAGAACCTATTTACAAAAAACAGTATAACACGGTTAGAATGATGGTTAATACGGAGTATGTCTCCCGGACGATGCAATACAGGTCTTACAACGCCTAGGCATGCTGAGTATCAAATTATCAATCTGATCTTGGGGAATATTACACCACTCATCAAGCAATGCCCTCCGAAGTTCCGGTAGACAGGTGGGAGGGGGGGGGGTGACGGCCTGCAATTCGTCGGCCAAGCATATCCCACATGCTCTATTGGATTTAAGTCCGGTGAGTATGCTGGCCAATCCATACGGGTGATATCCTCCGATTGAAGGCATTCGTCTTCAATGTTTGCACGGTGAGGACGGGCGTTGTCATCCATAAGCAGAAATTCATCACCCATGGCACCCCGAAACAAACGTCCATGTTGTTCCAGAATCACATCCCGATAGATGTGGCCTGTCATCGTTACACTCTGAACATGCAGGTCAGTTCTGGAACCAAGAATAATTCCTCTCCAAACGCGAGCCATCCTGCACCACCGTAACGGTGTTGTTCAATGGTGTTCTCTTGGTGGTAACGGGTACGTGGCGCTCTCCATATTAATGTCTGGCGAGAAGCAGACTGCAAACTAAACCTGGACGCATCGGAAAACATCACACAAGACCACTGTTGTGGTGTCCACAATGCATGCTCTCTACTCCAGGTTAATCGCAGGCGACAGTGAGTTTCGTTAAATGGAACACATCTGACAGGCCACGAGCAGAAAGACCAATGTGCCCCTAAGCGTCTGTACATGGTCTGCCTTGAAACTGTCGTACCGGTAGCTGAAGAGAGCTGACGAGACAGGTCTGATGCTGTGCTCCGTCTGTTTCTTTTGGCAGCAAGTGCCAAATATACCGGTCCTCATTCGGCGTTGTAACTCGGGGGTGACCTGTTCTGTAACATCTACTCACATTACCATCATCTTGGAATCGTAAAATTCCACAGGTGAAATTTTTATTTTAGAGTTCAATTTCTGTGTGATTCTGAATTATCCTTAATTTATTGACATGAGTGTAAATTCTTTAGACATTTTTCGCTTGGAAGACATGAGGGTTAACTAAAAAGTAGTTTCACCCGTAAAATGGTCGCTATTCAACTGTTATTTGTCAACACAAAACGCTACTAATAAAAAAGCAAAAAAAGTTATCCCGCAATTCTTACCAGCATGACATCGATAGCAATATTGATACATGGGATTGCTTGATTGATAGAATTTCTCATTAAATTTTTAACACATTGTTCTAAAATAATTGAATTTGCTAGTGCAACGAACCATACCCGGGCCACTCAGGAAGATTCGGTGGGCCATATGCGGCCCGCGGGCTACAGGTTGAGTATAAATTGCAATTTTGTCAATTTTTTTTAAAAAAAAAATATATGTTACAGCCTCAATGTTTCTGAGCATTTTGGTACCAAAATTGTGTTGATACTATGAAAACTTTCGAAATTGAGAAATAAGTAGTGAAACTTAAACGAAAACCCTATCTCTTGCTTATCTTTAACTTCATTTTTCGCAAAACAAAAAAATTTAGCTTCCGCGCAGTATTTCTCTGAAACTATTTATGGTATCAATTTGAAATTTTAAACACGTGTTCTCAATAAGACTCTCTTCATAACTTATACATCAAAATCTTCAAGAAAAAAATTAAAAGAGACTTCCTTATTTGTGTGAATTTTAATTAATTTTTTTCTAAAATAATTTTAAAATTTTCGTTATAATTGTATTTCAAAAATATTTTTTTTCTTTAAATTTCTTTAAAATGTGTATAACTTCAAAAGTGAACATTTGTATACCAAGTAAAATTAATTTTGTAAATTTTGTACTTCAGAATCCTGCGCGGTGTAAAATACTAATTTTCATATTTTTGAAAAATTGTCCAAATTTTATTTCTTTATAACTTTTTAAATTTTTCTCAATTGCTCTGAAATTTTGAGAAAAAATGTATATATATATATATATATATATATATATATATATATATATATATATATATATATATATATATATATATATATATATATATATATATATATATATATGATTATTTTGTGGTATTTCAAATTATTGTTTCGTTTTATTGCTAAGAGAGTTCCATTGGTTTGAAGAAGGTTGTCTTTTTAGTATGCACGGATATTTGTTAAGAGTCCTGTGAGCCCTTAAGTAAAAATAGATTAAGTTTTTGGGCGACATTATTTTTAGATAAAAAGATTTTGTACGGTATAGCTCATTTTTTTAGCTGATTTAAATAGTTCCAAAATCTGACACCAGCCAGATGCTCAGTCATATAATTGATTAATCTCTAAAGATCATTTTTAAAATTTTTATTTATTTATTTTTAAAATAGATAATGTCACAGATAATTTTCTCTTATTTTCATAATAAAAGGAATTGTATATCACAATATCAGTCTCTTCTGCTCTCATCATAATCAGTCTCTTCCCTTCCACACGATATTAATCTCTCCTATTCCTGACATCAATTTCTTATCCTGATTTAATCTAAAAATGCTGTTATAAACGGCTTAAAAAAGAAAAAGGAAAATAGCGGAGCATTCGAAGAAATGAAGAAAGCTATGTATTAACCAATGGAAAGCTCAAATGTATTACAACACAATTAGAAAAGAAGCCAAACAATTTGTATGGGAGCGTTAATTCTTTGAAACGATGGAAAGAACATAAAAAGTTGCTTCAGGGCGGCAATTGGTAACCAGTGGCGTTGCTACGTGTCTAAAGGCCCTGGTGCAACAACAGCAAAAACGAGAGCTCTATCTTGGTTGAGTTTTATGAAGTAAAAAAGAAAAATATATCAGCCTTTTAAATATACAAAGCTACTTTAACATCAGCCCTTTATCTTGCTCTGTAGAACATAGGAAAGCAAAGCTACTTTCTATTTACATGTCTGTGTATGAGTTTTCTTGTGTGATCTTTAGTGCTTTCCCAGGTTCGATTTGACACGTGATAAACAGAAAATTATAAAAAAATGGACAAGAAAAATTATGATACAATATTATTATCATTATTAAAAAAAACACCCCTACGAAATAACAGAGGGGAGGGGGGGAATACATCAGTCTATTGCAGATACTAGATTGCGAAATACTGAAAAAGGTAAATAGCTTATTATGAATTATATTGTTATTAAAAATAAAATGGCCAAGAGAGAAAAGATAGCTTCCTGTGTTGGTTTTTAAGAAGTGTGGTACAATTTTTCATGGAACTCGAAGTTTATTTTCTAGTAACAGTTAGAAAAACAAAAAATTGAAAATTTATTTAAATTTTTCAATAAGTAAAATTTCCAATACTGTACAAACAAACGAAATAATTTAGGGAGAATTCCCAATAGTTCGAAATGACTTTCAACTGAGTTTCCCTGATTATAGTTATATGTAGCAACCTTTTATATTAATATCTTAAATGTGGGAGAAATTATTCCAAGTTCGGCTTGCTTTGTGATCAGGGTCAGAGGGCTCCGGTGCATGGCACCGCCTAGCCCATTAATAGCTATGCCATTGTTGGTAACACGTAAATGACAAAAATAGTACTGTCTGAAAAGGATATTTAATATAGTAAGCGGTCCCCGTGAATAGTTAAAAGATTCATCTCCCCTGTTTTTCATAGTTGCGATGTGGTTACTGATAAGCATTATAGCAATACTGTTCCATCATTCAAAAAGTGCATCTCCGAGTCCCGGCAAGTAAACGGAAGCATTGGTATGTCTACAATGCATCGTCCAAGTACTCCCAAACATGTTACATCGGATGTAGGTTAGAAGAACGTGATGATAACTCCATAGACTATATTATTTCAACTGCAACGATGTTATATTCAAGCTGAAGTGAAGCCGTGGTTGAGTGATCATGGTCTCGAAATTGCACCCGGTATTGTCGAGTCTCATGTTCGAGTCCTAGTGCCAGAGGAGTGAATGCACGTTAAATCTGTCGGGGCTTAAAGTTCTGCAGTTATAGTGGTGTGGAAATTTAGAAGGATTGCCAATTTACATATCATCCTCTTCCTTTGACCATGGTTCAAAACTATGAAATCCATCACCAATAACCTTCATGTTGCTCCACAGTGCAACGTAAGTTAAAATCGGAACTAGTTTGATATCATGGGGCAACGTGCCAAGCGCTGCTTGGCGCTATAAAGGAATCACGCCAAGCCGCGCTCGATGTCGCTGGAATGGAATCCAAGATGGCGGTCTAGCGGTAAAAATCATCAGAAAGATAATTTTAAAGAATTGTTTTGAAATACATTGAAATATATTTGAAATGAAGAATATAGGAAGAGATTGAGAATAACCAGTATCATTCAATAGTAATGAATGTTAGCATAATATAATAAAAAGTTACATGCGTAGTGATAATAATATGCAGTATACAATAATAGTATAGTAAAATTTAATAGTAATTATAAAAAAATAATCCTCGTATTGTAATATAATAAAAACTATACATAAGAATACTCATATAACATAATAATTATAAATAAATGGCATAATAATTACGAATAAATAAAATAAGAATATTAAATAAATAATATTAAATGATATATAATAATTAATATTAAATATACATAATAATTAAAAATAAATAACATAATAATTATAAATAAATAGCATAATAATTATAAATAAATATCATAATAATAATTATAAATAAGTTGCATATGTAATAATATTTATAAATAAATATAACAAAAACAATTATTATAAATAACGAATATTGTATGATTATTACATATAATAATATAATGAATATCAATTAAAAAGTACTGAAAACTTGCAATATTCCAAAAACTGCAAGTTCCTTCAACGAATTCCAACGAACAAGGAACGTTCAAAAAAGCATTTTTAAAAAGTAAAATAAAGTGAAGATGGTTAAAATGCAATGAAAAAGGTTAAATTTTTAAAGAAATCGAATCAAAAGTTATCTGAAATTAATAAGGTTACCACGGGAAACACAACTAATAAAAATTATTTCTAATATACGTTATCCCTATAGCAACTATATCGCCAAACTATAAAAATATCGAGGCAACTATATTGTAATGTTATCGCCCATCTTGGCGAACATAAACAACAACTTGGTGCGTGCCCATGATATCAAACTAGCAACTTAAAATGACACATATCGACTAGTTGAAGTATATGAAGTCTAGTATTCTCATGCGTTAAAAGAAAAGAATTGCCAATAGGTGCTTCATAAAGTACGACATGAGATATCAGTATTTGTCTACATACTTTTGAGTCATGTAACTTACAGACAATTTTACAAGTCCTCACATTTTGACTGTACTGTGATCTCTTATGGAACTTGGAGTTATTTCGAGGGCCACTTTTACCTCCATACCAGAATATGTCGTGTGTCTCACTGAGCTACAGTTAGGTTAAAGTGCTTATGGAAATGTTATAAAAGCAATGCAATTTATATCTTTCTACGGATGATAGAGTAAAGAAAAAATGTTAAAATCATTCTAATTTAAAATGATGGTGTAATGGCGAGCCTTCACCAATCCTCTTGGGGTAAAGTTATTTCATTTAAATATTGTTCTATTGAAAACTTTCTCCCAAAGAAGAAGACGCAGTTGTAGTTATATTTAAGCATTGACTTTCAGGCACGTGAAGTTAGTGGTTAGGGGAAAGTAGTTGAGAGCTAGTTGAGAGTTACTCGATGATTAATTGCTAAATGATCAAATATTGCTAATTGATGATTTAGTCAATAAGTTAGAATTGAATAATAACTACCGGAGGTGTCGAAAAACTGAGAACAGAATTACGGTAATTTAGACCGTAGACATCCAAAGCGTTTTAAGAGTAAGTTAATTAAATTATAATCAAATGTTATGTATCCTTTCTGCCGAATATTTGCCCCTATACTTAGCAGAAGTATGCATTTCCTACCTTGGGTAGTTAATTTAAGTGAGAGAATAATAAACTAGATTTATTCTGATTATGGCTGATTTTTCTTCTGACCCCTAATTACCAATAAACGCGACTACGCGTTTATGTCTGTATATTTTTACTTCGAATATAAGCATAATTTGGAACATTTTTCGCAAAGTTAAAACTCCAATATTTTGTTTAGTTAATTAATAATATGATATTTTACTACTGCTTAAGCAGAATATAATTTTAATGTATTATTGTAATAATGCATTATTTCTCATAAAGCAGAAAAAAATATTTTAATAAATATAACTAAAGCTTATATATATAATCAAGTTGACAGTCAGATATCACATTTTTTTTTTTGATTTCTGAATATTCGAAGACATTTAATAAACAAATGAAATTTTTCCCCATTGCCTCATTTTGAATCTCAATTCTTCTTATCCTTTTGAATCCCAATTCTTGAATCCAATCGCTCTTATGATGCACAAACAAAAACCATCCTTCAAATGATAAATCGCTCTCTGCGGTCGATATTGCTACAATTCCCCCTTTTTCCGAGAAATTGTGAAGCACTATTTTATTCATTTCACTTGTTCCTTTCACTGCACCACGCGACCACATGTACAAAAAGAAATTGGAACATGACGAATAAGGAAGAACCAAATAATCGTCAAAATGTGATAAAATATTCGATGGACCCTTTCTCAAAGAACAAAAACAATGTAGGAAGACCCGGACGAATTCGAAGAACAGTGGAATCTTTACGCTGTCACCGTTTCCCGGAGTGATCGCTTTATTCAAGATGGACAATGGCTGCCATGGAATCCTATGCTTGTTGAAGATTATCCCATTTGTTTCCCAGTGACAGTTACAGGGAGTATGATGGATGATTCCACCAGAAAAAGGGGCGGAAACGAGAGGCTTTAGAAAACATATTTGGCTTGCAGTGTCCAGCAGAGAGAGGGATACAGCTTAATCTGTGTATTCTTTGTCCATGTTGGACGAGAAGAAAGATGGTTTTTATCAGGGTTTGTTTTTTGTCTTTTTTAAGCAATTCGAATGTTCAAAGAAGATGTTTTTTTTTTTTATCATTCTTAGAGAAATGCGAAGTGTTGTGAGAAAACGTGTTTTGGCTATCGTTTAGTTGTATTTCTATGGAATTTTATTTAATGGCTCTTGATGAAAACTTTATATATTCACATTTTGAACAGATATAATTGTAAACAAACGAATATTTTATTCTACATATTACTTAGACTTTTCTGAAATAATCTAGATGATTTTTAATGTATGATTAGATTAATGTAAAATTTAAACAAGTAATGTAAAAATCCTTTTTTAAAGTCAATTTTTCTACTTAGGTCAACAAAGAAACATTTTATTTTATAGTTACTTTTTATTAAATAATTACAATTAATATAAGTATGTATATACATATGAGAGAATCAAATATTAAGTGGCAAAATAGAAAGCGATTTTTCTTGCTATTGTCCATTCTATGTATATGTGGTATTTTTTTTATTGAAAACAATTTTAAAATCCCCGTGCACCACAAAGTAACACACGGGGCTTACAAAAGTAAGTATAAGCACATATAAAAAAGGAAAGGAAGAAAATTGAAAGTCACATGAAAGATTACAAATATTTACAATAAATTTACAGAACTTTTCAAAAGAACTTCTGGTGGAAATAAGTTGAAGATTCGAAGGTCAATTAATATTAAGTCCCTTGAAAGCCAGTCTTAGGATGTTTCGTTCTCTTTCAAATTTGGGACACAGAATGAGTACATGTTCAACATTTTCCTCGCCACCAATATCACATTTACAAGAAGATGACGGAACTAAATTAAGTTTGTTCAAATAGCTTTTAAAGTTGTCATGACCAGTTAAAAATTGGGTTATTGTAAAATTAGTATAAAAAAATGATGGCAAGCCGGTCTCTCATTAATATGGTAAGAAAAAATTTCTTAGTTAAGCTCGCTTTATTTTAAATGAGAGAATCTCGGGTTTTCGAGACTTTACCATATTTTCTTTCATAATCTTCTTGTAAGATGATTTAGGAATATTAACGGTAATGTCAATGTTGCGCTTGGTTGCAGCCTTTGCAAGCCAATCGGCCCGCTCATTTCCAAGAATGCTCGTGTGTCCGCAAACAAATGCAAAATCTATTGAGATGTTTTTATCTTTTAGACTTTTTTAAGTTGCTTTGGATCTCGACGATTACGTTGTTAGATGAACAAATACCATTAAGAGAATCCAAGGAGGAAAGAGAGTCAGTACAGATGAGATAATCTGAGGCGAAACTATTTTTATCAGTGATCTATTTAATGGCGAGTGAATGAGTGAATATTAACGTCGCACTGTTCTGCTACATGAGGGCTTTCGGCGACGGACCACGTAAGTCAAGTGACGTGGACAACACCTGAGTTGGCACCCCCTCTCCTAACTACCACACCACACCAACTGGAGGACGTTTCAGCTCTCCATTTAATGGCGAATTTTAAACATAAAAGTTCAGCTATGTATAAACTGTGCATTCATTACGAATTTTAAATTGGAAGTGCTCGAATTCAACACCACTACTTAACACAACAAAAGAGGAACTATTGGACAATTATTTTTGTTTTTTGTTACTGTTTATTCCTTAATAAACCACATTTTCAGAAATTAGACCATCATAGGTAGGACTCGAACCCACGACCTTTGACTTAGAAGTCCAGCGCTCTAACCTTTGCACTACAGCAGGGGTGAGCAGGCTTTTCCAGGGTACGGGCTACTTCTAATTTTCTCAAGGTGTTGCGCTCCACGGTGTAGTGAGGTAAGAAAAAAAGTCTACAATATTTATTATAACTTAATAATAAACACGGAGAGAGAGAGAGAGAGATAGATAGAGAGATAGAGATAGAGAGAGAGAGATAGAGAGATAGATAGAGAGAGAGAGAGAGAGAGAGTGAGAGAATATGTACTTACCTACATAACTAAAACAACCCCCCCTAAATTTTAAAACCACGTTTTAAAGCAAAACGCAACATACACACAAACATAATAATAATAGCCATAAATGTAATTATCTCAAATAATGCATTTATTAACAAACAATTGAAAGTACATTAAAAAATAAAACATTTTAATCTTAAGTTAGTTCTCGTAGTTATAGTCAGCAGAAGACTTAGTTTGCATACTGTTAGCCAATCTTGAATATTTCGATACATAGCTACTAACTGCTAATTTTCAGGTGGTCACCGCAAAATATCTTGGAAGTCCACCGGTCGATCGCGAACGACTTAATGCCTACCGCTGCGCTACAGGCACAAAACGAGTGATTTTCCTTTTTATAGATGGTGTTGGATTACTATTTTTGTTTGTTACTGTTTATTCATTAAATAAGTTTAATGAATTAATAATTGAAAAACTGTATTAACATCAAGTGTCATCCACTACAAGTTTAAAAAAATGTATTTGAACTTGAAAGAATAAATAGAAATTATTTTATCAATGATTGAAAATTTGAACGATATATATCTTTATATAGAAAAATCTTCTGTGCGTGTGTTTGTCACTAAACTCCTCCTAAACGGCTGGACTGATTTCGATGAAATTTTTTGTGTGGGTTCAAGTAAATTCGAGAATGGTTTAGATTCACAATTCGGTCTGATATCGTGCAATTAGTTAAAAAGATATTAATTAAAAACATTCAAAAAATATAACTCAACATTCACCTGCATTTTTGTAACAAAGCTATTGTTAAAAACAAGAGTAATATATAAAAAAAACTTTAAATCAATTCCTACTTAGATCAGCCAAGAAAAAAATTTATTTTAGCTATTTTATTAAATAGTTGCAATTAATATAAATATGCATATACATATGACAGAATCACAACATTAAGTGGTAATTAATTTTTATTAATTATCATTAAAGTATCGTATTGTCATCCAAAACAATCATATATATAAAATTTCCTTTTAACTGAATGCTTTAACACGTAAGAAAAAAACCTCTTCAAATTTTGACATAAGTCGCCAAAAGGGTCGCTAAGTCACCAACGTGGCTGTATTTGTAATTTTTTAAATAATTAGTTTTAATCAAAATTAATTTTTATTAATTATAATTAAAAAATATTGTATTGTGTCATCCAAAATAATCATGTACATTACATTTCAGCTCAATTGAGCGTTTTAAAATGTATTTTATTAACAATTGAAAAATCCATCAAGATAAATAAACAAACAAACAAACAAACAAACAAACAAACAAACAAACAAACAAACAAACAAACAAATAAAATATGTATAGAGATCGTGAGCTAATAGTAGGAATTGAAAAAGACGTAAGTTGGCGTCGAAAATTGATTTTCAGCCGAACTGGCCAAACCCGGTCTTTATTGTTACGAAAATGCACGCTTTTTACTGTTTTTAATTATTATCTTTTCAAATAATCTTTATATACACTCATGTCCATAAATTAAGAACAATTCAGAATCACATAGAAATTTAACTCTAAAATAAAAATTTCAACTTGTAGAATTATCACACACATCTTGAAGAAGAACATGGAAATTACAGGGAACCACCAGATGGCGCGGATAGTACGTCACAATGACGAGAGTGTAAGAGAGGGGTATATAAGGAATGGTGGCAAAGAAGTAAAATTGTTCACAAGCACTTTAAAAGCCTTTCAGTGCAATAACCGCATAGTTATGGCACAAAGGAAGCATTTGGATGATTTTTAACGTGGTAGAATTATTGGACGACTGGAATGTGGACGTACCCAGCTGGAAGTATCCGAGGAACTTGGAATCGCCCACAGTGTCATCTCCAGGCTTTGGCAACGATTCCAAGATGATGGTAATGTGAGTAGATGTTACAGCACAGGTCCCTCCCGAGTTACAACGCCGAATGAGGACCGGTATTCGGAAGTTACTGCCAAAGAAATAGATGGAGCACAGCATCAGACCTGTCTCGCCAGCTCTCTTTAGCTACCGGTACGACAGTTTTAAGACAGACCGTGTACAGACGGTTAGGGCACATTGGTCTTTCTACTCGTAGGCCTGTCAGATGTGTTCCATTTAACGCAACTCACTGTTGCCTGCGATTAACCTGGAGTAGAGAGCATGCATTGTGGACACCACAACATTGGTCTTGTGTGATGTTTTCCGACGAGTCCAGGTTTAGTTTGCAGTCTGATTCTCGCCGGACTTTCATATGGAGAGCGCCAGGTACCCGTTACCACCAAGAGAACACCATTGAACGACACCGTTACGGTTTGGGGAGGAATTATTCTTGGTTCCAAAACTGACTTGCATGTTCAGAGTGTAACGATGACAGGCCAGGCCACATCTTTCGTGATGTCATTCTTGAACAACATGTACGTTTGTTTCGGAGCGCCACTGGTGCTGAATTTCTGTTTATGGATGACAACTTCCTTCCTCACCGTGCAAACATTATATACGAATACCTTCAATCGGAGGATATCCCCGGTATGGATTGGCCAGCATACTCACCGGACTTGAATCCAATAGAGCATGTGTGGGATATGCTTGGCCGACGAATTGCAGCCCGTCAACCCCTCCCACCTGTCTACCGGAACTTCGGAGGGCATTGCTTGATGAGTGGTGTAATATTCCCCAAGATCAGATTGATAATTTGATACTCAGCATGCCTAGGCGTTGCAAGGCCTGTATTGCATCGTTCGGGAGACATACTCCGTATTAACCATCATACTAACCATGTTATACTGTTTTTTGTAAATAGGTTCTTTTTTGAAATTTGCTCCAGGGAGTAAAAATCGCAATTTTTACTAATTATGTCAAACGTATAGCATCTTTTTTGCTCTTTATCTTTTGTTTAATAAATAGACTTTACAATTAAGTCAAATTTGTTTTGCTTCTGTCTCTTTCTTTGCCTGCACTTCATTACCCTTAATTTATGGACATGAATGTATATAATTCTTCTGTGCGTGTGTATGTAATTGAACTCCTCCTAAACGGCTGAACCGATTTTGATGAAAGTTTTTGTCTGTTCCAGTGAACTCGAGAATGGTTTAGATTTATAATTCGGTTTAGAAATGTTTATTTAATTAATTTTTTATTTATAAATTGTTGATCTTGGAATGTTTTACATTGGATCCGGCAGACTGCGCTACGATAGCAGTATCGAATATTAATCTTTTATTTTGAATTTAAGTTGTGTGTACAGGACAACGTCTGTCGGGTACATACAACTCAATATTCACCTGCATTTTTGTAACAACGCTATTGTTATAAACAAGTACTATAAAAAAATTTTTTTTTAGTCAATTCCTACTTAGATCAAAAACGAAAAATTTTATTTTAACTACTTTTTATTAAATAGTTAGAATTAATATAAATATGTATATACATATCACAGAATCACCACATTAAGAGGTAATTAATTTTTATTAGTTGTCATTAAAACATCGTATTGTCATCCCAAACAATCGTGTATATAAAATTTCAGTTCATCTGAATGCTTTAAAACGTGAGAAAAAAAAACCTTTTCAAGTTTTGACATAAGTCGCCAACGTGGCTGTATTTGTAATTTTTTAAATAATTAGCTTTAATCAATTAATTTGTTTTAATAATAATTAAAGCATTGTATTGTCATCCGAAATAATCATGTATAAAAAATTTCAGCTCAATTGAGCGCTTTAAAATGTATTTTATTAATGATTGAAAATTCCACCAAGGTTGGTAAATAAATACACAGAGAGTGTGAGCTAATAGTAGTAATTGAATAAAATTTAAGTTTTATTGCTTGGGGGAATGCAAATTATGTTTGCGAGCTAATTGTTTTGCAGAAAAAATCATTTTTTAATCACAGGATTAATTATGATCTTATTTATACAATACTTTTGAGGTTCTTGTTTGAAATCACGACGAGATCTCTCTCTTTCTTGTGTTTTGTTTTTTAAAATAAAATCTTTAGCAGGGAGTGTGGTTGACTGCTTTGCTATATTAAGCAATATTCATTTGTATATATTAGCCGGAAGTTTGAGAAACAATTGCTTGCTTGAGAATAAATCAATTTGAATTTTGATTTTGTGGATAATAAAGATTTATGAAATATTTAACAGGTTAACATAACTTTCGCACTACACCAAAGGGAGGACGTTTGAGCGACGTCTTCAGTGGTACTATTTACGAACTTATGGCACACCGGCCACGAGTCCGTTACCTTGACCACAAGGCTACCAGGAACCCCCAGTCACTTTGTAACTGGTGTTTTTTTTACCTTATAGCTTGTATTTTCTTTTTCATAAATAAAATATATTTCTTAATTATTGATTGAAACCACAGACCATTCTTTTGAAGATGAAGACTAACATAAACAAGTATTCGTCCAGTAGTGGTTAGTTGTACATCAATGAAAATTGTCAGGAAAATCTCTGTTGCTAGTTTAATCATTGTCATATAATACATATCCTGCAAGAATTTTTTGTTTGTGGTGATGGGGAGTGGGGTGGTTTGAACACATACTGTCTTTGCACTCTTAAATTCTAATTTTTCACTCTGATATATTTTCGTTTTAAAGAAATATATTTTAAAATGAATTTATACTCCTTTCATGGGCTTTGAGAAGATAAATTCTTATCTACATGATCTTACAAAATACACCTGTGAGAAGCGCAAAACCCATTATAATACATTGGCCTTGCTGTTATAACCACGGGAAAACGAATTCCCGCTTCAGTTTCGTGTTGCCAACTATTGCACATAATCTAGCAATTATCATCTGTAAATTGGACAAAAAATGATCTTAAAGATGAAGCACCTTGTCCAAAAGCTATTGCTGCATATAACAGTGTCATGGAAAGAAAAGAAAGATACCATATAAGAAGGTTTGTAAAATGGTGGCATCGTACTTTTATTTTCTTATTGACCTTGGCATCATAAATAGATTCATACTGTGGCAAGGGAACAAAAGAAATAGAAGTTTAGACCAGCTAACATAGCTATATTCCATATAGCATTAGCTCGTCAGCTATAATATAGATGGATGTTTTTTAAGAAAAAGGAAAGATCGTCCTGCTAGCTTCCAAGAAAAGAAGTGTGTTGTTCCGGATGATGTGCATTAGTCAGTGGGGGAAATCATATGCCAAAGATGGTTTCCAACTACAGACGATGAAGGAAATGTTGTAGAAAGGGCCAAGAAAAGAGAATCCGCTACATGTGTGCAGAATATGATGTCTCTTTGTGCATTTCAATGGGCTTCTCATCTTTTTATGGCAAATAATGACCATTAAATTTAATTTTCTTTATGACGGTGAATGATTCCTTTGGAAGTATTCTTCAAACCCCTAAAATTTAAATGTAAACATAAAAATGTAAACATGAAGTGTATGCATAAGTTTCTTACAGTTTTTTCAAGTAAAAAAAATAAAACACGTAATTTTCAAGGGAAATTAATTTTTTTTAATTCAAAATTTTAGCCATCGGCTTCTACATATTTTGTCCATCTTTCAGGTAATTTATGAGTACCATGCCAAAAAAACTGCTTTTTTTTGCGGCAAACCTTTTGTCGAGCCGTTTTCCAACTTCTTCGAAATTGCTCGTGTTGATCTGCGAGCGCGTGCCCCATGGATGCGAAGAGGTGATAATCAGATGGCGCCAGGTCTGGGGAGTATAGTGGGTGCGAAAGGATGTCCCATCCAACTGATTTCAAGGTGTTTTTCACTGGTTTTGCTGTGTGAGACGGCGCATTATCTTGTAATAACTTAATTCTGGGAATTGGCCTAACAGTGTTGGTGTAGATAGGTCAAAAGTGGGTCCGAGATCAAAGGAGCATTGCCTAAGCCAGAAACAACCTGATTAAAGGTGGAATAGACGATTTAAGGACCCTAGCTGTTTACTCAGGAAATAGCGGTAAGCTAGTTAATCTAAACTATAAAGATAGGACGGTTACTCTTAGATTAGGAATTAATATATAAATATAGATTCAGTTGTTAAGTACGCTAATTATCAGTAATACGTTTAGCGTCTACTCACTCGGGATCCATATCCTCTTAGATTTTAGTATTGTTTTTTTGTTGTATATATATATATATATAAATCAACTAAGATCATAATAAATTGATTTTAGTATGGCAGATTTCGGTGGTTCTTCCTTCCTTCCCTCAGACATGGGTCGCGTTAATGGTGTAGAAAGGGTATCCCCAACGGTGGGGGCACCACAACTTTGCAATTTTCCTTTTGATGTTCGTTCAAATCGTCTGGACTCATTTACCCAATTATTGATCTTCCCCGTTGCTCGTAAACATTCTGCTGATTGTTTTTTGTGACGCATTTAATGCTTTTGCCAATTGCTGTTGACTCTGAGTTGGTTCATCATCCAGTAACTCCTGTAATTGTTCGTTTTAGTACTTTTGTGGCCTTCCAGAACTTTCTGTCTTTCACATTGAAATCAACACTTTTAAATTGTTGAAATCCTATCTCGCATGTTCTAATCGATGGAGCGCGTTCACCTGGTTTCTACCTGCAAACAATGACTTTCAACCGCGTTTTACTTTTGATTAAATAATAAAAGCAACGCAAATGTTCTTTTCAGGCACACCATTCGACATGATCACTGAACGATAAAAAAAGACGTTAGTTTCTGACAGTCTCAACTTGTGTATGCTTGTAGTTTAATGTCAGATGAACAAAATGACGTATGTGTCAAATTAATACGTTGCATACTGATGGGAAGCGCGGATTATTCAACATAACTTCAAAATTTCGAAGTCAGTTTTGTGGAAGTCGTTTCTTTTCCCCTCACTGAGGGGTTGAATTCCTCGGCAAGGGTGTGCCGAGAAGGTTCTCGCGCCTGGGGTCACTGGACCCATAAATTGTGGGGTGCGTCAACAAATTTCGCGCGTTTCCAAGTTCATCAACCCTCGGGGTTTCGAACAGTGTATCTCTGCGCTGGTTCTGGACCAATCAGCGATAATTACGTGGACAAGACAAAGAGTCCGCTCTAGAATTTCTAGGTGAAGAGTCGTAGAATAAAAACGGGACGCACCCCGATTTTGGAGACTCTGATCACGATTTTGAGACACAAAAGAGCCGATTCCTGAGCTGTAGACTATCCTTGGGGCTCCGGGCGTCGATCATGCCCATTCTCCCACTCAGTGCAACCTCTCTCAAGCTAAGTTAAATTTTGATTTTGTATTAAAGTAAATTCACAAATATATGTGTTAAGAAATAAATTTAATAATGTTTAAAAACTATACGATCAGTGTATAATTTATTGTGAGATGAGTTTCTTTCATTTATTATTTAGAATTAGTTAACTTAATTAATAGTCATGATGCGATGTGAAATTGGAAATCTGGGTTAATTTTATAGAAATTAAATAAGCTAACATAGCGTCGCATCAATACTTTTCACTGGCACCATCTCTTAGTTAAAGTGGAAAATACTTATACCTACACCTGGTACATTTCCTTATATGCTATTGTTTAATTGCCAATAAAACATAAACAATTTATATAAAAATTTTTAATGTCAATTCCTACATTGATTGGATGAATAGAAAGTATTTTATTAACGATTGAAAATTCGAACATATATATATATATATATATATATATATATATATATATATGTATATGAAAAAAGAGCTTGATTTGCCTGCATTGTTGTAACAATGCACACCTGGTTTGGCTAGTTTGGTTGAAAAACCGGTTTTCGACGTCAACTTTTGTCCTTGTTTTAACAGTTACATTGTTACAACAATGGAGACGAATCTAAGTTGACGTCGAGAACCTGTAATTATTTAAATGAATTAATTAGTTAATATTTGAAAAAACTGTATTAACATCAAGTGTTATCCACTACAAGTTTAAAAACTTTTTTTTGAATTTGATTGGATTAAGTATGTTATTAACGGTTGAAAATTTGAACATGATAAATATATATAGAGAGAGTGAACTAATAGTAGGAATTGAAAAACTACGAGAAATTCAAAAGAGAAGTAAATGGCACTCGAAAGGGTTAAGTAAAGTAATTTCATAACTTCGGATGGCAACGTGCTCAGTACTTTGTTATTTATCCCTTGTTCTACAAATAGCATTTACAGTGAAATAGAACTTTTCCTACTTTGTTAAAATTAAATCGTGGAATAAAAATATGTACAAACTGAATAAAAGTTTGGAAGGAGTTAAATTTTGAATAGTGCTTTTGTCAGCGATTGCATTTCAATATCGATAAAACTAAAAGTAGGTAAACTGTACATTGTAACGATCGTAATTTTACGATTGGAAGAACATTTTATGAGTCTTGACTTCGCTTCGGTTTAATTTGCATATGAATTAAACTAAGTCAAACATATCGCTGACTGAATTTATTCACTGTCAGCATAACTTGAAATATTTATATATCGAACTTACTTTTTCTCATCTTCTGTTTAAATTCAGCGCACGTGTATGATTGTACATAATGGAATGAAATAGATTCAAAATTTTTTAATGGAAACAGTAAGAGCCAGAGTTGCAAGGCCTCAGGGGTAGTGTTGGCGATAACTTTTGACAGAATGCTTTTATTTTAATTCGAATCCATTTGCTTGAATGGAATCTGGGAGAACATTTTGCTTTTACAGATATCACTTCCTGAGTTTTATTAATGGTGGGTGTATTAAATTTTATTGTTTTCGAAAGTTTGATTCTGAATATGAGAAAGAGTATGAATATCTTATTTCAGTTTTAGATTAAGAAAAAGAAGGGGAGAGATAAAACTTTAGGTAAATAAGCTTTTATAGGTAAATAATTTTAAATTCTATTTTTTATCCAATTTACATTGTGAATCTGTGTATTTTAGGCTTTTGTTTGTAAGAGAACATACTGTAAAACCGTTGTGTTCAAAATAAACTCAATGTAATGTGTAATTTAATTCTGATTGTTATTTAAAAATGTGTAGGAAATGAGGAAAGTTTTGATTTTCTTTCGTCTGAGAAGTATTTAAATGTATTCCTGCAGATCAAGTTTTTTTAAATTAATATAAAAAGTATGAATTATAAAGCTTTCAGTTTTGAAAGTACATTTTCCAGCGATAATTTTAAAGAGTTTTATTACTAAAATTTTTCTGCAGAAATATTTTAATTAATTTTTTTAATACTTAGTTCAGTGGTTCTCAAACTTTCACTACTGGCAACCCAATTTTTAATCACAATTTTTATCGCGCCACCCCAAATAATAAAATAATAATGTATTGAATGTAATAATAATGCACTTTGGCGATAAAGGTACAATACCATCATAATTATAAACCGTACAAATTAACAAGATAAGTATTAAATTTTGTATATGTTACTTTTAAGTAATATATATATTTTTTTTTACTTTTTGGTTCGATTCACTATAAAAGCGTGTTTTTTAGTTTGTTTTTAAACTATAATTTATTTTATAATTATTTTTACTATACACGATAAAAATCACAATTCCAGTGAATAATTTAATTAAGAGAAAAAACACTTACCTACTTTCAATAACTTTTCAATTTTTCTTTGATAATTTGAGAAAAAATCCAATAAAACTAAAGAAAATGTTCCAAATGTGCATGTCCTTAATAAAGGACAAAAATCACAGACACTTTTCGCTAACAACATAGGAACGTTATTTTCCAGCTAAACTCTCATATTTTGTTCACTTTATTGTCGTTTTGTTGTCGTTTGATTATCTACAAATAGCATTTTGAACTTATTTTTACTTGCGTCTTTTTGACAAGACGAAAGGCTACATTTATGTCTTCATAGTTTTCTTCATAAAGTTCTTTAGGTAGCATTTGAAAATTTCAATTCAACTCAAACGTTTCATATGTCTATCGCTTTTCTCATATTTACTTTCGCTATCTTGATTACTATTCACTATTTCAGCAGGTTCTTCAATTGCTTGATCAGTTTCAACTTCCTTCAATAGACATCACAGATGCCCATTTTTTATGTGTGTTCTGCTCATTTTTATTTATCAACCATAAGAAGTCGTACAACACAGCAATCAAAACCACAAAATTGTTCAGGGGGAAAGTGTAGCATGTTCATAGAAATATTTTTGAACAAAAGTGGTCGCTCAGGGAACTCGATCAAGACTAGTAACTTGATTGTAAATAAATGTTTGCCACTCTCAAAACAGAGGCATATTTGTGACAAATTAATTTTTGTTCTCATTAAGACTGTCTAATAGGAGGATAGTGTCAAGGTCACTGTTAACGAATAAAGAGTTTTCCCAGAATTAACGATTTCGTGAGCCTGGGTTGATTCTGCGCCTCATGCGACCGATCCCATGTTAAAAGTGTATTTATTCAATATAAAAATATCGATGTCAGTTCTAAAAAATAATTGTGTAAAACGTTTTTCATTATGCATTATATGTTTCAGAATTCTCATAAAAATACATCTTGGCCAAATAATCCTTCAAAGTGCTCAATATGCTTATCCATGTATCATAAAACTCGTTCACATGGAAAAAAAAGCACCAAAAAATATTATTTACAAATTTCCTAAAAGAAAAAGAGACGGGGTGAAACATACCAGTAAGTTTGAAGGTCAAATATATGATAATCAAAATTAATATTTTAGGGGTTAAAAGAAACGTAATAAAAAAATCTCTCATCTTGGAATAACAGTAAAGCAAACAAAATGTCTTTTTTATTTGGTTATATGATCAAAGATAGCTAATGAACGTTTGAAGTGGAATATTTATTTTTGATGATCACCAGATGATAAAAACAAATTATATCAGTGTAAATGTGTATTTTTTACTATGTCAGAAAGAATTTTGTTTTACTTCATTCCAAAAATTTATTTTTTAAACCTTTTATTTTCAATATGCTCGCGCGCCCCGCACCCCCAGAAGGCGCGCCCCACAGTTTGAGAAACACTGATTTAGTTGAAGAAATTTCAAATATGATCCTTTTTTAAGTCAAGATAGTTTTAAAAAGTAATTTAAATTTATACATTTTCCAGCGATTTTCTTCTTTTTTATAAATTAGTGAAAAAATATTAAATACAAATCTCAAAATACTCCATGAGATAGATTTTAATCTTTTTGTAATTTTCACATTTTTTAAGTATTTCAAATTTAATGCGTACTTTATACCATAAAACTCAATTTTTAAGTGTTGTTGTTTTCAAATCCCCTTGGAGCAGAGAAATTTGGAGCAAGTTCATTTGACCGTTCCGTATAAGAATGTCCCAAACCAGGTTTTCACCTCCAAACAACAGTCCCAGGGAAATGTCCCAGCAGTCCAGAAGATGAGCGGGAGAAGCAGGGACAGGTAAAGAAAGACTTTACCACCTGAACAAAGGTTTCATCACGCAGGTGACCTCTTCTAAAGCGTGCCAAGGCCATGCCTTGGATCTCCTGCATTGTAAAGATAAGCCAGGACTCTCAGTTGCGTACAGTGGTGAGCAGGAAGGTCACCACAAGCCAAGTAAGATTCATTTTAACTTTGTGGAGGGAATGAATTTCAGAACGGCTCAAGACAGAGGAACTGGGGTTAGGGAGATCACAACCCCCAGAAACCAGCTCATCAACTGCCTCGTTCCCAGGCACACCCACATGCGATGGTATCCACTGGAGACATACTTGTTTCCTCTGACCCACGGGTACTCAACTTTTTTTAATTCTGGGCCGCATACATATGTACTATTTCAAGAGGGCCCGCAACATGAGTATAAATGGGGGAGGGGGTGTTGAGAAATGCCTTAAGATGAAGGTAACATTAAAAATTTAAAATGCGGAAAATTGATCAAAATATTGTAACTTCTGTTTTGCTATTTTTAATTATTATTTTTTATTTTTTATATTTTTGTTACTAACGCTAAATTAGAAGCATTTAAGAAACACTCCTTCACAATTTCTGCATGAGTAAACGGTTTCATATGATTACTAATAATATAACAAACTTCATAGGATGACTATGTTACCGCTGTGATATTACCACTGACAAAACACTTTGTTGCTGTTGCAAAGATTATTCAAGAAAGCCTATTTATCACCTCTTGAAAGAGATCTTCGAGGAGAAGTGTCATTGAATGATTCCTGTTTATTTGTATTTTTAAGGATAGCGCTTTCGTGACAAATCAAACAATTACTGATCCATGTTTATTTTTCACTACAAAATAGTCAAACTCCATATCGTCTTGAAATGATATATTTTCTTCGAATATTTTTCGCATGTAAGATATGAAAGATAGATAAAAATTAGTTCCACCTTTAAAATTGTCGCTACTCCACTGTTTTCTGTTATAACTAATCGTAACCGTTCCAAATAGATAAAGAATATCAATTCGTACCCGTACGACACCGACTGAAAAAAAAAGCAAAACTGATGTATTTGATTTCTTGACTAAGAATTTCTCCCCTAATTTTCAATACAATGTTCTTTAATAAGTAAATTTCTCAGAGCAGTGGGCCATGACCGGGCCACTTAAAAAGGTTTGGTGGGCCGCAGGTTGAGCATCGTTGCTCTGACCATGCCTAGCCAATTTGGAAATAATATCTAGACCAGTACTGTCCTTAATCTTTGGCCAATTCTTCAAATATTGGAAGGAGCTAGCGGTTGGTTCATGACGGAGAGTATTCTGCAACTTCCCTTTAGGTGAGGACCCACTTGGGCGGAAGACTGACTAAACCTCATGCCCGTTGGAAACGAAAATTAGATGAGGCGGGTGCCAGCGAAATAAATAGCTTATACCCAGAATCGCGGAGAAAGGATGAAAAGAAAGACCAATATCTGAAATCACTCCCCCGCAAGGGAGGCTGGAGGAAGAGAACAGCCGAACGAGGACGAAACTGGAGTACGTCACGAGGGCGAGAATGGAAGAGCGCAGGAAGGGGGCTTAACAGCCCCAAAACGCGTTCGAGGAGCACCAAGAACGCAGTGGAAAGGGAAATGTTGCTTTTTTGCAGCCGGAATGAAAAAGAAAAGAGTCTGCAAGGAGAAACTTACAGACGCCACAGCAGGTGTAACGAAGCTGGAGCTTTAACACTGATCCCAGTTCTGATGAGAGGCAAATGCATTTGAATATTGTGAAGTGTAGCAATTAAGTTCATGCCCGTTGGTCCGACGAAGAAGGTATTTTATTTCGCTTCTACCACCTATTGGAAAACCAATAGAGGCATTCCCCGATCCGCCACCTGGGGACACGTCCTGTAGGGGTTCCAGGCTCCTCCTAGGGTCATTTTTAACTAAATGTTTCATAACATACATAATATAATAATTAAAAATTATTATTATTATAAGAATCAAAATATATTACGCTTATAACCCGTTTTCTTATGTTCAGAATTAGAAATGAAATATAATATTTTTTTCATATTTTATATAGAAGTACAAACAAAAGCCTTACATGCAAAGATAAACATATAAATAATAATTTTTTTTCTTATTCACCTTTAAATAATGCTAAACTTTCATTTCCTAAAATAACTTCTAGAACAAAATTACATTTGATATTGCTTTTGTGTAATTCTCATACGGAAACATGGTTTTAATTAAAGACACAGTGCAAAACTCTGAAAAACTATCAAGCAAAAATGTTAAATATTAAAAAATTATTAGAAAACGCAACATATTTAAAAACATATACGTTATTTTTTTACGTGATGCATAAAGAACATATTAAATATTCATGAATTGCATAAAAATTCGAAATTTCCGTGCGATGAATTACTTTTCGAGAATTTCTCCAAAATTAAATTTTTTCTTCTAAATAATTTATGCAAAGTGGAGGTTGAAAGAAGTTAGTTAACTACTTCGTTAAGCTTTCTTGATACTCTTCTTTGCTTTTCGAAATTCGAATGAATTTTTTTACGTCTACGGAAAGGATCATTCTACTATCATTCTATCTTTTTCTAACTTGACTTCTCTGTTCTCTTTGAAAGTACATTTATTTTTGTTCAAAGACAATAAACGAAGTTAAACTTCAATAATCTTGCATAATGTGAACCAATGCGATTTTGGTAACTAAGAATTGAGATAATGTTAGTTAAGAAGTTCAAGGTTATAAAGAACGAATCTATTATAAGCTTATGCCATTTACGTTCTAAATTGTTTTTTCAAGCATCTTTTTTTTCATTAAAGAATTAGAATTAGTTAAGGTGAATACTGGTTTAGTGTAGAGCCAGATAAATTTAGCCTAAAGATCGCACTGATACCCACAGAAAAGGGGGTCGCTTCACTCCGGATTCTCCATATGTATATAATGTTAAAAGGAATTTAGTTTACAGAATCTTTTTCAAAAAATGAGTGGAAATGTAACCATTAATTTTTAACACACTTTTAATAGATTCACCTGCATGTAACAGAATCTTTGAACTCGAATTTTTACTCACTTTAAAAGGTCAGATTGATTCGAAATTTTTTACACTTGTCAAGGACCAATGACATCAGGATTAACGATTTCGGATTTCCAGATTTTGCGTTTAATTCCGGACCCTATTTCCAGATTTTGCGACTATTTCCCGATTTGGTGATTAAAGGATTAAATTAGAAATCAAAAGCGAAAACGCTCATGGTTAATACAAATACATCAATCAAAATAAATGATAGTCTAAAAAAACCACTATTATTGTAGATCGCGAACTAGAAAATGAAAAATAAATTATATTAAAAAATTAAAAAGCACCCTTTTTTAGTTAATCGAACAGAAAAATAAAAAATATCTCTCTTAATATAAACATAACATAATTAACGAGAAAATTAAGTAAAATTCATTGTGGCAAAAGTGTAGGGTGCTTGATAACAATTGTTATAATTTCTTATAGTTCTATTCCGAAATGTAGAGTTAGTGTAAAAATGTAGTGCTAAGCACCCCACTCTTTTACCACAATGACATTAATTTTCTCGTTTGTCATTTTATGCTTATATTACGAATTATTTATTACCTTTCAGTTTGATAAAATATAAAAGCGTGTCTTTTAGTTTTTTTTAAACTGAAATTTAATATGTATTTTTTGCATCATCATATTATTATTTAAATGAGAGATTTGTTAAAAAAAATTTAGTAGTCTCTCTTAAAAAATTCATACATGGAGTACCACGAGAAATGCTTCTAAACGTTGAAATTTCATGCTCATTTTAACCATTTAATTTTGTTTCGATCACTTGTGGCACGCACGCACTTATTCCTACAACATTTATGTTAAAATTCAACGCACCATCATATTACCGTCAAATAAGATCAGTACAGCTACGAGGAAAACTAAGAAGGGAAATATATTCATATACATAGCCAGTCGTTTTAATGCAAAATAATTGAAAAATAAATGAAATTTAGAGTGTGTTTTTGTTGAATGTGAATAGATTTTAAGGTATTCGACTATGATCAGAACCGTGATATTGCAAAAGCGTAGAAATGGATAATATTTATAATATCTAGTGTCACGTAGATTAGAAAATGTATATAAAGTTGTTTTAAGAATAGTATTACAATAAAAATTATTTAAATACAATATTCTGACAAAAAAGGAACATAGAATGATCCATTTTCAAAATATTCTCTTTTTGTGAAAAATGCTTCCATTATAATAATATTTTGCGTGTGTATAGCTCAGACTTCTATACAGAGGATCAACTTAAATTTTTGAAATTATAACTTAGAAGTGGGTTTATCCATGTTTTACGACAGCAGAGGGGAGAAATTTTAAGAAAAAAATGCTGATAATTATTTCAATTGGTTGTAACTCTGAAAATAATGTAAATTTTTAAAAAAAATAGTCCAGACTCTGGAGAAGTCTTTACTTCATATAAGCAAAATATTATTATTTTAGAAACATTTTTTATAAAAGGAGAACATTTTGAAAAAAAAGTTATTCTAAGTTAATTTTTTGCCAAAATATTGTATTTAAATAATTTTTTTTGTCAAAATGTCCTTAAAATAATCTTATACATGTATTCTAATCTAAGTGACAGTAAGTATCATGAAAAGTATCCATTTATGCGCTTTTTTTTAAAATCACGGTTCCGAACGTAGTCGGATACCTTAAAATACTCAAAGAGAAAATGCTTCATTTGCTTTGCGGTCTTTGAAATAATCAATAACGTTACATTCAATTATCTTAAAGTACACACAAATAAGAATTTTAACATACCAAATAAAATATATTTGTTTAATATTCAGTAAGATTCAAAACAGTGGTTAAATCCTCTTCAGAATTATATTGTTAAATGACACATACTTTTATCTTTTATATATTTCTGTTATGTGTTTGAGTATGAATTTGTTTATGCAGACATGTGATTCTGTTGTGAGTTAATATAAATAAAAATAATTTTGATATTTCTTTGCTTTGAATTTGAGAGTTATGTTTATTTTTCATCTTGTATCAATGTCTCTGAAGAAAAATACATTTCGAAATTCTGGTAAATATAACTTTATGTTAAGAATACTTCCCACTTAACATTTCAATCACAATTGTTTTTGATTTGAAAATTTACTTTTCTTATTTAAAAAATGTCTCCTTTTGTTTTACTTTATTTCTTCATTTCTTATATGCTGAAAAAAATATAAGGTGTATAAATTATTTTTTAAAATTAATTTAACAATTATTTCACTTCGTGCTTTAAAAAATTAATAATCTTGATTTTTATCCTTTGTTACCGCTATTTTTCCTTTACTTTTATTTCTCAGTCTCAACATTTTGAGTAACAAAGTATATAAATTGCTGTTTGTAAAAAGTACAACACTATGAAGGAATCATCAGAATTTAATGAAATTTAATGCACAAACGACTTGTATTAGTACAAATAAATGACGTAATTTTCAAAGTAAAAGAACAATGTTAAGTGTCCGAAATCAGTACTTGGTGTAGCCACCACGCGCTGCAATAAATGCTGCTATACGACATGGCATGGAGTCAAACAGATTTCGAATATCTGCTTGAGGAAGATAATTCCATATTGCTTGCATGCGCAGCAAAAATTCGTCTTTTGAAGCTGCAGGACATGGATCACGAGCGAGACACCGACCAACAAAATCCCACATGTGCTCAATAGGCGAAATATCCGGCGAATAAGCAGGGCAAGGAAGAAGTTGCTTGTGTTAGGATGAACAGAAGTCTCGAACAGTCTTTGCAACACGTGGGAGTGCAATATCCTGTTGAAAGGTAGCTCCAGTGATGCCTTAAAGAATAGGAACGACTTCGGGCTGTAGCACTTCACGGACGTACCTGTTGCTTTTGAGATTACCTGTGGCGGTGTGATATCGATATAAACGAGTGATAGCCACCACGCGATGACGATCGTTTTGGCGTGATGGTTAAGATACTCGTTTTCGGAACAGAAGGGGCCCAGATCGAATCCTTCCTTCAGATGTATGTACTACATAAATGAATTTTGCTCAACTGCAAGCTGTTTGCACTTCGGTGAACACCACGCTACTGCGACGTATGCAGTCATCTCTTCCACGGCACTCTCGAACCTGAATCGATATGCACGGCGAACACTGTGAATATTTGCTTTTTTATTATTTGCAAATACTAATGTTGATGTGTGCAATGCGGTGTTTCTTCCTTGCATACTTTGCTTTTTGTTTTTTCCTCGTAAACTATGGATCTTACAGGTACAGTTCTTTGGGCATTTTTGATGGATTCCCAACGAGAAATCTAGCTGCTCAGGGTTTTGCCGCTGTTTCTAGAACACTTTGTATATTGTTTTTTTTAAAAATTTTTTTTGATAGCTAAATTCTAGCATTAAGCTTCCGAGTCTATAAAAACACATTCTTATAGCCCTCGCCTTTTATTTAAAAAGGATAGGCCTTGAATTTCTAAGATGAAGAAAATTTATCTTTTGCGTCGCCGTAACTCCCCTTCCTCTGGGTTGATTTCAGCAAAACCCATTACTAGAGGATTTCAATTCAACAAAAGAAACATGTTTGACAAATTTGGAGCCTGTAAGTCTAAGAGTTTAAAAGCGGGCATTTATTTTGTCTACAATGCCCCCGATCTCTCTCTTGGGAGTGGAAGCGGATCTCTACTCTACAAAAGAAACACGTGCACTCTCTAAATTTCAAGTCTGTGTCTAATAGTTCCAAAGATCTCGTGATGAGTGAAGTAGTCGCTTTTCTCCTATTTGTAGTATATATGTTAGTATGTACTACATATCTAGGTATATATGTATAACTATATTATTGTCAAACGCATTTTTCAAGAGCAATCCCGTTTTACAGTATAACTAACTTAGTTTTAAAAAACTGTTTTCCCATGGGTTTGAGTTTGAAGGTATGGATGAAAAAATAAGAAAATAAATTAGTAAAGATTCATGAGCCTTTTCTCTTATTAACACTTATTTAGCCTTTTCTTTCTAACTTTTATCATTAAGTTAGATGTTACCTAATGAAGAGGTAATAAAAAATAAATTTTTTGAAATTAAATTAAATTTGAAATGTAAATTGTTTTATGCACAATCTTATTTCTTGTGTACTTATTTTTTACAAATAAATAAACAAGACCTACTTATCGCTGTCTAATTTTCTTTGACTAAAAATAGCTTGAAAAGAAATTCAAATCAGAAATTTAATTAGAAAATGAAAAAATGCAAAATATCTCGTTTCGTTTAGTATAATTAATAGGAGAGAGGACTGATAAAGGAGTTTTTAGAAAATCGCGTAAAACCAAAATAAGTCTCTTTTAATCTAATTTATTTTTGTTATTAGCGTTCATACGTGAGGAGTTTATTAAAGCAAAACAGAAGTACATAAAAAAAACTAGATAGCTTAATTATTCCTTAAGACTGTGTAATGATTAATTAGATATATTTACAAATGATAAGGAAACTAGTCTAGGGATAAAATAAGATTATGCGCTACTGAATAATTTAAAATCAAATGCAAAATTATTTATGACGTCTAATATTAAATTAATGAAGAATTTCAAAATTAATAAAAAAAAAAGAGTAATTTCTTATTAATTCCAATCGAGGTTGAAATTTTGCTATAAATAAATTAGAATCATGTCAGTTTTTAACAGGACGAGATTTTCGGAAAAAATTATAAATATTTTTTCGAATACTTAATTTATATCTGGAAATTAACCATTGACGCACTGAATGTAACCGAAATATACATTTTCATAAACACTCAAAGGAATTAATAAATTAGATGAAGATTTTATATCTACACTGTGCTGGCCACCGTAAATGCAACACCCTGAAGGAAACTTGCAAATAACATGAAATTTGCAACATGCATTAGCGGAGATGAGATATGCAAATAATTAGAATTTCAGCGCAGACACACATAACGCGTGCCTGTGGCGCCACCTCAAAGCGCTATTTAAGGCTTGGAGATTTCGACGATTTCAAGTTCCGCAAATTGTGTTTTTCTTGTGGTTTTTAAAAAAAGGATCAGTTATGCCTCGTAGAAAACAGCGATCAGCTTTTGATCAAGTATCCAAGTTCGACAGAGGAAGGATAATGGCCTACCGAGATTGTGGATTATCTTTCAGGGAAATCGGCAGTCATGTCGGACGAAACCAAATAACTGTAATGCGGATATGTGACCGTTGGATGAAGGAGGGTACGACGGACCGACGTGGTCGATCGTATCCACCTCAGTGCACTACTTCACGTGAGGACAGGAAAAATTGTGCGCATGGCAGTGACGGATTGCTCAGTCACATCACGAGCCATAGCACAGCACATTGAGTCTGTAACGCATCATTCAGTGTCTGCGCGTACCATTCGACGCCGTTTACAGCAGAGTGGTCTGTCCGCAAGACGTTCATTGCTTGGTCTACCCTTGACGCAGAACCACAGACGTCTCCGCCGCCAATGGTGCGATGAAAGAAGGATGTGGGTGGTAGAATTAAATGAAGTTGTCTTTACTGACGAGTCACGCATCTGTCTGCAACATCACGATGGTCGGATTCGAGTCTGGAGACACCGTGGAGAGAGGATACTCAACAGCTGCGTATTCACCACCACACTGGTCCTGAACCGGGTATTATGGTATGGGACGGTATTGGATATCACTCTCGCTCTCTTCTAGTACGCATTGCCGGTACTTTAAACAGCCAGCGCTACATCTCCGAGGTGTTGGAGCCAGTTGTCCTTCCTTACCTTCAGGGCTTGGCCACAGCCATATTTCAACAGGATAATGCGAACATTTTGAAAAAAGGTTATTCTGAGTTAATTTTTTTTTGTCAAAAAGTCCTTAAAACAATTTTATACATGTATTCTAGTCTAAGTGACACTAAATATCATGAAAATTATCCATTTATGCGCTTTTTTTAAAATCATGGTTCCGAACGCAGTCGGATACCCCTTGAATAGAGCTAAAAACAATAAAAACAATTAACTTAAATGCAAAATATTTTTTTAGACCGCAAATATTTATGTGCATAATATAGATACAAAAATTAATATATTTGAACAGTAAACGAGACTTCAAATTATTTATATACTAATCAAGTTAAGAAATGAAAAAATAATTTACTTCATTGGATAGCTGCTTTGCAGATTTACATGGATTTACGTTTTATTTTGCTGGCTGGGTGGCGTGGTTGGTTTGTCACTGGTCCTCTGCACCTAGGGTTGCGGGCTCGATCCCGGCCCAAGTCGGTGGATTTTCATGATGCAAAAAATAGGTAGTGGCCATGCCGTATGATTATACGGCATTAAAAAGATCCCTAGAGTGTCTATTTGGCTTGGATGTTCTCGGCAAAATAAAATCCTAATACAGGGTTTCATCGTCAGACCTCAGGTGCCTTTCTCGAGGAAACGGGGTGTCAAAATTACCCGCGGAGATTGGTATCCGCCTATATGGTGCCGCACTAAAGAGAAATACATGCTTCCGGGGAATGTACAAGGTCTGCAATGGTAAAACCCCAATCCGCAGCCCATTAGAAATAAAAACAAACGTTTTATTTATGCATTACTATTTCATTACATTCCCACATTTTGATTTATATTTAGAGAAATAAAAAAAACATTAGGAAAATTGTATTATATTAAAACTTTAATTTAGATGTCTAATATATTGAGAAATTATTGGACATATTTCTTTCTACACGTCAATGAAATATAAATATGATGATAAAAATTATAGTTTTGTTTCAGGAAAAAGTGTTTATAGAATTTATGTGATCTTCCCATTCTTTGAGAGGGCTGCGGTAGCCCAGTGGTAAAGGTGTTGAATCATGGCAGTCATGTAATGAGTTCCAGTACCACTAAAGATCAGCCGTGTAGGGGAGCGATGCACGTTAAATTTGTCGAGAGCTCAAACGTCCTCCCTTTGGTGTGATAGTTAGGAGAGGGGGGCAGTTCAGGTGTAGGGCTCGTTACTTGACCATGGTTAAAAATTACCTGGTCCGTCGCTAAAAGCCCTCGTGTAGCTGAACAGTGCGACGTTAATATTCACTCACTCACCCATTCTTTGAGAAAGGATGGAGACAAAAACCAAGCGGTGTTTTTCCCTTCTGAAGCAAAACTATTTACGTTGCAGCATGCATTCGCAATTTCTTACTAATTGCTTAGTAATGAATTTAAAAAACAAATTATTTTAGTTGTTTTAAAACCTTCGGTTACCAATTACAATCCTTTCTCTTAATCACTCTGTATTTGATCTTGAACTCGTTCGAAATCAGCGATGAAAAGACAAGATTTTAATTCCCTTCTCCACATGTTGCCATCACGCAAAAAATGGCAAACTTTGCTCTTCCTTTCTGCTGCCAGTCAGGTAGTTGTGGTTTTCTTTTCGTTATTCATTTCTGTAACAGATGGTTTTGACGCGCTTGTGAACAGAAACGCTCTTCAATAGATGGGAAATATTTATCAAACTTGCTCGACTCTTTCGGCTGCTGTTAAGAGCTGTGAAGATACCTGAAGACGACGGCATGCAATCAATATCTCGAAAGGACTCATTTTGGATGTCGGATTTAGTTTTGTTTCAACTATCTCTTGCAATCAGATTGAATTGAAATAAAAGAAATGTGTCACGTGGCTATTAAAGGCTCTCACTCTCGAAGTTCTTTTAAGACAACATAATCACCCTTCTCTCTGAAAGGGATCGAAAAGTTTAAAATGGTAATGCCTTTTATAAAAATAAATGTTATCAAGTTGCTTTGAAAAAGTTAAAAACTGTATTGTGTGATTGAACTAAGGGCTACTGGAAACTACAAAAGGGAATATTGGATAAGGACTTAATAAGTGTGAACCGCGTATTCATTTGTTTTCTAGTAATTGTTTCTTTAAACATAGATTTAAAGCTTAATTCTGTTAATTATGTAGCAATATTCATTATCTTATATGATGATCATTGAATCTACGATTGTTTCTTCACTAGCGGTAGGGTGGCCGTGGAAGTCTAGTGTTCAAGATCATGGTCTCGTGGCTCAGGTGTCATGAGTTCGAGTCTAGTACTGCTGAAGACCCGCCATGCAAAGAGGGTGAGTGAGTGAATTTTAACGTCACACTATTTAGCTACTCTAGGGCTTTGATGCAAAGGGGGACGCTGTAAATTAAATCTGTGGAGGATGAAACGCCCTCCCTTTGGTGTGGAAGTTCGGAGAGGGGGAGTGGTGCCAGTTCATGTGTTTTCCTCGTCACTTGACTTATAATAATGGGTCATTTTTAAAATAAAATCCTTCGTAAGAAATTATAAAGGATCTCTTACAGAGTAAATAGTCTTCTTTAGAATACAGCTTAGTTTTGTTTAAATTTGTGAAAAAGAATGTTAAAATAACATAACTTATTAACACCTTTTTCTAACGGTATACTGAAGTGCTTTTACTTTAAGTTAGATATTTGGTAAAACAAACTTAAAGCAAAAATATAGTTAAAGCAATTAAATTTTTTTAATCTTTTAAGTTTGAATTACTTAAATCTTAAAACACCCTATAAATTTGAATTCTACAAAGACTTCTACTGATAATGTGTGTTTAGTAATTTTTTTTACATCTCTTGAGATTTAATTTCTTGTTTCTTAAATTACTATTCAGGTCATAAATCTGTAACTTAATGTTGTATACATAATTTTTTTGTCTTATTATATTGAAACTCTAATAAGACGGCGATGTTCACAGATGAGATATTTTAAAAATCCTCAATTACATTCATATAATTGATTAGATTATAATTAGAAAGTAATTTATTAAGTTTTAATTTTGCAAAATTTAAATGTCTCTTACATATAATAGTGTCCAGCTGAACAACAGGGTGATTCTAAAATCATGGGACAAACTTTGAGGGATGGTAGAGCTCACTAAAACAAAAATTTTTTATTTTAGAATATATGGCCAGAAACGCCGCGTTGAGGCACAAACAGAAAAAAAAATAACACATTAACGGAAACATAAAATGTTCATTAGTAGCTTACTTAACGAGTGATACCGTAAAAAAATGTTAACAGTTTTAGAATTTGCATCCACCAACTATCAGGCATGCTTGGCGACTTTTATGGCGTGATTAGCTGACAATATTGACGATAGTTGAAGGCAGCAAAGCGATGGGCCAGTGATTTGCTGTGCCACAAAAATTGGCATTTGCGCCTGAGATTTTGGCTGTTGCGAGTGATTTTACTTATAGCTAAAAGGCAAACATGCATCTAATGTAAAGTGCTGCTAATGGTAACGGCAGAGCAGCGCTACGGGTGTATGAGGAACACTTTCCATTTAGACGCATGCCGAACTACAAAATGCTTCGGTGATTACATCGACAGCTGTGTGAAAAGGGTTTATTTATCGCCAGTACTGATGGCAGGAGTAGATTGAGGACTGTACGACAAACACACCTGGAGTGAGCGACTGAGTGATTGAATATTAACGTCGCACTGTGTTCAGCTACACAAGGGCTTTTGGTGACGGACCAGGGCTGCGGTAGCCCAGAGGTCAAGGGATCGGATCATGGCAGACATGTCATGAGTTCGAGCCCAGTACCACTAAAGACACGCAGTTTGGGGCCAGCGGTGCACGTTAAATTTGTCGAGAGCTGAAACATCCTCTCCCCCAACCATTCCTCATCTCCTAACTTCCACACCAAAGGGAGGACGTTTCAGCTTCCACATATTTAATTTACAGCGTTCCCCTTTGCATCAAAGCCCTAGAGTAGCTAAATAGTGTGACGTTAAAATTCATTCACTCACCCTCTTTGCATGGCAGGTCTTCAACGGTACTAGACTCGAACTCATGACACCTGAGCCACGAGTCCATGATGTTGAACACTAGACTTCCACGGCCACCCCACAGCTAGTGAAGAAACAATCGTAGATTTAATGATCATCATATAAGATAATGAATATTGCTACATAATTAACAGAATTAAGCTTTAAATCTATAAGTTTAAAGAAATAATTACTAGGAAACAAATGAATATGCGGTTCACACTTATTAAGTCCTTATCCAATATTCCCTTTTGTAGTTTCCAGTAGCCCTTAGTTCAATCACACAATACAGTTTTTAACTTTTTCAAAACAACTAGATAGCATTTAATTTTTATAAAAGGCATTACCATTTTAAACTGGCCGCGGCAGCCGAGTGGTATAGGTATCGGATCTTGATTGGCTTTGTCACGAGTTCGAGCCCAGTACCACTGAAGATCCGCCGTGTAGGGCAGCGATGCACGCTAAATCTGTCAAGAGCTGAAACGTCATCCCGTTGGTGTGGTGCGGTAGTTAGGAGAGGGGTACCAGCTCAGGTGTCATCCACGTCACTTGACCATGGTTCAAAATTACGTGGTCCGTCACTAAAAGCCCTCGTGTAGCTGAACAGTGTGACGTTAATATTCACTCACTTGGCGACGGACCACGTAATTTTGAACCATGGTCAAGTGACGTGGACGACATCTGAGCTTGCACCCTCCTCTCCTAACTACTGCACCACACAACGGGAGATTGTTTCAGCTCTCGACAGATTTAACGTGCATCGATCCCCTACATGACGGACCTTTAGTGGTACTGGGCTCCATGATCCAATACCGTGACCACTGGGCTACCACAGCCCTACACTCACCTGGAAGAAGTCCTCTTGGACCATGTGGATGAAACACCCGGCACAAGTATAAAAGCTGTAGCATGTCGTCTTCTTGTCAGTCGACCAACTATTTTGGTGAGTTTTGCTGTTGGACTGTTGGTGGATGAAATTTAAAAAAAAAACATTTTTTTCATAGAATCAATCACTTAGTATACTGCTAACGAGCCTTTTATGTTTCCGTTATATGTTATTTTTTCTGTTTGTGCCTTACAACGCAGCACTTCCACCCATATATTCTTCTGCAAAAATTGTTAGTGAGCTCTACCACACCTCAAAGTTTGTCCCATCGTTTTAGAATCCCCCTATATAATGGTACGTTGTTTACAAATATTTAAAATCACCTACTGAAAATTCTGATTTAATTAAATTTCACAACAATGTGATATTTTATGAAGTATAACAAAATAAGTTTTACAAGGTTATTTAAGAGAAGTTATTGTTTCAAAGATTCAGCGTAGTACAATTCAAAGTGACGTTTGGAGACTGCATTGTTCTATACGATCTGATTTTTGGTAATGTTTCATTTTTAAATTGCATGAAGGCTATTGGTGACGAACCTCATATTGAACCTCAGCCAAGTGATAAGAACGAGACCCGATCTCGTTCCTTATGCCCCAAATTTACACATCACAGCACAGTAAGGACAAAGCCGCTATAACTTTAACTTGGATAAGCCTTTCTACACGAGGAGTCTTCAATATCACCAAGAGTGGAACACCAATTTAACTAGAGGAAGTTCGCTACCATGATCCTTCAGGTGCCGCGGGTACACATTATTTCATAAGCATTCTTTAAGGTATCCGACTACGTTCGGAACCGTGATTTTGCAAAACCGTATAAATGGATAATATTTATGACATTTAGTGTCACTTAGATTAGAAAATGGATATAAAATAGTTTAAGAATAGTATTACAATAAAAAATGATTTAAGTACAATATTTTGACAAAAAATGAACATAGAGAATGACGTATTTTCAAAATATTCTCCTTTTGTGAAAAATACTTCTATTATAATACTATTTTGCCTGTATATAGCTCAGACCTCTGTTCAGAGGCTCAATTAGAATTTTTGAAATATATAACTTAGAAGTGGGTTTATCCAAGTTTTACGGCAACAGCTGGGAGAAATTTTAAGAAAAAAAAAACGCCGATAATTATTTCAAATGGTTGTAACTCTAAAAATAATGTGAATTTTTCAGCATACATGAGCTTCTGTACAGAGGTCTGAGCTATATACAGGCAAAATATTATTATAATAGAAGCATTTTTCACAAAAGGAGAACATTTTGAAAAAAAAAAAGGTTATTCTAAGTTAATTTTTAGCCAAAATATTGTATTTAAATAATTTCTTTTTGTCAAAATGTCCTTAAAACAATTTTATACATGTATCTTAGTCTAAGTGTCACTAAATATCATGAAAAGTATCCCTTTATGCACCTTTTTAAAATCCCGGTTCTGAACGTAGAGATCTAGGTGAGTGAATATTAACACCGCACTATTCGAGGGCTATTGACCACGGACCTCGTAATTTTGAATCATAGTCAAGTAACGAGGACGACCCAGAGCTGGCACCTTCCTCTCCTAGCTTCCCCACCGTACCTAAAAGAACGTTTGAGCTTCAACAGATTTAACGTACATCACCCTACTACACTGTGGGTCTTCAGCGGTATTAAGCTCGAACTTATGACATGCCAGCCAAGAGTCCGTGACCTTGACCACTAGGCTACAGCGGCATCTTGAGATCAAGTACTCGACTTCTATATCTTAAAGCCGCATTCACACCAAGGTAGCCAGCGTCAAGCGTTGAGTGTCTAGCCAATCAGAGGCTTCATCTCGGGCGAAATGAAGTCTCTGATTGGCTAGACGCTTACTGTCTTGGTGTGAATGCGGTTTAAGAAAAGCTACAAAATTTACTGGGAGAGTAATTCATGATTAAATTGAGATCGATCATCGATTATTCCCATTAAAATAAACTGTACCGTGGTGATGATTTGGTTTATATTTGTCTCATAGGTACTCCAAGGTGTGCTCTTTCAAAGCACATGAAAGGACAATGCTACGTAGTGGTGTTTCACTCTATTTCAAAATACGACTCTAGGGAAAAAGTCAAAGTGTCTTATTTTTTTCACTTTCATGACTCTTTTAGACTCAAACATGCGATCCAAATAGTGAAGGGAAAGCATATTGATATTGAGTATCAAGTCTTAATCAGCTGACTGTGATTGACGAGTATACTCGTCATGGAGAAGTTGCAAGATATTGTGCCTTGACGAGTATACTCGTCATGCGTAAGAATTAGTAACCATTGGCTGTTTAAATTGTAATTTTTGAGAAAAAAAACGTTCTCAAATTTCAAGAGTCTTTGTGTATTTTAAAGCCAGGTCGTAGTAAAAAAAATACTGTGTGTGTACTTTTGTTCTCATGTAAGAAGCTATACTTCTTTGGCGTAACAAGATTAAAATCTTTCTAATAATTTTGAGCAGGGAAAGCTGGGCCAAGGACGAAAGGTGGTCACGAGCAGAGTTGAATGATACAAACCTTAAGTCAATCAGACCATCCAAACTTGGGATAATCACAATTTAAATAAATTTAAGCACCCCCGCAGAGGGACAAAAGGACCAATAACATGGGGGGTTTTCGGCAGACTGTATCTGGAGAAGAGGTTAACCGAATGTGACACCTGAGACCTCATATTGAATGTAAGGCAAGAAGAGAGAAAATGTTCTCTCGTTTCCGAGAAAATTAAGACATCCGCCTGAAGAGCCCCGAGTTATGGTTATTTTAAAGTAATTAAAAAATTTAAAACAATTAAATAAAATAGAAGCTGGGAACCCAGCAACTCGAATCTCGGCCTGTTTGTGGGGAATCACAAGAGGAATCCATTCGAACCGGTCCGAAGTCTGTAGTTGCAAATGGGGCGGCGTTAGCTTGGGAAAGGAAAACGAAACTAACTCCCCGGGGAGTTAGTTTCGTTTTCCTTCAAAATTGGTCACGTACCTTTCATTCACATACCTTTCATTACCTTTCATACCTTTCATTTCACGTATTGGTCACGTTTCCTTTCGTAATTGGTCACGTACACCCCAATGATATACAGAGAATTTAAGTGATCTCATCCTTCTATCTTTGTAATATCGTGACGTTATCAAAAGATGGAACCCCATAGGAATAACATAGGGATTTTAATTTTAGTGATAACGGCCCCCCAGGCCCACTATCTACACAGAAATTATAACATATATATATAAAAGAGCTCAATGGGAAAACCTATGGTCTGAGTTTCATTAACGAAGCTCAAAAATCCTCGGAGTTATGCAGGATTTAAAAAATTTTAAAACTATAAAATAATTTTAAAATGTTAAATATAGGTAAAGAAATGGGCTATTGTCCTGAAAAATATATCCAGGATGCCCATAGGGAGAAATTCGAATCGAGCCGGTGCGGTCGACTAAGGTAGCACAGGATTCGAGTTATTACTGGGCAAGCCCAGTAGAGGGGGGAGCACCGGAGAGGGCCAATTCCACGTAAAGATCACGCTAATACGAAAATATAGCGGATCTCCAAAAATCAATTCCCAAGCTCAATTCCTTGGGGAAGGGGGGGGGAATTTTTACAGTCCCTATAGGATTAACACGAGAGCATATTTTAGTGCTTAAGCCCTTCCCATGCCTACACAATGGGAATGAAGTAGATGACTGAATGGGTCTCGACGAGTGGTACAGTTGGTTCAAATCTCAAGTCCGAGACTTAAACAGTAGCCAAGATATTGTGAATTTAAACAAATTAAAAAAAGTTTAAAGTTTAAAACAATTAAAAACTATGGAAGAAATAGTCCTATGAGCACACACACATGAAATTAAAGTAACTGGAAGAGCAGATAGACGGATTGAATGAGCCAGGTCCGAATGGACTGTGAGGCATGGGTGCCGAGATTTTGGCCAAAAAGCTGTAAAGGGCGTCCCAACAGATATGGTTTATAACAATAGTTATTATGATCCCCCATATATCAGTCCACTAGCCCCCAAAAGTGGCATGTTAAAATATTAGACAGCGGAATGCGCGTGCATCGTAAAAATTTACCCTCATCCTTTTTCCCTAACGCGCAAAAAGAAGTATAACTTCAAAAGTAAAAATATGATAGATAAAAGATGAACTCGTGCGTCTTCGTATGCACCGGCTGAAACAGTGTAAAAGTTCACAATGAACTTATTTTTGTGCGATAATGTTTTATGCGTTAGCCTAAAAGGGGCAAAGGTAAAAGTTGATTTATAATAGGGTTGCTTCAGTATAGTCAGTCATGGAATAAATATATGCCAACCAGGCGCAGAACCCATTGATAGCTGTTGCCCGAAATTACCTAGCAATAGAATAGTGTATAAATGCCAATTGTTTGATGTTAGAACCCTGTGCTGACATTTGAGTAATGACCCAATGCCGTGATGCCTGAAAAACAGTTATTTTATTAGGGTGGAAAGGGCAAGGATGTTTCCTGGTAAGAGAGGACTGATCAATTCTACAGCAAATATTCCAGAACGTCCTCAGTGTCAAGACAGATAAAAAACATTCTGTCAGTAAAGGAGGGAGTAAATCAAGGTGTGTTTAGGTCTCTCAGTTCGAAAATTTTGACGGCCACTAAAATTTATAGATATCTATAAGAACTCAAATATGTATGTAATATATGAATGTTTGTTTTCCAAATAAATAAGAGTATAAGTAATAAAGTTTGCAATTTCGAAAAATATGCCCATCTTTTCGATACAATACGTTAACAGCGCAACTTTTACTCTGATTGACGAGTATAGTCATCATCACTAAATTAATTCCACCCTCTCACAAACTGGAGTGCCAGTTAACTGGTTAAAGAAAATGAAGTACTATAACGTCGACTAATTTCACCAAGCAAAAGATTGTCATTACTCGTATTGTTTTGATACAAGCGCTTGAACGGTTTTATACTATTGGTTTCATATTGCGCGTCTTTTAATTTGGCAAAATTGGTCGATGGTATAATATGCGAGTTCCAAAAGAGACTTAGAGCGGAATAATAATTAGATCCGAATTTAAAAGCTGAGGAAAAAGACTGAGAATATAGTTCGCGTAGATTCGAGACCCATATCTCAATAAAAGTTCTTTCGTATCCAAAAATGTTTGATACTAAACATCAATCCTCTATGTCATCGAAAAGAATAGAACCAAATTTATAAATCTTTGGGTAATAAGTTAAATCAAGGGTCTCTGAATTTAAATGAAATTATATTAAAATGAACCGTTTAAATGTTTTTGGGTACAAACCATTTGATAGTAACCATTAGATTTGTAATGAAAAAAAATGTTTATCCTTTTTTATAAGAAATGATATTCGATTAAT
Source organism: Trichonephila clavipes (assembly GCA_019973935.1). Classification (NCBI taxonomy): domain Eukaryota; kingdom Metazoa; phylum Arthropoda; class Arachnida; order Araneae; family Nephilidae; genus Trichonephila; species Trichonephila clavipes. The sequence continues at coordinate 163,605 of BMAU01020929.1, forward strand.
ATAATTTTATATTAACCGAATAAGAATAATTATCAAAAAAATCTGGAATAATTTAAGATCGCATTTATTTTAACAATATCTAAGTGTTTAAAACAAAATTTAAAATAGTTAGCTAGATAAAGCTTTCGTTTTAACAACGATAAAATTGTTCCAAAACAGCTAATTGCTTTTTAGATTTCTTACTTTGTATCTGAGCGTGGTAGAGAGGATCTCAGATAAATCATTCCTTCTGGGTTTCCCAATACTAGAATCATTTTTAATATACACTTCACTTGAGCGTTTTCGCGTTCCAAATCAAATTCTTTTTTGGTTTCTTCATTTGGCTTTTGTTTGCTTGTACCTTGAGTTTCAAACACAGGGAAGACATTACTCGAAGACATTTTCAGTTTCAAAAATGAATTATTTCGAAATGTGTCATTTTCACTGGCATTGGATACGGTATTTTTATTTCGAGGTAAATATGTTCGAATTAATTGATTGGTTTGAGCAGTACTTTCATTTCGAGGTAAGTCTACTGAGATAAGTGGAACGGTTTGATCGACAGTTATTTGAAGCTCAATTTCCTTGACTTCGGCATCGCTTCGTTGATTTGCTATCGTATCATTCAAGGTCAAATTATTTAGTTTTAATAAGCTCTGAGGAGTTTCTTTGGTGTACTGTTTGCAAGAGTCTATAAACTTTGGTTGTGCTTTGACGTTTAAGACTTCTGCAACTTTAGGATCACAAAGACTTCTAAATTTTAATAAAAAGTTTTCTATTACCTTAGGGTTCCCCATATCTTGGCGTTCTGTCTTATCAATTGTTACTGTGAAGTCGTCAGATTTGTTGAAATTTTGAAGAGGGCGTTTAACCCATGCTTTAGATATCGTTTTGCAATTAGCGTGAACAGGACTCGAAAAAGTTTTGTAATTATGTACAGTTTTCATGAAGTCGAATAAAATATCCCTTCTAATTTCGGGACATTGAAATATGATTTTTAGGTAAGTAAACAAGAAGTCGTAAGGCAGAACGTAAGAAAGTGACACGATCTTGAGTCGGTTCCATCCTCCTTGGCTATAAAATTCTTTTTTGTATTCATCGAAATACATTGCCCAGCATAAATGAACATAAGTAACTATATCTATATAGTGAAAGACGTGAATATAGTTTACAGACAAATGTATCACAAACGCACATGAAGTCAACAGGAGCTCAAAGATTGGTAGATCTCCAAATAAACCATAACGTCCACAAGTACGGGAAATGAGTTCTGAAATATACGAGGGCGAAGGCTCGAACTGCACGTGGAGTTTGATTAACTCATCGTTAATTAGGTAATTGTAAAATATTTGTTTTATATATACTGCTTGAAAATGAGAATATTCATAAATGTTTACATTTTCAGGATCTAAATTATATTCTTCTGGATACAGAGATAAAATTTTAGGTTTTTCTGATAGATATCCTGCTCGATGCCAACAAGATCCAAAAAACTGAGAAGCAAAAATTTCAATTTTCAAGTCTGACGCCATTCTCGAAAATCACAGAAATTAATAGGCGTTTATGAGCGAAAAAAAATATTTACACGCGAACTTATGAGCTTTATAATTGTTGCCACACAATGAATGCCTAATGTTAATTCTAAGGGAGTGTATACGAGTTATATTAACGTTACACTATAAAGAAACATGAGGGCTGCTTGCGACAGACCTCGTGGGGGCTTCGGTAGTCCAGTGGTAAAGGTATCGGATCATGACAGGCATGTCATATGTTCCAGTACCCCTAAAGACCTACCATGTAGGGTAGAGATGCACGTTAAATCTGCCGAGCTCAAACGTCCTCTCGTTGGTGTGGTAATTAGGAGGGGGTGTGTGCCAGTTCAGGTGTTGTCCTCGTCACTTGACCATGGTTCAAACTTACGAGGTCCGTCGCCAAAAGCCCTCGTGTAGCTGACCAATGCGATGTTTATATTCACTCACTGTAGTATATTATTTTCTCTAGATCAGCATACACCCTTAATCTGCCTCCGTTGAGAACCTGGGGTCATCTGTAGAGTGCAGAAGTCCCATTGTCGCCTCGTCAATGAAACGTTTCTTCTTTCTCACCATATCAATACATAGTTTTCGTTGGTTCAAGAAAAAATACAATACCAGTAATCTTGTTTAGAGATTTGCATTGTAAGGAAGACTTCGTAACGTATTAGCATAATGCTTCTCCTTTGGGGCGAAAGAGTTCGAAAATGTTCTCCGGGTTTTGTTCCAGGATATAGTGAACGAAATTACCAACAAATACTGAAGACCGAAAACCAAACATAAAACGTACAGTTGAAATTACGATAGTTTGAGTTTTTTGCACATTTTCTCCCATTCCAATGTAATTGGATAACATTTCTTTTAAGTATAGCTATCATTTTTTCGTACAAGTTTTCGTTAATCTCTTTGCTATCATTCTATGCATTTTATTGTTACAGCCATTTTTCAATGGTGACTTTCAAAAAACTTGTGTACCTCAACTTTTGGCTAGAGTAATTGGTAAAATCCATGACTTAGATGACTGTTTGGTGAAAAGGGAAGAACTTTGACAGAAATTAAGTTGGAGCAATAGCATCCGATTTAGCATCTCCAACACAGCGATTGCATTATTTAATTTTTTTGTTTTGCAGAGTTCAATGGAACGTACTAATGAAGAAATTTCAAATTAATCTTCTAAAAAGTATGGAGAATTTTATTGTTAATATGAAATCCGTAGCGTGGGCGAAATCTTATTAAATATACTTTCATTTATTTATCTCTCGTCAAAGTGTTAGAGATTATGTGATTGATTGTGCTGTACCAAAATAAAACCTTACATGAAACCCTGTTGTGAACGCATTGGTTTTTCTCAAATATTATATTTACAAGAAACCCGGATTGACAAGTTATGTTATATGTTGCTTTTCTGTTCTTTTTACGAAATGAAATTATAACGTTATTTTTCTTATTTTAAATTATTTTTAAATAAACAATTCTAAGTTTTGTGTGTGTGTATTATGTATTTTTATTTATTTACTTTAATTTATAGCTCCTCTATAAATGAGAAACATTTTTTGCGTGCAGTATATGTAAAGAAATAATTTATCCTCATACAATTTATTAAAAAAAACTCGATTGGAAACCGATTAAACGGTTTTTCCGCTTTTCGAAAGACCAAAATTTGGATTATGAAGTTTCATTTAGTTTTTTTTCCAAGCCCTACCTCGCCTCCATATGGTTAAAATAACACTATAAGGAGCATTTCATGTATATATAAAAAAAAAGATTTCAACCGATGACATACTTCGTAGATTTTAATCTACTTCAAGAAATTAGGATTAGAGTTGGGCATTATCTGGTCACTTTGAGGATTTGTAACCCAGCAAGACTTATTATTCCATTCGTGAAAGGCCGAGATCTAGGACACTTTTAATATGGCAAAACAGGTTGGATTGTTTTAAAAATTGATGGATGAAATTCACGAGTAAATTTTGATTGATAGTTGATTATTCTCTACGGAGCTAACAATTCAGTAATGATGATTTGGTTTGTTATTAACTGTAGCACAAAGTGTGTGTTAGCAAACCCCAGACAGACAATGCTATGTGTTATTGGTGTTTCACTCTCGAAAATATTACGTTAAGGTCACGAAATAGGGCCACGTTAGGGTCTAAAATATCATGAACAGCGGTCGGCAACCTATGACATTCGCGCCACATGTGGCACGAGGCGCAATTCTCAGTGGCACTCTATTTTTAATGGTTCTCGGTAGCATTCTTCTCAGAAATGTGAAAGATAAGTCTGCAGCTATTTTGTAAATTATTGAATGTCATTACTAGAGAGATTTAATTGTTTAAGAGAGAAAATTGCATGAATTCTGATTTTGCTTCTATATCTCTATATCTCTATAAGTGAGTAAATCTTTTATATGAAAAATATTTAGAGTTCACGAAGTTAAAAACTGTTCAGAATTGTGTCAAATTGAAAGACCAAATTATACCCTTGATTTTGCAATATGAAGTAAAGCATTCCAGTACTAGGTTCGAATAAAAATTAATTTTTTTATTTAACTATAATGGAGGGAAATACTTAAAATTGTTATATATATATATTTCTTATTTTCATTAATGTTTAAAAATCATATGTACAGTTAAATTTTTTTTATTTATGTTGAAGTTATATTTTATGCGGTTTATTTTCATGTTAAGAAATACCCTTAAATGATGTAAAAAATACTTAACTGAATAAAACTGTAAATCTCTAAATTATTGATCTCTATTCTCTAACTCTGCCTGTATTATCACGGGAATCGAATTGTTTTAGACATGTCCTACTGTGTGGCCCGCTGAATCCTATTGGTAGATTGGTTTGGCAGGCCCCATCTAAAAGGTTGTCTACCCCTGGGTTAGAAATTTCATTTTTCTCCCCACTCACGACTATCGTAAGCTCAAACATGCGATCCCAATAATAGAGGGATACCAAAGCAATTATAGTATTGAGTTTAAAGGGAATGAAATCAGAATTTGATAAGGTCTTAAAAGCATGTGAAAAGAAATTTAGAATACAATTATCCATATGAGTAGGGATTCGAAAACCGTAATTTAATTAAAAGCTTCTTGAAAATGTTTGATATAGTAATCGCTAATCCTCAATGCGCGGTCGACAAGAATAAGAACAAATTTCTAAATCTTTTGATAATATATTAAATCAAGGAATCCCGAGTTTGAATATTCCAAGCATTTCTTCTAGAGTCCCTCACAAACATTCGACCTATTTAGATTTGAAAAGAAAAAATTCATATCGTTGGCCTAGTTATCAGAACGTGTAACTCCTTCTAGGGTGCTAATTTGATATACGAGTGCTACGCGCCAAGTTGTTTATGTTCGCCAAGATGGGCGATAACATTACAATATGGTTGCCGTGATATTTTTATCGTGTGGTAATGTGGTTGCCATGAGGATAACGTATACCTTCGATTCTATTAAGGAATCGTGCCAAACAGCGCTTGGCGCGTAGTACTCCTATATCAAATTTAGTTCATTTGTAGAGTTACGCATTCTGATAATTAGGCTGACGATATGCTTGTTTAAGAAGCACAGAGTTTCATATACCAAATGAAAAAAAAAATTGTTAAAATTAAAATAATTCAATTAGGTTTCATAAATAGAAGCTCATTTATTTTAACAAAATCTATAAATGTATAATATAAAAAAAATAAAAAATACTTAGCAAGATAAAGCTTTCGTTTGAGCAGAGATAAAATTGTTCCAAAAAAGCTAATTTCTTTTGTTTATGTGGCAATGCGAGAGAATCGCACACGAATTCATTCTGGGTGCCCCAATACTAGAATCCTTCTTAATATACTATTTGCTTCAGGTCTTTCTCGTTCCAAATCAATTTCATTTTTGGTATCTTTATTTGGCTTTTGTTCGCTTGTACCCTGAATATTAATCCGAGAAAAGGGATTACTCGAAGTCGTTTCCAGTTTCAAAAATGGATTTCGAAATGCATCATTTCCACTGGTATTGGATGTGGCATCTATATTTCGAAGTAAATCCGTTCCAATTAATTTATCGGTTTGATTGTCACTTTCTTCTAAAGTAAGTCCAATTTCTCTTAGTTTGACTTCCATGTCGCCAGTAGATGCTGTCATATCATTCAAGGGCAAATTGCTTAGTTTCAATGAACTCCGATTAATTTCTTCGTTTTTTTGTTTGCAAGAGTTCATAATCTTATGTTGAGCTTTGATTTTTAAGACTTTTGCAACAGAATCACAAAGACGTCTTATCTGTGATAAAAACTTTTCTATTATCTTGGGATCCCTCAGATCGTCCGCTTTTGGCATATCTGCTGTTTCGGTGGACGTGTCGGATTTGTTAAAATTTGGAAGATGATATCTGACCCATGCTTTAGATACTGTTTGGCAATTTTCATGAATACTATTCGTAAGAGATTTGTAATTATTTAGAGCTTTCATGACGTAGAGTATAAATTTTATTCTATTTTTATGCGAGTAAAATATCACTTTTGGATAAGGAGACAAGAATTCATTCGGCAGAACGTAAGAAACTGACACAAGTTTTAGCCGACTCCATCCTCCCTGTTTATAAAACTCTTCTTTGTATTGATCGAAATATATTGCCCAGCATACATGAACATAATTAAGTACATCTTTATAGCCAAGAGTGATAATACAGAAGGCACACAAATATGCTACAAAAGCACATGAAGTCAACAGGAGCTCAAAGATTGTTAGATCACCAAACAAACCATTGCGTCTGCAAGTACGGAAAATATAATCTGAAATATACGAGGTTGAAGGCTCGAACTGCGTCTGGACTTTACTCAACTCATCATAAAACACGCAGTGGTAAAATACATGTTTGAAAAATACTGCTGTGTAATGGGAATCTTCATAGATATCGGCATTTTCAGGGTCTAAGAGATATTCTTTTGGATACAAAGATGAAACCTTAAGTTTTTCTGATATTAATCCTGCTTCATGCCAGTAAGTTCCAAACAACTGATATGCAAAAATATCAAATTTCAAGTCCGATGCCATTCCCGAAAATCACTTTTACTTAGAATGCAGTTTTTTTGAGCGAAGATATCACTTGCACGCTTATTTATAGTTGTTGCCACATTGTGAATTCCTAATATTTATTCTAAGTACTTGAAATTTGAGTAAGAAGGAGTGAGTTTTTTTTCACGTTGAACTATAAAGCAACACGAGGGCTATTGGCGACGGATCTCGTAATTTTGAACCATGCTCAAGTGACAAGGATGCACTGGCGTAGCTAGCCCTTATTAGGCCCTATATCAAAATTCCTTGAAGACTTTTTGGGGGCACCTTAACAGTTTGTCACTTTTTGTTTACACATTTTGGGGCCTCTGCAGCTATGTGGCCCCTTATCATTGTTACAGCTGATACGGTGGTAGATACGCCCTTGTGAGGATGACACCTGAGCTGTTAAACCTTCTCCTAACATCCACTTCACACCAAAGGTAGGGCAATGAACATCGACAGATTTAACATGCAACGGCCCCTCGGCGGGTCTTCAGTGATACCAGGTCTCGAACCCGCGATTATCTGGCCCACGCTCAGGCGAGTTCGTTTCATAACCACTAGGATACAGCGGTCACCTGAATAAGGAGGTGCTGGAGCCAATGTATTAAGAATTGTATTTCAATGACACAGAAAATCCTCGTGTTAAAAATAGTAAATGATACGCATGAAGGAGTCAGCTTGGTGGCTGTGAGGAAACGTGCACGCCTCGTAAGTTTAAGGTTGCAGGATCGATCCTGGCTGGAGTTGATAGATTTTCTGAATGCAAAAATCGTAGGCACGCTTGTCATATGATTATGAGGGCATGCAGAAGATGCTTTGAGTATGAATTTATCTCTGGTATTCACGGCAATATTCAGCATCCAACTAGTGTTTGAACTGAATAAAATTCAGATATCATAATTTGGTACCGGAAACCGTCACTAAATGGTGCCACTAATGAAATGGTTTTCTCCCCTGGGGACTTGCTGTGTCTGTAAATGGCCGAGTTACCAGAATGCCGCTCATTTGAAACAAACGAATTGCGTCTGTATTTCAGAAATCCAGAAAATCTTCATGCGCTGAAAAATTAATTTTTGAAAATTCTTTCAGGTGGTTTTATTAAACTTATTAATATTTTTATTATTTAAAGAAGAATTGAAAAGAGAGATGTAATATATATGTTTGATCACAATAAATCAATATTCTCCTCTTCCTTTATTTGAAACACAATGTTTACTTTTTATCTTTAAATTATTGTAAAAATCACTTTCTGTACTTTGTATATTTTTAGTTCATCAAAGCTCAGTTTTGTCTTAAGAAATCTAAATGATTTTTGAACTGAATTTTGGAGCAACGCTTAAAAAGTAAAACAATTTTCTCAGTAATTTATATATTTTATTATTTTTATTCACGAAAAATAAGATAAAAATATTTTTGAATAAATAGAATTTTCTTCGGAAGTAAAAATATACACCGTGTAGCGTGAGTGAGTGAATATTAACGTCGCACTCGAGCTTTGCACACCATGTGGCAGTGGAAGTAGAACAGTGCAAATGTGTCCGTCGGAAGAGATGATAATCTGCAATTTGATTTGAGTGCACTTACATTCTTTACCAACACGAAAGCTATTGGCGATGGACCTCGATATTTTGAACCAAGGTAAAGTTACTATGATAACACTTGAGCTAACATCATCTTCTTTAAACCTCCAAGCCAGTAGGAGACTGAGCCACGAAAAATTTAACGTGAATCAACGGTGCTCTTGAATAGCACTATAACTCTAACCCGTGACCCAACAATGTTGGGAAGGAGTTAATGACTATAACCCCTCTTCTGCAGTGGCTATGATAGTCGGTAACTATAAATATCGAAAAAATAAGTGAGTTTATTTCAAGAGGGTATTATTTTCCCAATTATATCCAACACAACGTGTTTCACATAATCAAGGATTAGAGTTACCTACGCCCTTTCCCAAACTTGTCTTTCCAAATATGCGCCATAAGCACTCTAACTCGTGAGTTCTGTGGTAGGTTAACCAGAATTAATTATTTCTGGCACTTGCCGATTTTGGCAGGTTTTTTTCCCTACATTTTTATGGCCCCCGAAAATGAAAAGTATCTTTTCTTTAAAAAAAAAGTTTCATGTATAAAAAGGCAGAAAAATAAAAATTTTCAAAATACAAAATTTTATATCTTCTGTAAAGAAATTTTTCTATATTCCGTTTCAGCTTATTATTAAAAATTATTTTTTTTTAATAAAAAGCATTTTTTAACCGCATATCTTGTTAATTTTATAAATCTACATTATTAATAAATTTTAACATGCATTTTTTCACTTTAAGAAATATTAAAAATAAGTACAATTATTATTTAAAAAAATTCTAAAACGTTGATATACTCATATTTTAAAACAATAAAAATAAAATACAATCTTCTTCAAAACACTGAATTAGGATTTACATTTCATCGTATTTAAACTTAGTCACACAGTTTCCTTTAAAAATTTCATCAAGCAGATTAATAGCTTAAGAAAAGAATTAAAATAAAGAAAATAGTTCGAAAATTTGCGGATACACATTTAAACTTCTCAAATATTTGGTTAAGAGGAGTCCGATTAACAGGATGAAAACCGCGTTGTTTACAGAATTTAATTGGGGAAAATATATATCAAATAATAAAAAAATAAAACCTTTGTTGTTGAAAAATCAATACGATAGCATCTCATTGTAATACAATATTTAATCACGAAAGAAACTAAATAAATCTTGTGCAATCCAACTAAATATTTTTTCATATTAAAGTTTAAGAGCAAATAGCCAAATAAATTGAAATTTATAACTGTAAACCAGTGTTTCTCAAACTGTGGGGCGCGCCCCCTGGGGGGCGTAACCTTACGAGGGGGGCGCGAGCATATCGAAAATAAAAGATTTAAAAAATTAATTAGTTTACTGGAATGAATTAAAACAAAATACTTTCAGACATAATTAAAAAATGCACTTTCACTCTGATATAATTTATAAGCGCGCGTGCGCGATATTCAGTCATCAAAAATAAAAACTTCTTCAATACCTAATTAGCTATCTTTGATCCTATAACCAAATAAAAAAAAACTTTTATTTGATTTGCTGTAATCCCATGATGAGATATTTTTTTATTACGCTTTCTTTTTGAAACTGACATACTACTCTTTCAGAGAAAAAACAGATCCCAGACCCCAGAATCGAAAAAATTTAGGAACATAAAAAATTCATCACTGTCATTATTTTTGAAATACTGCACATTATAGCTGTAATCTGTTTGACCTTCTAAGTTATTGGTACAGGTAGTTATGACCTCTCTCTTATGTGTTTCTCTGTTGCGCTTTTTTCCATGCAAAAGAGTTTTATGATGTTTGGAAAACCACGGAGAGCAAGCACTATGAAGAATTACTTTTCCCAGACATATTTTTATTAGTATTCTTAACATATAAAGCATAACGAAAAACGTTTCACACAATTTTTTAGCAGTAACATACATATTATCATAATGAATATACTTAAAACCCGGAAGTGGTCGCGCGGGACACACAGATTTCGAAATCGTTAGTTCTGGCAAAATTGTTTATTTTTTACCAAAGAAAAATTGAAAAGTCCTTGAAAGTAGGTAAGTAAACTTTCTCTTAATTAATTGGTGCTGCGCAGAATATTTTATAACTAATTAACTAATACTAAATTAAGAACAAGTTTAATAAGTATTAACGACTTCCATGAGCTTGTCTTGGAAAGCAAAGTTTTTTAAGGAATGCTTATGATTAGAAATTGACCCTCTGAGTTCTTTTTCTATATTTAGCAGATATCTATATTTTGTCTTCGAAGCAGCCACCGCATTTTGCAATATGTTCAATTTAAAAATTAGTGAAAGGAAAAATAACATAATAATTATCCTATCATTTTATTTATTTATTTTTTTTGCTTAAAAGTAGTATACAAAATTTAATACTTATGTTACTAATTTGTATGGTTTATAATTAAGATTGCCTATTGTAGCTTTAGCGTCCAAGTGCATTATTATTGCATTAAGGTATCCGACTACTTGCGACAACTTTTTTTTTGAAAAAAAGGAGATATGGAGATCTTTTTGGGATTTTTATATTTATTTAGTATATTTTAAGGAAAAAATCCTAAAATTGGTAAAAGGAAAAAAATTATTATTATTAAAATGGGAAAAAACTAGTAAAAATGTACGAAAAATTACATAAACGGGGCCCGCTCTGTACAAAGATTTTATGAAAAAATTCTCAATTTTTCAATTTTGATGTGTTACTTTGTTTTTCCTGTTTGAAGTGGCCTTCACGATAAAAGAGATATTTTAATTTTTACAAAAACTAGAGCACTTTATCTAAGTCATTATACGAAATTGCTTAAAAAAACATTGACTATATTCACATAAAGAACTGCAAATTTAGAAATAAAACAGTTATTGATAAATCTGAAGATCAAAACACTTCTACTGTTATGCAGAACATAAGCAAAAAATTTCAGCTTATTATTTTCAAAACTTTTTGAGCAATCGCGGTCCCCGTTTGAGTTTTTCGAAAAAAACACATTTCGAGTAAAACGCATTTTAAAGTTTGACATCTTGTGTAAAGTTATGGCATTTGCTTTTACTAAAACGCTTGTAGTTTTTGTTCTAGTGGAGGGAAAATAAAGTACTTGGTATTGTTATTAAGTTAATAAAATGCTCTATAAAATAAAGTCATAAAAAAAAATTTGCCAATTTTGAAAAAATCATGGTTTTAGGGTAGTCGCCTTAAGTACATTATTAATGTAAAAGGGGGCGCAATAAAAATTGTGATCGAAAAGGGGGGCGCAATAAAAATTGTGATCGAAAAGGGGGGCGCCAGTATTGAAAGTTTGAGAAGCACTGCTGTAAGCAATTCAATTCAGCCAATAAATTAAAAAAGTGTTGATTCAGGTATATAGAATTGAACAGAGCATTTTATGTGGCTTAGAGATATATATATATATATATATATATATATATATATATATATATATATATATATATATATATATAGGAAATTAGCTTTAAAACTATACCTATTATTAATGGGTAAATAAATTAAAAAAATAAAATATAAACGAGATAGTTGAAATACATTTCCTATTAATTTAATCAAAATTAATTAAAAAATAAAATGAATAAATATCTTTTAATGAAATAAGTAAATTTTTAAAAATTAATATATATATATATATACAGTCGGACCTCTATGTAACGAAGTCGCTAAATCCCGGAAAAAAGTTCGTTATATAGAGATTCCTCTTTCAATATACTTTATAAACCACATAAAACAAATTTTAAAATCATAAACACTATATATTAAAAAAAGGAATTATTTACACCTTTTTTAAAATTAATATATGTTTATTTTACATATCTTAACCATCAAAAGAAAAAGAAAAACTACAAGGAAAACATAAAAAATGAATGTCGTAGAATACACTGTATTTTCAATATTAAGGAAATAATTTATATTAGAATTAAGGAATTTTAGGACATTTTCTAATTTAAAACATATAAGTAATATTAAACAAACAAAAATTTTATAACCAGAGCATGGAAACATGTGACAGCTCCACTGAGAGGGAAAGGGGATATCGAAGATGTCTCTAGTGAACTGGACAATGGAGTTAAAGGCTGCACTTCTTGGAATTAACGCCCAGAGCTCTATTGTTCTTGACGAGTCAGGATCTAATAAATCCAGTTCAAGATTTAAGACCACCATAAAATGCATTAAAAAAAGAATAACTAGAAATTTTTTTTTCAGAAATACTTAAAAAAAAGTTAGAACAAAAAGTGAATTACAGAAGAAAAAGTTCGTTATATAGAAAATGCACTTTGCTATAGAGAGGTTATTTAACGAAGAAAACAGTGAAATGTTCAAGGTTCCTAGAAAAAGTTAATTATATAGAAAAATTCGCAATATAGAGGTTCGTTATAGGTTCGACTGCATATATGACATGTTTTTTGAGCCAGAATCAGACATAGTTTTAAAAATGATCTTTATTTGATGAAATCTATACAAGTTCTGACGCTGAGAGGCAGAGAGAAAAAGAACGCCAAAGTAAAAAAAAATCTAAGTGTTTTACCACTTAAGCCAGGTGTGAGAAGTACCTCTGATTTTACGAAAGTACTTGAAAGTTAATGTTGACATATAGGGCTATTAAATATAACGATCTGGAAATTAGACATGTTTATTGGCTTGGCCATATGTTCCGAAGAAATAAATGGGTGATTAGTGTGATACTTGAAGAAGAGATGAAAAATAAGAGTTAAGTGCTAGATAGGGAATTTAATTTTTAATCTAATTTAATTATCCTTACATATATATACATACAGGGTGGTCCTGAATTCATGATACAAACTTTAAGGGTAAGGGTAGATACAGGACATTGTGTGTGTAACAATCATTTTTTGTATAGGTATGTATGGGCGCAAGTGATGCGGTGAAACGCAAACAGGGGAAAGAAAAGAAAAGAGAAATGGAGTCATGGGTTGGTGGCGAATGTTATCTGGGTTACGAACACGCGGTTAAGCATAACAGGATGTTCCGATTGCCATTCGTAACCGAATGCAATTTCATCCTGAAGGGGTACCAGCCCACTTAAGACTGGTGTGCGAACTTACCTGATTGCCACGTGATGGATTGGGCGTGGTGGACTAGTCCCTTGGTCACTCCGATCTCCTATTTATCGAGCCTCGATTACTTTTTATAGGGACATCTGAAGACTCTTGTTGAGATGAGGATTTCATTGCTTGAGTATCCGAAGCTCCTGCCCGCATGCGTGAAATACTTGGCATCTTTGAACGTGTACGCCAATCGATCCATCGACCCTCTCAAGTATGTATCGCTACTGGTGGACGCAATTTTAAACAGTGTGATTCCCCCACTTGGGGGTACCATCTCTTCATCTACGCGACCAGGATTTGTGGGAGGTAAGAGTTGATCACCCAAGTTGGCCATAATAAATCCAATTTATTATTCTATAAATTTATTGAACAAAGCAAGTCTTACAATAGGAAGGCAACCAAGAGTGATACAACGTATCCCTAAATTCTATGTAAATAAGCGCTTCGAATCCTAACCGCTTAACTTTAAGGTATCCGACTACGTTCCGAACCGTTATATTCAAAAGCGCATAAATGGATAATTTTTATGATATTAAGTGTCACTTAGATTAGAATATATGCATAAAATTGTTTTAAGGACATTTTGACCAAAAACATTATTTAAATACAATATTTTGGCAAAAAATTAACTTAGAATAATCTTTTTTTCCAATCTCCTTTTGTGAAAAATGCTTCTATTAGAATAATATTTTGCCCGTATATAGCTCAGAGGCTCAACTAGAATTTTTGAAATATATAACTTAGAAGTGGGTTTATTCATATTTTACGACAACAGAGGGGAGCAATTTTAAGAAAAAAACGCGAATAATTATTTCAATGGGTGGTAACTCTGAAAACAATGTGAATTTTTCAAGAATTCTAGTTGAGCCTCTGTAGGGAGGTCTGAGCTAAATACAGGCAAAATATTATTATAATAGAACCATTTTTCACAAAAGGAGAACGTTTTGAAAAAAGATTATTCTAAGTTAATTTTTTGCCAAAATATTATATTTAAACAAATTTTTTTTGTCAAAATGTTCTTAAAATAATTTTATATATGTATTCTAATCTGGGTGGCACTAAATATCATGAAAATTATCCATTTATGCGCTTTTTTAAAATCACTGTTCCGAAAGTAGTCGGATACCTTAAGCAAAGTAATCCTATGAATCTTAACTCCTTAATTTATTTGAATAGCTAAAGCCCGTTCTATAATTACGCGTCCAAGTTGAGATCCTTACGATCAGCTCACGGCACTCAGCATCTTAGCTTCCTTTCTCCTTCTTCCTTGCGATTACACAAAACCTTCACTATATATCTACTAAACTAATCTGAATATCACGGTTTCTTCTTGAGAGGATTGGCTGTGAAATAACTCAATTCTGACTCAAAGATTCCCCAAGAGGATTAGTATGAAAAGACGATAAAGCCCCGTCACAACAGTTATTGTAAACATTACATGTCAATGACGCTTTCAATAAACACTTCGACTTTCATTTCGTCTCTTATTTTTAAGGATGCGCCTCACCGCGTCATTTACGCCCATACATTCCTATGCAATAAATGATTGTTACAATGTCCTGTACCTACCCTTAAAGTTTATGCCATGAATTTGGGTCCACCTTGTGTTTATAGATAATGATAGACATTATTATTAACTTTTTAAACAAGAAACAAAGACATACCTATTCTTAACAAATAATGATACGCACCGATGCGCATACACACAAAGTGATGAGTGTGAGCGAGTTTGGGCAGCCAAGATTTATGAGTGCAATACTAGTTTAGTTATATTTAAAATCTAAACAATGCCAATTATTATAAATTAACCATTAATAATTTAAATATAAATAATATTTTTCATTAGAAGTTAGAATAAAAAAGAGAATTTTAATAAATAATTAATTAAATAAAACAAAATAATTTTAATTACCTTTTTTTATAGTTAATTAAATAATCTATAGAAATGTAACTGTAAATTCCAATACATCATCAATGATAAAAAAATTGTAAAAAAATTGTTAAACAAAATGTTGCATTGATATAAATAAATCGCTTACTTATAAAATCTCATCTATTAATAAAGACCACACGATTGTGCTATTATTAAATTAAATACTTCTTTCAAAAATATTATTTTTAAATATTTAATTAAAGTACAGTAAATTTTGATACTGGAGAGAGAATGCTGAAAAACATGTTACATCAGAATATTGAATATTATTATGTAACTTTTTTTTTTTAAATCAAATTTTTCTTTTGTAGAATATTGCATTACATATTTTTTGATTTAACCAAATGATTTTCCTAAATAAAAACCCTTTTTACAGTTTTTATAAACCCTTCTTTACGTAACATGCTATCGTTATTATTACGAAAATTTGCATTATTGTTAAACGATATTATAATGTTACAGCTATAGTAGCTGTACTTTTTTTTAAACCTTTTAAAATTTAGAGAAACCAAAAAAATAATTTGCTCATTCTTTACGAATTACTTTTTCCTTTTTAAGAACAATTTTTACAAGAAGTTTTTCTTTGCATATATAAATTTATTAATATTTTATTATTGTTTTTCACTTGACAGAAAAGCGTTTATACAAAAATGCTTTACGATGAAGTAACAGTTTCGGATTACAAAAATTTTAATATAATGTATGGAAACAAAATGAAAGGAATCTATTTTTATGCTTTGTACATCAGAAATTTTTTTCTTCTTGTTGACTAATGGAAGTATTTTATGTTTGTATCAATTATCGTCCCTTTAAGAATATTAAAAAAAGTGCGCGAGGGTAAAAAAAAAATGTGATCATTGTAATGATTAATTCATAAATTCGCTATTAAAAACTATCAAAAATTAGAAAGTAATTAAAATCTTCAGAGATTAAAAAAATTACATAAAATGACGTAAAAGAAACTAAAATGGTGTAATTAAAACATAATTTTCCTAAAAGGTTTTTTTCCTTTATGATTGTAATTGATTATTAAAAAAACTTACAAATAAACTGATTTGTTGATTTTATAAGAAATATAGTGAAATTAAAAAGAAAATTCATATGTTTATTTAGGTATTCGCGCGCGATTACATTGGGAACCTTGATTTTGCAAAAGCGTATAAATGGATAATATTTATGATATTTAGTGTCTATTAGATTAAAAAACGTTTATAAAATTGTCTTAAGAATATTATTACAATAAAAAATTATTTAAGTACAATATTTTGACAAAAAATGAACATAGAATGGCCAATTTTCAAAAATTCTCCTTTTATGAAAAATGCATCTATTATAATAATATTTTACCTGTATATAGCTTAGATCTCTGTACAGAGGCTGAACTAGAATTTTTGAAATATATATCTTAGAAGTGGATTTATCCATACTTTACTACAACAGAGGGGAGAAATTTTAAGAAAAAAAACGCCGATAATTATTTCAATTGGTGGTAACTCTGAAAATAATGTGAATTTTTCAAAAATCTTAGTTCAGACTCTCTGGAGAGAGAAATCTTTACTTTATATATAAGCAAACTATTATTCTTATAGAAGCCTTTTTTATAAAAGGAGAACGGTTTGAAAAATAGTTATTCTAAGTTAATTTTTTGCCACAATATTGTACTTAAATAATTTTTTTGTCATAATGTTCTGAAGAGGACTTGGTACCCTTTGAGCAAATTTCTGTATTTACGTATTTAAAAATTATATTTTAGCATTTTATACAATGTTTCTATTAAAGAAAATGATACCAGATGAAAATTTTTCATATATTATTCACACAATTTTAAAAATGTAAATTTTTTGAAGAAAATTGGGAAAATTTTAAAATCCTATTCCTTTTGTGAAAATTAATTTTTTGACCTGAAATTTTTTTTATAATATTCTTATGGATGTTCTAAACAACTTTAGGGATCGACTTTAGAAAACCTTCATTCGTTTTCGAGAAAAAAATAAAATGTTGATATACAGGCTAAAAATCAACGAAAAAGCCAACATGTCTTACATTTTATTTATTTTATTTTTTTTGTTTTAAAAAAGTATTCAGTTTATAGCCAAACGAATCCCTAATTTTATTACATGCTTTATTTTTAACACGTAGGAAAAAATGGAAGTGATTGGTAAATAATTGTCGAAGGAGTAGCATTTTGAATGAACTAAGGTTTCGAAAAACACAAACTGAGAAAAACCAGTTTAAATTTTATAATTCTGAAAAAAAAATAATTATTATAAGCTTAATTAAACTTAAAATACCACTTTAAGATATTATTTATACGTTTTTCTTTAAAATAATTGCATTTTCATATTTTTTCAAACTACAATTTTTATAAGTGATCAACTTTTAGAGAATACTAATTGCACAAGAAAATTCAAGAAAAACGTTAAATTTTTTTCTGTCACGACAGAAATTTTAGCTGTTTTTGTTCTTATAATATTAAAGTATTACATTTGTATGAAAAATATATCAGGAATAAGAACTGAAATTATAAAATTTTTAACATAAAATGCCTTAATTTAAAAATTTTACATGCACACATTTCACAAAGAAAAAAAAAAATTATTGTATGCATTGCCTCGGAAATATTCTACTTTTATATATTGCGCATTCTTTTTTTAATGTTATTATTTCTCTTTATAAATTAGATTTTTTTTTATCAAAACGCTTTTTTTAGCTTTTTTTTCTAAAAAGGGGGTGTGGCTGAATCGCCTAATTTGTTTTCAAATGAAGTTTAATTCAACTTCTAACTTTTCGACATGCACAAGTGATATATCAATCGAAAGATAATAATGCAAATAATAAGATTAAATAAAAATAAAAAGAAAACGATAGGTGTGTGATTTTAGGGGTACCAAGTCCCCTTTAAACAATTTTGTACATGTATTCTAATCTAAGCGACACTATATACACTGCTCAAAACAATTTAAGGATATTGTAAGTTTTATATATAATAAAGATATAAGCGAATTTTTTTTGCCGAAAATGGAAGAAGATAATCACAAATGCAATTTTTCTGATTTTCAAACTGTGGAGTATGCTAATTTTGAGTTTGACGTCAAAAACGTCTCTTCAGCGGCACCGAATGAAATTTGACTTTCAACTGAAATGAAGACAAGGATGGTAGGCATTCAGTGACTGCTTTGTTTCGATGAGTACGATGTCTCAGCGAAGTCATTTAACCGATTCAGAAGCTTGGAGAGTTAATGGTAGGTTAGAAGGGGGCCAAACTCAAGCCGAAGTAGCGCAAGCCATTGGAGATCAACGTGTGATTTCCAGGATCTGGAACCGTTTTTTGGAGACTGGAAGTGCAGACCGAAGACCAGGACAAGGTCGTAGACGGGCAACAACGCCCAATGAAGATCGTTATTTAGTGTTAACGGCTCGGAGACACCGAAATAAGAACGCTATTTATCTCCAACAACACCTTCGCTCGGTTACTGGCACCACGGTTTCAACTCAGACTGTCCGAAACCGGATCCATGGTGTAGGTCTGTATGCTCGCCGACCGATGGTATGTCTTAGACTAACATCAAGGCATCATCGCGACCACAGGGAGTGGGCAACAGAGTATGTGAACTGGAGGAGAAATGAATGGAGCAATGTTCTTTTTTCTAACGAGTCTCGTTTTTCTGTTCATCCGAATAATAGGCGTATTTAATTCTGGAGGGAGCGTGGCAGTAAGAATACTCCTGTGTTCGTGCACGAAAGTGTCAGATTTGGCAGTGGGGGGAGTGTTGGTGTATATGGTGGCATCTCCATTGACGGGCGCACAGACCTCTACATCATTCGAGATGGACCTCTGACTGCTCGCCGATATAGGGATAAGATCCTCAGACCCATTGTAGTCCCTTACGCTGCGGAGATGACTTCATTTTAATGGACGATAACGGCCACATCGTGCTAACCTGGTGGAGGATTTATTTTTCGAGGAAGGAATCGTACGAATGGAATGGCCAGCGTGTTCTCCAGACATGAATCCAATAGAGCACGTTTGGGACGCTCTAGGAAGACGAGTTGCTGGCCGCCAACCACCCCCACAAACTCTCCAAGAACTTGAAAACGCTCTTCTGGAAGAGTGGGACAGAATACCCCAAATCGCGATTAATAGCCTCATTGACTCCATGCCTCAAAGGTGCTCAACGTTGCTGGCCATCCGTGGAAACCATACCCCCTACTGAAAATAATTTCCTTTGAAGAAAACACCTTTTCTTATTCTTTTTTTCTCATATGCACAAATTGTGTTTTTTCCCTTTTGTACACAAATGCGCAATAAAATGCATTTTTTTCTGCCAAACATGTGTAATTTATTCTCATACAACCTACTACGTCTGTCGACCATGTATTAATCAGCTAAAAAGTTTCCCAGCCACAAGATCCACCGAAAACCGCCATATCCTTTAATTATTTTGAGCAGTGTATTATGAAAATTTTACATTTATGTGCTTTTTTTAAAATCACGGTTCTGAACGGAATCGGATAACTTAAATACCGAATAATGTTAGTAAAAGCTAAAGGCTTGTAAGCCAGCTAAGTTTAGTTATTTCATAAGCAGAGTTAGCTAATTAGCTTAACTTAGCAAACTTTTAGCTGAGCTAGGCTAAGCTAATAAGTATTTTTCCCTTCAGAAAAGTCACACGAGACCACGACCAAGTATTTTTAGATAAACTTTCTCTCCCATGAATATATGCAGCTATGGGAGCCTAATGGACATGCAACTAGCTACAGTAAACATGCTAAAACAGCGACTCTCAGACTGTGGGGCGCGCCTCTAGAGGAGCTTGATAACTCTATGAGGAGGGCGCGAGAATTTTGAAAAGTAGAAAACAAAGGATTATTTAAAAAATTATTAATTTACTGAACGGAAAAAAAGCATATTCTGACATAATAAAATATATAAATCACATTTGCACTTATAAGTATATCAGTTCTGTAAAATGTATTTTATAATTAATTTAATAATACTAAGTTTTAGGAACAAGTTTAAAAATTACTAGTGACCTCATAGACTTGTCATATATATAAAATTATACAAAAATTAACACTTATCTTGATAATTTGTACTGTTTAGAATTAATCCTAAAACTGCCGATTTAAATTTACGCGATGCCACCGTTTTCCACTCAGGCTCGCTTATGTGATGTATTGGGGGAGATGAAAAGGAATAAAAATAAGCAAAACCTTCTCTGAAACAAGTAAATCTTTCATAAACACTGTCAAGGTCCTTTTATTGCATTCCAAAGCCTTCGGAATAATTATATGGATAGCAGTGCTCAGAGAAGATCGTACTTCGGAAAGACGTATACACACGGGTGTGCAAAAATTAAGGACGAAGTCGAAAAATTAGCATATCAGCTGAACGAAGAGGCAGAGCGGACAGAAAGACCAATCAGGAGATTAAGTAAGGTGATGTACGGTAGCACATGCGCAGATATGCAGGTAGACGTAATGGGGGAGTGTCTGAGTAGTATAAAGCATGTTGTCGGTGTAAGATCAGTATTTCTGGCAAAGAGATTGCACGCCGTATAGAAGTTAAAATCACACCGAGTTGCTGCCTCAGCGAGAAATGGCGAATAATCAATCTGTTAGATGACATCTGGATGCTTTTACCCGAGATCGAATCATTGGGAAGTTGGAGGAAGGCCGCAGTGTGACAAGTGTGGCTGCAGAGTTCGGAATTGCTCACAGCATCGTTTCACGACTTTGGAGACAATTTCAAACTGCAGGAACAGTTATCCGGGGGTTCAGTAGTGGTCGTCCACGAGGAACCCCACCCGCAGATGACCGGTACATTGTCTTACCGGCCAGGCGAAACAGGCGGCAGACAGCGGGAGAAATCGCTAGACACACGACACAGGCGACTGGACGACCGCTATCGCGTTTTACCGTGGCCAGAAGACTGCACGGTGGTGGTCTGTTTGCACGACGCCCTGTACGGTGTGTACCTTTAACGCCTGCCCATCGGAGAAGGCGTTCTCTGTGTTGCCGGGAACACCAGAATTGTAGAGACAATGAATGGGGACGCGTACTCTTTACAGATGAGAGCAGATTCCGTTTGAGTAGCGATTCACATCGCATACTCATCTGGAGAGAGCGGGGAAGCCGCAATCCTCCCTCGAACATCATTGAAAGGGACAGGTATGGAGGTCGTGGTGTTCTCGTTTGGGGAGGCATCATGCTTGGTAGTCGTACAGACCTTCACATCTTCGACGCAGGTTCAGTCAACGGGGCCCGTTATTGTAGCGAGATTCTTCTTCCATATGTGCGTCTTTTTAGAGGCGCTATGGGTCTGCAGTTCCTTTTCATGGACGACAATGCACGATGTCATCGCACAGTAGCTGACGAACAGCTCTTAGAGAGTGAGGATATTGAACGTATGGATTGGCCGGCACGATCTCCGGATCTCATTCCCATCGAGCATGTATGGGATTTTCTAGGCAGACGCTTGGCAGCTCGTACCTTACCACCAGTAACGATTCGGGAGCTTCGATTGGCGCTGCAAGACAAATGGGCAGCAATGCCTCAACAACTCATTGACACCCTCATTCTCAGCATGGGCAGACGCTGTGAAACCTGCCTAGCAGTCAGGGGAGATCATATCCCCTACTAAAGACCGGATGTTTCTTGCTGGACACCCATCACAGGGATGTTTTGGCCTTCAGTCGCATTTTGCGCTCCATGCTACTTTTTCAATCAAGCTTCTTTTTATCCCTCTGATTTCTCTTTTAGTAAGTGTTGCTTACATATTACACATGTCCTTACGTATTGGGGATCTTACGGTATTAAATGTGTTGATTTGGAAAGCTTTTGTACAAAGTTATATAGAAAAAACCGTCTCGTCCTTAATTTTTGCACACCAGTGTATATACGTCAAGGATAATTAATGCTTTAGCTGAGCGAGACGTTTATATATGCCGGTGGCACTTAAGAGGTTAAAGTCGTATTGTAACTTTAGCGTCAAAGTATTGAATTCAATATATAGTTTTGCATGGAGGGGGAGCGAAGAAAATATGATTGAATATATTGGGTCGCATGTATTGAAAATATGAGAAGCACTGTGCTAGTATGCCTAGCTATGGTGAGGGATTTGGGGCCGGTGTGTCATGAGTTCCGGCCCCAGTGATGCTGAAGACCAGCTTAGTAGAGAAGCTAATGCCCGTTAAATCTGTCTAGGTTTTATGTCCTCACATTGGCTAGGCGTGGAGAGAGAGAGAGAGGTGCCAACTCAGGTATCGTCCTCTTCACTTGATCATGGTTCAAATTACGAATTCCCTCGCCAATAAACCTCTTGTTATATGGTGCGATGTAAATAAACACTCACTCTCATCGATATGCTCACAAATTATGAGTTTCGATTGAAAAAGCGTAATTTCTTTGTCTTTCTAATACAATTTGACCCCGTTAACATAGGTACTACATGTACATGGTAGGGTGTGAGAGTGAGAATTATATTTATGTCGTAGAGAGTACAAAGTTATTGGGGATGAACCTCGTAATTTTGAACCATGGTCAAGAGATGAGAACGCCACCTGACCTGGTACCCCCTCTCCTTACTTCTACACCTCACCAACGGAGTATGTGTGATCCTTGACTGATTTAACGTATAACGACGGGTCTTCAGTGGCACTAGTCCATGATCTTGACCAATAGACTAACAGGGAATCACAGTATTTATATGAACTGAGCGATAAAACAAACTCCAACAATGGTTGGAATTTTCTTTGTGATTTCAGATTATTATGAAAGAAAAATGAAATAATACTTTAAGTCTGACAAGATAATTCAGTTTATTGTTTTGTCAACCAACCCTATACGGATGATTGTTTTCTACTGCATTTTGATTCTCAATACCGTTCATAGTACATCTATCTTACTTGTTGTGTTCCGACTCGAGAACTATGTTTTCCAAAACAATTTCGAAATAATAAGTTTGTCTCTTCAAGGGTCTTAGAATGATGGGTTTGGATGTTTTGGAACATTTTCCTTTTCTTTATTATCTGTGACACCTCTTCATCTTTTACTTTTATAATATAAAAAACAATTTTTATACTCTTGAGCAATACGAAATGGTTGGACGTGTAGGTAATCTCACTAAATATGACATCTTGAAAATAACCTCTTAGAGAGAGAGAAAAAAGAAAGAGAGAGAAAGATGATAATACAATAATAATAAGAACTGGAACATTTCAAGCTTAAAGGAAATCGATTTTGGGCTTATTCATTAAAAAGCTTTGGATTACGATAAGTAGCAATGAATTATATACAGTGACTCCCAAAATTGAGAGTACACTTAATTCCGAATTCACCATCGGATCACCAGGTGTAGAAATTAATACGCTATGTTAACGCACTTTTGTACATTCAAAAAAGGCACACATTACTCTTCCAAATAACAACCAGGTGTAGAAATTAATACGCTATATGTTAACGCACTTTTGTACATTCAAAAAATGCATACATTACTCTTCCAAATAACATTAAACGTAAGATATGGAAAT
This sequence comes from Trichonephila clavipes, assembly GCA_019973935.1. NCBI lineage: Eukaryota > Metazoa > Arthropoda > Arachnida > Araneae > Nephilidae > Trichonephila > Trichonephila clavipes. The sequence continues at coordinate 187,277 of BMAU01020929.1, forward strand.
TGATTGAAACAAAAATATGAAGGTTCGAAAGAAAAACTACACTATTTTAATGTCACAAAATTGAGGGTACACTTCTTTAATCACTATGCAAAACTACCAGTAACTTTTTAAATGGAAATTTGATAATAGATCTACAGTGGGTAAAAAAGTATTTGTGTGCACACCTACATTTTTGTTTGCAACTCATAAAATGAAGCATTAAGAAATAAAAGTATTGCCAAATTAGTATTGCCAAATAAGAATAAGTTTAATCATCCAAAACAAACAAAAAAATTACAATATAAATAACAATGCTTTTTTGTAACAAAATTAAAATATCTCGTATCAAAAAAGTATTTGCGCACACACACACACACACACACACACACACACACACACACACACACACACACACACACACACACACACACACACACACACACACACACACACACACACACACACACACACACACACACACACACACACACACGAATACAAAAAATATAAAATATATAAGCAAATTTCAAATAACTAATATTTAGTATGCATTCCTTTAGCATCTATTACTGCTTATAATCTTGCTGGCATTGATTTAATTAAATTTTCTGTAACAGTAGGGTCAGTATTCGACCACTCTTCAATAAGGGCTTGTTTAAGGGCCGATTTGCTTGAAATCTTCCTTTTTCTTATTTTTAAATTCAAAGAATTCCACAAATTTTCCAAAGAATTTAAGCCTGGTGATTGTGGTGGAGTGGCAAGTTTTCTGGGTACATGATAAAGCAACCACATACGTGTTATAACGGCAGTGTGCTTGAGATCATTATATTGCTGAAAATAGTACGAATTACTGATATCCAATTTTATTGCACTTTGTGGCAAGTTATCTCGCAACACATCAGTATAAGTTCGAGCTGTCATTGTCCCATCAATGAAACACAAATTACCAACTTCTTTGCTAGCCATGCACCCCCAAATCATAACAGAACCTCCTCCGTGTTTAACTATAGGTAACACATTTTGGGTATGAAAAGCACTACAAGGTTTTCTCCAAACTAATTTCCTGCCATCTGATTTAAATATATTGAACTTACTCTCGTCGGAGAATATGACATTTTTCCAGAAATCAATTGGCTTATTGATATATTCCTTAGCGAATTCAAGTCTCTTCAGTCTATTTTGTTCAGGTATGAGAAGGCTTTTCCTTGGAGATCTTCCATAAATGTGTGCATCGTGCAGGACATTTCAAACTCTTTGGGCACAGATTTGAACTCCAGATGTTGAAGCGACATCATTGGCTAATGTAATTGCACTAACAAATGGATTTTTTTAATCCTTCTCTTATGATTTGTCGCTTCATTCGCAGTGAAAGTTTCTTTGGGCATCCAGAGAGCAAGTTATTTGATTTAGATCCTCTTTATTTATGACGTTTTATAACATACCGAACAGTAGAGAAGCAAACACACATTTACTTTTTTTACCTATTTCTCGTCAACTTAGGCCATTTTCACGTAGAGAAACAATTCTTTCTCGCAACGAAATCGGCAATTCAGATTTCTTAAGTGTCATTACAATTTGAAATCAACAATCAACTGATAGCGTTTCGACAATACCGCCTTTTGTAGTCGTCTTACGTATGTTCTTTACTGCGAGAGTACTGTCAAATAATTTGCATAAAAATGCAAATTTGCTAAAGTTGAGTTGAGTGGGCAAATACTTTTTTGACATAAGATATTTCAATATTGTTGCAAAAAATGTTTTTTATTAATATTATTGTATTTTTTGTAATTAATTTTAATGAATAAGCTTATTCTATTCTTAAAATGACAATTTTTTAATTTCTTAATGCTTCTTTTTATGAGTTGCAAACAAAAATGTAGGTGTGCACAAATACTTTTTTTACCCACTGTATGATAAAGAAAGGCTTTCAAAGGCTATCCGATAGCAGATTTGTGTTTGTAATTTGATGTATTGATTAAAATGGAGAATCGGAAGGAAACGACGATCGAAGAGAGAAAACTTGTTATTAAACTGTCACAAATGAAGGTAAATCCCCGCGGAACATTGCTAAAGTAGTTGGACAAAGTGTTAACTGCATCCAAAAATCCTGCAAAAATTTAAAAAGACTGGTATGGTGGCAAATAACGAAGAAAGAGGAGAAGGAAAATTATGAACTCTCTATAACCGAGCGAAGAGTTATACATCAAGTGAAGAGTGATCCTAAAATTAGTGCTCCTAAAATTGCAGCCAGTACCTCTAATACCTTAGGTCGATCTGTTTCTGCAGAAACGGTACGAAGAGTCATAAGAAAGGCTGGCTATAATGGTAGAGTAGCTCGAAAAATTCCTTAATTGGTAAGAGGAATAGAGTCAAGCGATTGAAATTCGCTAAAGAACACATTTTAAAGCCTCAACAGTTTTGGAACGAAGTCATTTTCAGCGATGAGATAAGTTCAACAGTGACGGTCATCGTATGGTGTGGCGTAAGCCAAATACCTCACACCACCCAAAACACACAACTCCTACTGTAAAACACGGAGGTGGGTCGGTGATGGTTTGGAGATGTATGGCTAAGTCGGGGGTGGGAAAGCTAGTATTCATTAATGGAATCATGCACAAGACGGCTTATCTTAATATACTGCAAAATAATTTGAAAGAAAGTGCTGATAAATTGGGACTTCCCCTGGGGTGGAATTTCATATTCCAACAAGACCATGATCCCAAACACACTGTGTTTGTTGTAAAAAAATGGCTGCTTTATCATTGTCGGAATCACAACTTAATACACCTCCACAGTCTCCCGACTTAAATGTTGTCGAGAATCTGTGGTCCCACCTTGAGAGAGCTGTGCAAAAACATCAAATTACAAGCAAGGAATAATTGAAATCGGTATTGCAAGAAGAATGGCTGAATATTGCTCCCGAGACCACTAGACATCTTGTGGAATCAACGCCTCGTCGATTGGAAGCTGTCATATCAGCAAAAGGTTATGCTACTAAATATTAACTCTTTATTATTCATGATTTATGCAGGAAAATAGATGTACGTACTCTCAATTTTGTGGCTATAAATTTCTGTTAATTTTCTTTATAAGTTATTATATGTATGTTTAAACTATCAAATATTTTATTTTATCATTCAAAATAATGAATTATGATCTAATAAACGCATTTATGCTTAAATGTTTTAATTATTTCCCTCATTTAATATAATTTTTTCATTCTAAACATTGATTCCCGTTTTAAAAGTAGGTGTACCCTCAATTTTGGGAGTAACTGTATGTCATTTTGAAAACTTATCAGTGTATACAATGAGAAACTATATGTTTTAAAAATGTTTCCATGTGTAATATTTAATTACTTATTTTGTTATGAAAGCATTCTTACATAAATTTCGTAAATAATTGGCATATTTTATAAATGCGACTTTTTTATGCGGTTCCTGTCCAACGCATAAAATGTTTTTTGTAGTATTTCCACGAATTAGTTTGTTATATGTAAGAATTAGTGAAATTTTTGAATATTTTTTTGTGCGTTTATCTACCGTGCAAAAAAAAAAAAGGTTCAACTGTGTAATATAAAAAAAAAATTTAAGTCAATTCCTACTTAGGTCAACAAAGAAAAAAAATTTTTTTTTACTTATTTTTTATTAAATAATTACACTTAATATAAATATGTATATACATATGACAGAATCACAATATTAAGTGGCAAGATAGAAAGCGATTTTCCTTTGTTTTTATGGTGTTGGGCTATTATTTTTGTTTGTTACTATTGATTCATTCATAAATCACATTCTCAGAAATTAGGCCCTCTCAGGTAGGATTCGGGAGCTGACTCAGATATCGACCTCGTCACTTGACCGCAGTTAATAATTAAGAAGTCCATCGTCAAAAGTTCTCGTGTTTAATACTCAAATTTTTTATGAAGCAGATGTATTGAGAGATCGATGAATTAGGTTCAGCCGCAGTAGCCTGGTGGTCATGGTCACGAACTCGAAGCCATCGCGTCATGAGTTGGATCCTTAGTGCAATTGAAGTGAGGCCGATGCATGTTAAATTTGACTTGTCTCACATTGGCGTGGTGCGGTAGTTGGGTGCCAATTCAGGTGACGTCCTCGTCACTTTACTGGGGCTCAGAACTACGAGGTTCATCGTGAATAGCCCTTGTGATGCTTCAGAGTGTAACGAAAATTAAAAAAAATCAAATAGATTTTGATGATCTATAAGTAAGATCTTAAAAATAAAAAATGCCAGTTGGTGTGATGGGGAAGTTTGGAGAGTGGGTAACCAGTTCAGGTTTCATCCTCGTCACTTGATTGATGTTCAGAATATTACGAGATCCATCACGCTAGTAGTCCTCGTGTTGCTTTATAGTGTGCGACGTTAACAGATACACGCATGCGAGTTTTATTGACTGCAATTAATTAAAAATGTTCTCTGGGCCGTGGGTAGCCTAGTGGTTAGAGCATTGGGCTTGCAGACTGGAAGGCCTGGGTTTGATGCCCGATGCCACCAAATACCCTCCGAGTACACACGGAGTACGTGCTCGTTAAATCAGTGGATCCGAAAGTCTTGTGGGCTGAATCACGAGTGCAGGGGACTGGAGAATATTTCCCTCTCCTTCAGTTCCATCTATAAATTGTGGAGGTGGAAGTCGGTGGTGTCGCCATCTATCGTCCTTTCGGAGAATTTCGCCGAGCTAATTCGTACTGTCACCTGTATGGTGCTAAAGGCCAAGACCAACGACAGGCGTACTTCTAGCCGCTTGCCACGATGAATTTCGTGGGCCTCGATCTGGACTGTGTCAGAGAGGTGGCATTAGAAACAACAATAAAATGTTCTCTAAATATAAAACATTTCTTAATTTGCATTGTTCATTCCAAAGGCTGAAATTAGAAAAACAGAGTTATTACTTAAATTCTTTCATTGATATGAATGATTATAATACATTTTTCAGGTAATAAAATACCACATGAAAGAGAAAAAATATATATTTAATGCTATCGGCAATTATAACAAAAAAAAAAGGAACAAAATAGTTTATTACTAATTATTTTCGGAATGTATGCAAACCAAGTCTTAAAACGGGTCATATCAGAAACCAAAAGAACATAAAAAAAATTGCAGAATTCTATGTAAAATTAAAGTATATATATATATAATGTGAAAAATGGAATAACAAAATCAGTTATGTACAAGAAAAATTTCACACTGTTATATATGGATGTAAAAATTTATATTTTTTAAAAAACTAAAACAGTATTGTTTTTACACTTCATTATTAAATTATTTATTTAATAATTACACTGTTTGTACAATGTCTATTTCTATTGCATAAAATTAGATTAGCTTCATAAATTATTAATCGAAAATAGAAATTTGATCTTATCCCTAAGGAAAAAAAGAGTTATATTCTCAAACAGCCCGTGCAACTCCGGGCTAAGCGAAGAGAAAAGAAAACTTCCTGACAAGGAAAAGAAGTGGAAGAAATTTCCGAAAAATGGGAATTTTAATGACATAAATATAGAAACCCCTTTCCTAGAAGTGCTGGAATCGAGAGGAAAAGGGGAACTTTTCATGGGGATAAAGTTATGTACTCCGTAAAAGCCCGCGCAAAGCCGGGCTCAACAAAAGGAAACACCCTATGACCATAACCATTAGGTTACCGTGGCCTGCATATGAAACTGGATATTCTGCCTAAAACTTCTATCTGATATTCTATCCGATCATAAGAAATAATAAATTATTTTGGGATTAAATTGCTATAGAATTGTTTACAAACTATATTTGTACAGGTCGAATCAAGAACGAAAAAATTTTTATTTTAAAGCAAGTAATTCTCAGAATTCTGCGTAAAAGGAAAGTTAGACTCACTTTGAGGTAAACAGAAAGAATTAAACAATTCATTAAAAATACTAGAGGGAGAATTTGCTATAAATAATTTGCATAAGAATTAAATTATTTTACCTCAAGTTCTGTATCAAGCCACCCATCCGTTATAGTGGTCAGTGACGCTGAACTGCGGTGCCGTAGGGGGTGGGTTTGAATCCTGGGTAAGGCATGGATATTTGTGTTGTAATTCTTCACTTCTTTGTGATGTGTGCTTCACGCTTACTATCATGTAAGCTCCTGTGTGGTACTTTGTGGTGCACGGGGCTATAAATGTTTTTAATAAAAAGTCATATAACATAATAACTGTATCTGTCTGTTATCCTCAGTCTGAAGTACTGAAATTTACAAATTTTAGTGCTACCTCGTCAGCTGTATTCTAGGCGTGCAGTTCACATCAACTCCTGATTTATTTACATATAAAATTTTGGGAAATGATTTTGGACTCGCTAGCAAAAGTAAAACTCATATATATATATTTAAATATATAAAAACAATCACAATTATCAATTTAAAAATTTAAATATATGAATCCTAAAATACCAAAACACTTCAGAATATCAATGGCGAATATAAAAGATAATGTTCCATCATTTTCAAACATAATTAAAAAATTATAAAATAAAATAAAAATTTATAAAATATCCAAGTGCAATCTCGGACTTAGGACCGATAAGTGGGGTTAAACTAGTTTGATGGCGCCAACCTTCCCCTATTGCAACTTGGTAAAAGTTAATTGGAAAATTTTTCAAATTTCAGAAGAAAAAAAAAAATTAAAAAAATTAAAAATTAAAAAGTTAAAATTAAAACCATTATACTTTAAATTAAATCATTATACTTGAAAAAATAAAACTATTCGCCATCACATTCCGAAAGATATTGCAATATTAAAATTTAAAAACAATTTAGTGCATAATATAAGTGAACCTTCAAACTCCCAAGATGATGCACCCATCTTTAAAATAGTTGTAAAGGTAGAAAAAAAATAAATTCCTGATCCGAAAGTTCAAATCAAAAATATTTGAGATCCGAAAGTTCAAATAAAAAAAATTATCTAAAATCAAAAAGTTCAAATTAAAAATCCGAAAGTTCAAATTAAAAATCCGAAAGTTCAAGTTAAAAATCTGAAAGTTCAAGTTAAAAAATCTGAAAGTTCAAGTTAAAAAATCTGAAAGTTCAAGTTAAAAAATCTGAAAGTTCAATCTAAAAATTCGAAAGTTCAAGCTAAAATCCGAAAGTTCAAACTAAAATTTCTAAAACCGAATGTTCACATTAAAAACACAGTATATTCACAAATGAATAGAGTAAATCATTAAAAATACAGTATATTCACAAATGTGAATAGAGTAAATCATTAAAGACTCACCAAACAGTATCCCATCAAGAATATGATCCATTTCTTATAGCACGACTTTTCATTTTTAATATATCAATTACACATCATATTTTGCTCATAACATTTAACCATGTCAATCCAATCGATTCTTGATCCAACACTAGAGTATGACTACTTGGCATTAGATGCAAACCATATCACATGTAAAAGACTTGCTTGATTGATTGGTCATAAATGTCTGTTAGGACGGACATAAATGTTTAACTGGTAATAAATAATTTTAAAGTGTATATATAGTCGTGTAAATATTGTTTTAAGTGTGTGTGTATTAAAATGTATATTAAAATGTAACCTGTGTGTGTGTGGAATGCACAAATTCTTCACAGCTGGACCACTAACAAGCTGACTTTGTGGACCTAACGTTGTGTGGTGGATTTGTGCATTTATGAGTTTAAAAATATTTTTAAGAAATATTTCTGATCTATATATTTTTCTCAGGAAATTGATGGGATAATCATTTTGTATGCACAATAATATAAATTTCTGGATATTTTTGAATCTATCAGTATTGTGCGTAGTTAAATTATTATTTCTCAACAAAAAATTTAAAATTATATTTCTAAATACAGATATATGAAGACAACTATTGAAGTTTGGTATCTTTATGACATTGAATTTAAATGCTTCCCTTTTATCATATATATTGCTATATAATTTGTTGTCAATAATAGTTAAATCCAAATCTAAAAATTCAACTTTGTTTGAGTTAAAATTCGTCTGTATTAATTTTAGGTATTCCGGATAAAAATTAATATGTTAGGTTTAAATTCTCTATCAAGACCTATAACAATTAAATCATCTATGTATCTCAACAAGAGGCAAGAGGGTTCCTTTCTTCGAACTATTTCATAATGGTGTAAATACAGGTTAGCGAGACTATTACTAGCCGGGATACCCTGAGGCAATCCTTTGATTTGTTTATAAAGTTTGTTCTCAAAAATAAAATGAAGTTCTCCTTTATAACAAAACGAATAAGTGTATTGAACTTTTCAAAACTAATATAATTATTCAAATCATATTTCTCATATGCAGCTGAAAGTACCTGAATTATATCTTCTATTTTAATGGAGTTAAATAAATCTTCGAAATCGAACCCATTCACAGAAAATACCTCTTGTTGATCAACTTTCTTTATTACATCATGGCTGTTTTTTATAATAGAAGTATCCTTAAATTTATCTATTGTATCTTGTAATATGGTCTGTAAAATTCTTCCCGATTTTGATATATAAGTATTGAACCCATTTGTTACACTGCGGAATTTGATTGGATTCTTATGAAATTTAGGAGTCAGAAATATATGGGGATATATAATTTTATTGCTAGAAATATTTAATTGTTTACCAAATGCCAATAATCTGTTAATTTCTTTCATACTAAATTTACTTACATCATATGCATTATTATTTTGTATATGATCATTTATTAATTTACTATAATAATATTTACATATAATTGCATAATTTCCTGGTACTTTATCTACATAAACAATCACAAAGTGTTTTTGTAAGTTTTCTATTGGTTTCTTAATTTTTCTATAACAATCTTCATTTTTTGTTCTAAAATTAAAATTCATTAAGTCCTTGAGGACATGAAAACCATATTCTTTAAAAGCCTGAGTAGGTAAATTATATTTAATTGCAACATTTAGAATAAATTTATTAATATCTTCTGATAGTTGTTTTCTCACATTTAATATATACATATATATAAATACACATAATAAAATACTTCTTAAAAATCTTCTTCTCTATGAGGCTGCACATTGGTATTTGACCTTTGCTGACCTAGAACATTCCCATCACTTTTTAGTCAGGCACCATATAGGCGATACCACAGTTACCATAATTAATTTTGATGCCAGTTTTCTCCCCAGAGGTAGCCACCTGAGCTTTGGTGATGCGAAACCGAACTTAGGATTTTAATTTTGCCAAGAGCACCTAAGCCAAACAGGCATTTAAGGGATTTTTTTTCACTCAGTATAATCATACGACATGGCTGCTGTCAAGTTTCTGCATCATAAAGTCCACCAACTTGGGCCGGGGTCGAACCCGAAACTTTAGGTGCAGAAGCCCAGCGGCAAACCAACCTTCTTAAAAATCAAAATTCTAAAAATAACACCGAACAGTAAAAGTTTACATTTAAAAATGCAGTAAAAAAGATTTTAAACAAATTGGCAAAAATCTTGCACAGGTTTGAAAAATTATTTTTATATTTTATGATTCTTTTCTTCATTTGTTTTATAAATTTGTTCTTTTGTAAATTAATGATTGTGCTAAAATCAAACATTATTTTCATCAAACCTTATTATTAATTCGCAAAGCGAGAATCAACAAAATATAATTAAAAAATACGATGTGATACCATCCACAAACAATCTGTAATCTAAATAAAAAAGAACGAAGTAAGATAAAAACAAATAACATTGAATTACTCAAGAACTTTTGCTCCATAACCGAACTCTTTTCCCGTATGTTTTCTAGAAAACTCGATAAAAAGCGATAAATTATGCAGCATGTTTGAGGATTTTTACTGAACATTCGTATTCTCTTGGTATCTTTGCCATCAAGGGAGTCCTTCATAAGGAACATGGAAACTAGAAAGATAAGTTCGAATGAAAGAATAAAACCCTTTTGATAAAAAGCTTTTGTTCGAGTAAAAAGACTCCTTTTTTCAGAAAAAAAAAGAACTTTTTACTAAATTGTGAACTAGCCCTTTCAAATCCAGTCACGTGGTTTGCTTCGTCAGTGAAACTGAAATTTCTCTTTCTATGTACTCAATAATTTTCTTCAAATAAAACTTTTTGGGCAATTGAGACTGTACACTTGAGGTTAAGAAATAATTACGGGTATAGGTACGTTTCGCTTTTAGATTTTCAGAAATGTAATTTTAAATAATTTTCTTTCTAGAAATAGTAGGGATTTTGTATAGATAATTGTATGAGATCAATATTAATTTGTATATAAAATTAAATATCAAATAAAAGGAATATTTCAATTCAATCGCAATTAATTATACTAAATGAATATATATAGATGTTGAATATTATTGTACTATATTACCTAAGATCCCAAACGTACTATTACCTACATGGTGCTCAAAACTGCGGCTAACGAAGACATAATCTAGACCCTTGCTACGATTTATTTCGTAGAATTTGACCCAATAGCATCGATTGGATGGCATTAGAAACAACAACGCAACATTTGGGAAAAAGGAAGGCAAATTTGTTGAATCTGAAATTCACAGATACAAATTTTTGTGTCATGAAATGCATATTTCTTGAATATATAAGAATCTCGTTTGAAAATGCCTTAATTTTGGTATTCAAAAGAAAAATGTCTTTGCTCATATTTTTATAGGATTCTTAAAGAAGCAATTACCTGTGTATGATTTCTAATCAGAATTCTCAAAATATGAAACAAAAGTCACTTTCTAAAAGTTTTTTTCCAAAAAAAAAATGGTTTTGAAAGCAGTTGGAAACACTGATTCGAAGTTATTGATCGTCAACGATGGCAAAGAATTATTTTACTCTCTTTTTTTGTGAAAAATGCAGTGAGCAAGATGATTTTAATTTTTTTTATCCAAAAGTTACATTTTTCATGAAAAGACGACTTCTAGTTCGAAGATTTTGGTATTGATTTCTTTCATCGCCTCCAGCAGATGGTTCTGATGGCTACAAAGAGAATGATCTTCGACAGATTAAAAATATTTATCAAAATTGCAGAAAATTATTTGGGGTATGGGAGATACTTGAAAAAAAAAACGTTGGCATGCAGTCAATGTCTTGAACTAGTTTCTTTAAACTGTCAGATCTCGCTGTCATCGAATATTTATTTCTAAATTGATTTAAATCATGAATAACAGTGTGTTTCCTTCATAAAAAGTACTTAACCCAGTGTTTCTCAAAGTTTCAATTTTCGTGACCCAATATTCAATCATTATTTTCACCGCGTCCTCCTAATACCTGCTCCTCGCTTTTATACTTAGACGCTTAAACTACGATAAAACTTTAACCTCTTAAGTGCCACCGGCGTATATAAACATTTCGCTCAGCCAAAGCGTTAATTTCCTCGGACGTAAATACACGTCTTTCCGAAGTACGATCTTTTCTGTGCACTGCTATTCATGAAATTATTCCGAAGGCTTTGGAATGCAATAAAAGGACCTTGACAATGTTTGCGAAGGATTTACTTTTTTCAAATTATATTTGCTTCTTTATTCCTCCCTCCCCCAATACATCCCCTACGCACGCCTACGTAAAAAACGATTGATATTAGGTGGGGAATCGCGTAACATTTGATCGGTAGTTAAGGGATTTATTATAAATTGTGAAGTTTATTAAGATGTTAATTTTTGTATATAATCTTATATATGAAAATGCCATGGGGTTACTGGTAATTATTAAGCTTGTTATTAACTTAGTATTGTTAAATTAGTTTTAAAATACATTCTGTAGCACTGATACATTTATAAGATAATACGAGGCGTGTTTGTAAAGTAAGTACCGTTTTTAAATTGCGCCGCCGCAGCGCTGCGGTCGCCGTTTAGCGCATGCGCGTTGTGTAGCTACATCTGTTGGGAAGCCACAGACGCCATTACGGAACCATCCGATCGAGTCTACATCTGTTTGCGTGATTTTAAAATGCCTCCACCTATTGAGAATCCCGCCGACTGCGAAGTGCGTGCTGTAATACGGTTTCTCTGTGTTCAAGGCTTCAAATCAGTTGACATTCATCACCAAATCAGTGAAGTGTATGGTGAAAACATTATGAGTGATGGAATGGTGCGGAAATGGGTTAGGGCCTTTAAAGATGGCCGCACAAACATTCATGATGAGGAAGGAAGTGGGAGACCTTCAGTCATTACCTATGGACTGATTCAAAAAGTGGACTGTAAAGTGAAAGAGAACAGACGATTCACGATTTCTTCCTTAGCTGAAAAGTTTCCTGCGTTCTCTCTCAAGAAGTGTTCTTTACGAAATTGTAACCGAACGTGTGTGTGTGTTTATATATATAAATTATCGGAAATTGTGTTCACGCTGGGTGCAGGCTTCAGGCGGCAAGCTTCTTTGACGATGGCATACAAAAGCTGGTCCCAAGATACGATAAATGCCTCAAAAGTAATGGGAATTATGTAGAAAAGTAGAGTAAAGTATGGCCTTTCAAGTGAATAAATTATTTTTGGAAAAAATTACTTGTTGTTTTTTATGTCAAAACGGTACTTACTTTAAAAACACGCCTCGTATATCAGTGTAAATGTGTATTTTATTTTCTATATGATATCAGAATGTATTTTGTTTGCCTTCTCTTTTAGCAAATTAATAATTTTTTTATATATTCTTTTGTTTTCGACTTTTCTATATGCCCCTCTCATAGATTTGTCACACCTCCAAGTTGGGTACGCCCCACAGTTTGAGAAACGCTGACTTTACGCTATAAAATGATTGACCAGAGTTAAACTCTTATATATAAGGGGGGTTCACCAAACAAATCTTGGCGCAGTATGGCCGAATTCGGCTCTTGCGCCATAGAACTCCAAAATCACTCACTCACTCACCAAACAAATCTTCAGAATTCATCCTGAAAGCAAAAGTCTTCTCTCGAGATTTATGAGGCTAATTTTTTTTAGTGCTTTTTTCATTTCTATAGTTATAACGTTATTTTGTTTTATTAATTTCAAAAGCCAATGTTAATTTCTTGAAGTCTTCCATTCGAATATGCAAAAAGCTGAAGAGAACATCCTATTTGGCGTGGAAACCTTCTAAGGATTCTAGTCAAGAAGAAAAGATTGACACTGCAAATTACATTTTGGCAGTAAGACACTGCTTCTCAAACTTTCAATGTTTGCGACGCAATATTAAATCATAACTTTCAACCCCTCCATAGAATAACCATGTTTTGAATTCAATAATACTATACTTTGTGACAAATCTATACGGATATATGCAGATTAGATAAAGTATTTAAGTCAAACGGAATAGTAAAGTGAGAGGCAGTAGGAGAGAGAGAGATTGAAGCAGGAAGGTATAATAGTGAAGTTAGAGATTTATTATTGAAGATTTCTAGGTGGATAAATTAATCTCAGGAAGAGTTGAGATTCAGTGTGGTAAATATTGATTTATAATTAAAGTCTCATTAAAGCTTTATATTAGGAGTGAGATTAAAGTTTAAATGTTCAATAGGAATATTATTGAATATAATTCTGTGGATCTCTTGTGCGGTAATCTCTGCGTGATCGATATTCTAATTGTTAATTAATTGGACCATTAAATATTTAAGTTAATATAAAGGATCCCTTTTAAACCTCATATATCTATTTTAAATTATTTGTTATTAAAAGTCTTTGATTCTATTTGGGAAAGATAACCAAATAAAGAAAGTTATTCATTAAAATGGGTACTGGTTCTTTGACTCAAAATCATTCTCGTTCTCAAAGTGAGATCCAAGGGGATCTTCACAACTTTAACGCTAAAGTTACAATACGACATTATACTTTAAAGTGCCACCGACTTATATAAACGTCTCGCTCAGCCAAACCGTTAATTGTCTCTGACATATACTTCTTTCCGAAGTATGATCTGCATCTGTGCACTGCATCCATAAAAATATTCCGGAGGCTTTAGAATGAAATGTAATGAAGTGACCTTGATAGAGTTTACGAAAGATTTATTTATTTTAGAGAATGGAGTAACTTCATGGACAGACTGGCGCCAGTCAGTAATCACGTGATTCCAACGTCAATAAACAACACGTGCGATCTCAAAGCATTAGGTTCCTATACGTTTGTTGACGTCGTTCTTGAGTATTAATTTTATCTAATTAAAAACATGATATCATTGTATTTTTTGCATTATTCTAGTATATATATCTGTTAGGAAATATTTTTAACAACTCTTTTACAAAATTTTTGTTTTATTCTACTTTATTTATCTAATTAAGTATTCGTTAGTGTTAGCTGGGATATTTATTTATATATCTTGATTCACTTAGATATAGCTTTTAGTTATTTTAGTTATTAATTAATTTTGTAGTTCTTTATTTCATATTTTTTCCTAAGAATGGCTCATAGCATAGGTTCGAAACCGCTTCTTTTGAAAAATTTCAATTTGCACGAAATATTAAATTATAGTGCGAAGTTTTCCAGTGCCACTGGAAATCGAAGTGTTGTTGCAAATATATCGAAAGGATTGAAATTATTCGACGATAAATTCGTAAGCAAGATATCATTTACTGAGCCTGATTTAATGATTTTTTTATTCAAGGCTTTGTTAACGCCGAAATGAAGAAGAAAGTGACGTACAAGCCATCTGTTCAAATCAGAACAACTTGTCAGGTGAGTTAAAAATTATTTTGTTTTAATTTAGGAACTTTTTTTTAAAACGATTATGATTGCATTACTATTTACTCTTTTATGCTATAATATAACTCATTGTTTTAAAATACAAAATAGGATTCTATGTAATAACATTGATAGTTATTTAATTAAAAATTGATTCCCCAAAAGATAAAAAGAATTGTGAATGGGCTAATTTATATTTTTTAATAGCTACATTATTAGTGATAAGTTTATAATTTGTTAATAAGTTTATAATATATTTAATATTTTTTAGAGTAGCATTGAATATCAATTTCATTGTTTTCTATTTTAATGAATATGCATTATTAAGCTTTAGTCATTCTATAAGTATTGCTATTTATGAGTAAATTCTAATTTGATTCCAACACATTAAAAGTAAACACAAGAAATACCAAACCATTTTGAAAAAGAAATGTAAATTTTTCATTTAAAACTTCAATTCTATAAGGAGTAATATTGTGTAAGCATTAAGATTCTCCCAAATTGTTAGTAATTTTTCTTATGAGGCATAGTATTTTTAATTCAAATACTTTATGACGTGTTTTTATAAACTGTTAATTTTTATTTATTTGAAATTTTCATTTACATGATTTATTTATTTAAATTTTAAATTATGGTCTTTATTTAAAATAATTGAATTTAAAATGAGCTGTAAATTAACTTTAGCATAAATTTTTCAAAATGTATTAGTCAGTAGACTGATATGTAAATACCGAAAACTTATATGAATTTTCAATCTAATTTTAAAATTTATATTACTTTAATATTTAAAATTTATTTAACTTTAGGTTTTTCGTGCAACATATGTACTTGTCCTGCTGGAGGCACTCCAGCATTTTGTAAACATGTTTTTGCTTTATTGCATGCAATCAATGATTACATAGGAAAAAAAAACTGTATGAAGCTCTGAATTTCTTCCGTTCCCATTTCTTCATTTGAAACAGGTGGTTTACATCTATTTTTTAAAATAAAACATTTACATTAATATTTTTTAAATGATTTGTAAATTTTGCATATAAGTACTTTTAATGCATTTACTTTTATGTATGAATACTTTAAATCATCTTCGAGTAATAATTTTATAAGTAAACACTGACTAACTTCTATTATAAAATACTTCGTAGATGGTGATAAAAAAACATTAATGGAGCTATTAAATTATTCCATCAATTCAGAAACAGATTATTATCACAAGTATTTTATTATTTTTTTTAATGAGAAAGCAAAATAACAGCACACAATACATTAGATAATCTTCTGTGAACTTTGTATACATACTTGTCTTAATATAATATGTATGGTTATTTAAAAGTATATTCTATATAGTGCTAGTTTTATATAAAGTACAGAATTACTTCTGTTACTTTATTTTGAAGATTTATAACATAAGTAAAACTTAAGGTTTTTAAGATATTTAACCATTGAAGTATTTTTTTTCTAAGTAACTTATTTAAAAACTTGACTTAAACTTAGCAAAAATTTTGAAGTACTTGCATTTCAGTAGAAGTAGAGGGCTTGCATCTTTCCAAAATTCTTCGGAAAGATGGACTTTTTGTAAATACAAAATTTGTTGGCACTGATCCAGGTTTTAAGTGCCTGCGATTAGTAAAATTTTGGTATTCGAAACATTCCTCTTCGAAATGATCCGAACATAGTACAGAAGCATAAGAAGGTATGAAGTTTTCCCGCCTAATCTTTGCTATCTATGTTTTTAATAAATTTGGATTTTTTTAAAGGAAATTGGAACAAAGTTTTGTTTCTGCAATTGTCTTTCTTTTTGGAGTTATTGCATCCATATGCTGCACAGTATGTCATTTCTGAACGTCAAAAAAGAATAATTAACTAAAGTTTAAGAGCAAGATAGTAATGTAAACAAATGACGCTGCATGCACGTGCGCAAGAGGTGAACTGGAATCACGTGATCGTGACGTCACATGAATTTAGTCCATTTGCTTATGTGTGTGTGTATTCCTTTATTCCCTCCCCCAATACATCACACATGCGAGCCTACGTGGAAAACGGATGAAATTGGGGAGCGAATCGCGTACCTTTTAATAGACAGTTAAGGGATTAATTATAAGCCGAATAAATTATCAAGCTTAGTGTTAATTTTTGTATATAATTTTATGTATGTCAAGCCCATGGGATGACTGGTAGTTATTAAACTTGCTCTTAACTTAATATCGTTAAATTAGTTATTAAATACATTGTGCAGTACCTATACATTTATAAGTGTATTATATCAGTATAAATGTGTATTTATTGTAAAATGTATTTCGATTGTTAACTATCAGAAATTCATAATTTTTTCCAAATCTTTTGTTTTCGACTCTTCAAAATGCTCGCTCCCCCTTCGTAGAATTATTATGCCCTCTAGGGGGGCGAGCCCTGCAGTAAGAGGATAAGATTCCAGTAATCGTAGTAGTTGTTCTCAGGATAAAATTGAATGACCATGGTAGCTGAGCCGAATGGTCAAGTCCAACCTTTCCTTGTTCTGTTTATAACACTGAAACTCTATAAATACACAATTTTAAAAAATGTGTTTTGTGCTATAAGAAATTTTTTGAAAAATTGCTTACGGAATGTTCCAAATCAAGCAGTTGCCTTCAATATCCGTTAAATTTCATTTAAAAGGACTAGGGGGGGGCACCCCTGTCTGTTTAACGGTAAACCAGTCCCCACTGTACAAATTATACAACTGTTCATACTCATTGCTCAAATTGTAAAACTGTAATTGACATGTATTATCTAGTTCTTATTTTCAGCTAATCTCACTTTAAGAATTTTTGTCTTTCATACACTTTCTTCATTTGTTTTTCGCAAAATTTGTTCTTGGCTCTCTTCAGTTAAATTTCATTTTTTATGAGCCAGTTTTACAACTATACCTTACGTATAAATAATTTATTACGGTATCACGAAAACTTTTTTGAGAAAGAGAGAAATATATAAATTGATGCTGGGAACCACAGAGTGAAATTCTGCAAAACTATTTTTAATCTAAAACACGGACAGGGCATGCACGAAAATGTGCCGATACAATTTCTCCTTCACAGCTCCGAAATCGACTCAGTTACCTCAAATGGCGTAACCTTATGTTTAAATTAATTTATTACGGACCACGAAGAACTTTTATATATATATATATATATATAGAGAGAGAAAAACAATTTTTCTGAAAAAAGTTCTTTTCTAAAAGAAAATACTAAGGGGCTCGATTTCTATGATCATGCACGTTCTTTTATAGTGTCTTTGTTTAGTTTTCTTTAGGAAGTGATGAAATTACTCCTCTAATTCACAAAATATGCAGAGTTTTATCAAATTGTTTTTATCTTAGAAAAACATTTGTCTTTATAAACCTTGTTGCCAAAATAATGTCTGTGGAATTTTCTCATTCAACAAATAATTACTTTTAAAACAAAGATTTCGTAATCCGACGATGGAAAATTTTCTGTTAAAGCGATCCTGAAGAAGAATGTGTGTGTTTTACCCTGAAATATAAAGTGAATTATACATGAAAGTACAACCTTGCGGAAATTATTAGAAGTTCCTTTTTGAAGAGAGTATAGCATTGTTTCTCAAACTGTGAGGCGTGATACCCCTATGAGGGAGGCGAGCATATTAAAAAGCCGAGAACATAAGATTATTAAAAAAAACTATAAATTTACTGAAAGTAAACAAACAAAATACATTCTGGCATAAAAAAAATAAAATACACATTTATACTGATATAATACACTTACAAATGTATTTTATAATTAATTTAACAACACGAAGTTAAGAACAAGTTTAATAATTACCAGTGACCCCACACATAAGCTTGTCATGTATAAAATTATGTACACAAATTAACACTTATCATCATAATTTGTTGTTTAACTAAACTCTTAACTGCGGATTAAAAGTTACTTGATAACATATATTTGACTAAATCAATTTATTACCTAATAAATTGATTTTCTATACCTGCATTTTTTTTAGCTTTTGTATACGATGTTGTTTTACATGCAGCTGCTGTATGTGGTGACACATGGTACTCGCCTTATACGATGTCAATCATTTGAAAAATCAGTTAATTATAAGGAGTCTTATTTTAAAGCTACACTTGCTTCATTCAGAATAATCCATTTATTTCATCAAACATTAATTAAGGACTGTATTAAACATTCATTATTCATCACTCAAATGTTGCTGCTTTTACACCTTAGCCTAAAATAAGACCAGCCGAGTGCGCTTCCATGTATTTCTCATGTTTCTTTGTAATTTCAATTAACACTTATCACGCAATAAAACCTAAATACTAATACCTCACTTTTCAGTCACTATGCTATAATTTTTGAAAGCATTTTCCTTCATTTGCATTCGCTGTGACTAAAATAGGGCAATACTTTCTGAAGAACCTTGCGCTATACACCTTAACTGCGATAATTAGTTTGTCAAAATGATCATCATTGTTTTCTTGAAGTTAAGCATCAATATTTTTTCGATATTACATAGACTTCGATATTCATAGACACTTCAATACTTCTCAAACATCTTGTTTTTGGTGAGTTTCATCGGTCTTGTATAAAATCCATTTTTCTTGCCAAAACTTCACATTTTGTGCACAATAAAGGCATCACAAAGGCATTGTTTTACTGTTGCCTTCTCTATCATTTCAGATGTTCTAAGTCCTTCTACATTGATTCTCATAAATTAAGATTTGTTATTCACTTTCTCATAAGAAAACGTGTATTTAAGGTCTATATTCATAATAAAATTTAATTTGTATTAATATTTTCTTCACTATTGTGCGAAGTTCCCATGATATTAATTTCTTTGGATTTTGGAAATGAGCAATAAGTGTTCTGATTCCAATCATGGGTAACAAAATTTGTTTTTCACGTCTGTAATTATGGACACCTTTGGATCCATGCATTTTATGCTTCACTCCAACATTTGGAAATCATTCACGTCCTTTTATTTAGATTGTAACACAATATTTTTTGTGATTTTCCTTCTTGATACATGTCACTCATGATCACTTCTTGATACATGTCACTTTACATGTCACTCATTTGGAGTCTGAAAATTTATTAAGAGTTTTATACCTTATAATAAGCATTTACTTTATTGAGAGAAGGACTACTTTCTCTTGGGTATAATCGTAATATTGTAGGTCTTTGTTTCTTTTAATATAATAAGCCTCATCAAATGCCTTACAGTATGCTTCTTACTTTCATATTTGCTGTAATTTAATTTAATCATTTAATCGAATACATGATTTCATCCTTTTCAATCGCTTATGTTATAATCTTTATGTGCCTCTTTCCAACTGGATAGACGTCACGTCAAGACTAAGTGAAATGAAACATTCTTCGACTCGCTTCTTGAGAACATCGGAAGAAAGTCGTAAAAGTATTTATTCTTTTCTCTGAGTGTAATTTAACACTATGTTATTAACACTTATAATGGTTCAATAATTCTAAAAACTCTCATATCCTCTTGGAAAGTTGAATTTATAAAAATGGATATTCTTGCTGAAAATCTTCACATAATAAAAAAATCACCCAAAATTATAAACGTAGCTGTTTCGGTTGTACTTCAATCATTGCTTCAGAAGTCCAGTGTCATTTCATATTTCGCATGCGATAAATTGAAACTTTTTAATTAACAATAACTTTGCAGTTTTTATTTATTTCAAAAACAAAAAGTATGTTTAAAAAACTTCAGTGATTATTAATTCCGGTTTTTGCTCATATATCTACTTTGATAGAATTAACATCAACATCTTCTCAAGCAGTCAAAGGAAGATGATATATTTGTCTCTTGGCCTTTAAAAGAATAATTTTCAATGTTTGACTGGAAAACTACTTTAGATAGTTAATTTCAAAGCTATTTTGTATGAAATGTAAAATACTATTCGATATCATTCTAAAAAATATTCGTTTTTTCTTTAAACGAAATGGTGGAATGAGGAATGAAATTGTCCTAAAGTAATTGGTTTGGTTGAAAAAATTTTGCATTGTTTTTTAATCCTTAAAACGATCTTTAGTATTTTACATCCTCCGATTGAGCCAAAACAGCTTGAAGGTTCAAAGCTTTACAAATCATGAATACAGTCAGGGACTGAACAACAGGAATGAGCTTTTGTTTGCGTTGCTTTTGAAGTTTTAGTACAAAAACTGCTCTCTCCTTCTCTGGGTTCAATTTTGCTTCTGAGCTGAGAGCAATACACATCCTATAAACTGAATCATTATATACTTCAGGAATTGATTTCTTTTGTTTTTCCCCTTTTGCTTGGTCTTTAGGAATAATAGGGGTTCTTCATTCTGGAGCTTGTTTTCAGTTGTCCATTTTGTCATCATAATAATTTTGTCAGTTGGTACAAATCGCACATTGATTTCAAGGGCTTTACATATTTTAAACACGGCAAGAGATTGAACAACTGGAATTGGATTTGTTTCAATTACATTTTTGTTGTCTGGTTCAACTCCATCATCTCTTTGGATATGTGTGTTTCCCGGAAGATTTGACAGGATGTAATTTTTAGTAATTTCAACGATGAAAACATATCCAATGGACTAAATTCATGTGACGTCACGATCACGTGATTCCGTCAACCGGTGAATATGGCATCATTTGTTTACTATTGCGTACGATTATTTCGTTCTTAAGATTTACATTTTACTTTCTAAAACGTCTTATTTTGCTGAAATGGTTGCTCGATCAGTTATAGAAAGGATAATTAGAAAGAAAAAATCATTTTTTAATATCATTATAACAAATCTAAGTGCTTTGATAGCATGATGAAGCGTGAGGATTATGTACCATCTTCCCAGTGTTTATGTGTTTGACCACACTCTTTGAATAATGTTTTCAACACCGTAAGACAAATGAAACTTCTTCAAAAAGGATTTTGGATAGATGTAGACTTACTTCTACAAGAATGTAAATATTTAAAAGCAAATCTTTGTTTATTTTATGTCAAGTTATATTGAGAACATATTATGTTTAGTTAACTTAAATTTTACTTATTTTACACATCTTCAGAGTAGTTAACAGAGGTACTTCAGCATTTAATTATCTAAAATTAGAACACAAGAATCTGATATATGTAACCATATATATATATATATATATATATATATATATATATATATATATATATTTATAAAACTTATTTTACTTAGTAATTTTACAATATTACAGGAAAAAAGAAAAAAATAAAGAAATGGAAAAATATCTTACCTTATTACAGCTTTGTTAATATTTATACTAGTTGATGAAATAAGAACCACTTTTAAAACTTAGAAATCAAAATTATCACTTACCATTTGTAAAATTACTCATAAAAAATTGTGCTACATTTTAAAAACCTTTATTCGCTGCACTACTTAAGGTAAAATGTAGGATTTATCGAGAATTGAATTCGAAATATGGTAATAAATTAAGGCATTAAAATTTTTAAATTAGAATGTGTATATAGTAGAATATAAATTTGTGTCCATATATTAAATATAAAAGTCCTGCTCACTCCATGATCAAAATAAAAAAAGTCATTTTTGAATTCATAATTCTTTTAGAAAAAAATAAAAATTGTAATATATTTGCGTGGTATCAACACATGTTTTTCAGAGTTTGACTGTATGGTATAAAAACCTGTCTCACACTTATACAAATTTTTTTACTACATATGTATAACAAATATGCATTTATTGGTATTTGCACAATTTGTAGAGTTATCATTAGAGAGATTAGATTTATTTTATACTTTTGTAAAAATAAATCTCATGATATAAGTCCTAAATAAATTTATTGCATTGAGTCAAGGCTCGTGCCCTTGAAAAAAAGTTCCCACTAAGTAGGAAAACAAATAGAAGATTACTTCCGCAATTAAAATATCAGCCATAATTACTTCAATAACGACAGCTGTGTGTGTGATTAAATTAAATCTCAAATCTCTCAAGATTAAAATCGACGCTTAAGAAACGACAAATATCTTTTTAACTAAACAGAAAAATATAACTTGATTGTTATGGATTTAATCTGTTCTATTGTAATATTGCTAAGCACATGTTTCCCCTCCAACAATTCTAATCTTTAACAGTTAATAAAAAAGTTGGTTGTTGCAAGGTTATTTATTTCAGATTTACTATTCTGATCTTTTATCGAAAAAAACCAACAAAGATTATAAAATGACTTTTCTCATTTTTAGTGGTACATTATGTCATTAAAATTAAACTTTGTGCTTGTTTTAGATTAAAATAAAGAAAATCATGTAAATGCAAAATAATTTCTATAATTGATCACAGCATCTGTAAAAATAAACCATCGTCTTATTTAAAAAAAACCCAAACATTTTTGCAGTATTTTTATATTGAATATTTTAATTCTCCTATTATTTTTAAATAAATATTTGTATCTATTTTCTAGTGCTCGATAAAAGGCAAATAATAAAAATTACAGCATTTAAGATCTCTTTTTTCAGAAAAAAGGATACTAATGATAAGATTTTGTACTGTGATATGCTTTTCTTTTTAAAATTAACAAGTTTAGGTATTCGTTTTTGAAAAAATGTATCACAGATATATTTATTTATCACGTAAAATTTTACTAAAGTTCACTTCGAAATTTCTGCCGAATTTCCAATTTAAGCATTGAAAAACTAATGTATGCATAAGGATAAAAGATAAAATTTAATTTAGGAAATTAATTACTTTCCGTTTTTTTATAAAAGATCATTTACAATTCTCAGATTTTCAGTTCTAAAATTTAAGGGTTCAATTAAAATATATAAATATTTCAAACATTTTTCGTAATAAGATATTTATTTCAAAACTTAAATAAAGACACGATTCGATTCATTTCGTTTTTACGAATATCTATTCTTAATCAAATCAGTAGAAAAAAATGTATTCCAATTAATTTATTGAATTAGCTTTTTAAATGTATTTTACGATTAATTAGTGTAATAAAACTTTACGTTTCTTTTTATAAATTTATTGAACTTATAAATTATTCTATGGAGTTTCCTATATCCGAAACTTTATAATGACATTACGCTAAATTCAATTGTTTACAGTTTGAATTTTAATACTGTTATCTTAACACTCTGAAATGAAAAAAATAAGAAATAAATTGAATTGAAAAAGGATTTACTCTGTTTTATTCATGATAAGAATTTCAGTTACAATGACAATGTTGCATTGAGTTTTGAATAACAAAAGCATTTTAAATTAACTCGATTTTTCTTCTCTAATTAAATTCTCTAGTTATAGTCCGTTTTTTTAACCTATTAATTATACTTTTTTTAAAAATAAATATTTGAATACCTTTGGCTTCCTGCAAACTTTTAAATCCTTTTATTTCTTTTCTGAAACTATAATCAGTATAATGAAAATTGTGTAATAGAAAAAAAATTTAAATACAACCAAAACCTACAATTAGTTTTCAATTTAATGTTTGGAAGAACGATGTTCGCTATAAAATGTTTGTGTTTATTTTCCCTTTGTAAAAACTCATGATTATACCGTATTTATTCAAATCTAAGCTGCACCCCAAATGATCAAGAAGTTTTTGTAAAAAATGAAAAATGGTGTAAAATGTTTCATCGAGTGAGATATACAATCTTACGAAATTAAAATAAAACTAAAATAAAACTAATAAGAAGTGAATAATTTGTTACTTCACCAGTATTTTAAACTTTTAAATGCTCACATGAAGCTGTAATTGATGTACATTTCCATCCAACTAATTTTTCCTTGGATTCTAAGCAGCATTCGATTTTCAATAGCATTAACGCTGGAAAAAAATGCGTGGCTTAAGTTTAAGTATTTTTGATTTGTGAGGATTTTCAATTAGCCTGCAAATAATGCATTTGGGGGAAAGTTTAACATTAAAATAGTTATAAAAATTGAAGAATGTGAGGAAAAAATAATTCGTAGTGAAAAATACTTTTAGGTAAAGCAAAATAAATGCATTCGTTTCCTTTAAATGCAATAAAGAAGTGTTCAATTGCATTTATTTTCACCAAAATTTGTTCTTAAAACAAATAAACTACTTTAAAATTGAAAAAATAGAGTTCAAAATAAATTTTCAATCCCAGTGATTCTTTAAAAGGAAAACCAAAAACCTTAGTCAATATTCTACAAATGAAACAAAATTCTTTGGTTGATATACAAGAAGCATTGAGCAAAAATAAATCAGAGCATCTACAACGAAATTTATAAGAAATTTTAATGTCGTATAAGAATTATAAACAGAGTAATGAGAGATTTCAATAAAGAAAGGAGAAAACTTTATTGTAATATGTATAATAAAAAGCTCGAATTCAAACATATGCTAACTGATGGTTCTCTGTGTGTTTCTCTATCTATTTTATTCTATTAATAAGTAATATAAAATTTTTCTTTGAAGTCAGTTCCTACTTAGGTCAATAAAGAAAATTTATCAAGATTAAAAACCGTTGCTTAAGAAACAACAGATATACGTTTATCTAAACAGAAAAATGGGATTTCATCGTTTTGCATTTTATCTATTATATTATTATACTGTTAAACACGTATTTTTCTTTCCAACTGTTATAATATTTAAAAATTAATAAAAATGTTGCCTGTTGTAAGATTATTGATTTCAGAATTGTTGCTCTTGGTTTTTAATCATACATATATATGAATGGACCTATAAATTAATTCTTGCATTTATGAGTATTCTACGATATCGTAGTTAAATCTTGGTGCTGGTTTTAGATTAAATTAAGACCATAAGAATCAAGTGCATGTACCCGAATATTTTATAAAAGATTCGGGTGCATGAATCTATCATATATGATAGATCATAGCGTCTAATGAAAACAACGAGTTATTTAATTTATGAGAAAAAAAGGCTTAAGTTATTTTAATAAATCAGTGTTTTTATTGTTATATTATTTTTTAAATAAAGATTTTTTACATTTATTTCATATTCTTAATAAAGAGTAAGCACACACACAAATTACAATATTCTAAAATCTTCTTTGGTTTCAAAAAGAAGAAAAAAAAAACTAACATTTAAAATTTTGGTGTGTGTTAAGGTTTTCTCTGAAAAATATCAGTTTTAGATACTTGTTCTTTGTAAAAATTCATTATATTTGAATCCATTATATTCATTAAATTATTTATATTATTTTTTTTCTCATAATAATTATGACAAAATTTTTACTGGGGTTCGTTTTAAAATTTCTGCCGAATTAACAATTTTAGCGTTGAACACTAATGCATGCGTGAGGAAAATAATTACTTCTAATATAATTTCTTTTCTTTTTTTTTTATAAATAATTATTTATACCTTTTAGATTCTCAGTTTTGAAAACTAAGTGCCATTAATTAAAAAATATATAAATATTATTTAAAAAAATTATTTATATCGCTATAAGATATTTATTTCAAGAATTAAAGTTAAAATTCGATTCATTTTACTTTTAAAAAATATCTACTCTTAATCAAATTAGTAGAAAAAAATATTTCTATTAATTAATTAAATTAACTTTTTTAAATGTATTTTACGATTAGTTATCGTAATATAATTTTATGTTTCTTTTTAGAAATCCATTGAGCACGTAAATTATTCTATTGAATTCTGTATATCTGAAACGGTACTTTTTTATAGTGATTTTATGCTCAATTGAAATAATTGCTTACAGTTTTAATTTCAGTTTATTTGAATACACTCACGTTTACACTCTACAATGAGAAAAAAAGAAAAGAAAAAAAAATTGGATAGAAAAGATTTTTTCTGTTTTATTCGCGATTGGAATTTCAATTAGAATGATGATGTAGCATTGAGTTTTCAATAACAAATGCACTTTAAATTAACTCGATTTTTTCTTCAATTAAATTCTTGTTATAATTCCTTTTTCCAATCTATTAATTAGACTCTTTTTAACCAAATATTTGGATTGCTTTGGATCCTTGCAAACTTCTAAATCCTTTTATTATTTCGTTTCTTTTCTTAAGTTATTAATCAAAATAATGAAAATTGTGTAATCAAAAAAATTTAAATACGATCAAAACTTACATTTAATTTTCAATTAAATGTTTGGAAGAACGATATTTTTACTATAAAATGTTTGTGTTTATTTTCCTGTGTTATAAAATAATGAGGTATATGGTATTTATTCGAGTCTAAGTTGCCCCCAAATGCTCAAAAAGTTTTTGTGAAAAATGAAAAATAGGATAAAATGGTTTATCGAGAGCGATATCCAATTTTACGAAATTAAAATAAAACTAAAATGAGAGCTAATAAGAAGAGAATAATTAGTTATTTTACCAGCATTTTAAACTTTTAAATACTCACATAAACCTGTAATTGATGTAGTCCCATCCAACTAATTTTTTTCCTTCAATTCTAAGCCGCACTCGATTTTCAATAGCATTAGCGCTGGAAAAGAGTGCGGCTTAGGTTTGAGTATTTTTAATTTTAGAGGATTAATTTTCCTGAGAATAAAGCATTTTTTAGGGGATTTAATATTTAAATAGAGCTAAAAAATGTGAAGCATGCGTGGAAAGAATAATTCACAGCGAAAAATACTTTCAAGTTAACAAAATAAATGCATTCGTTTTCTTTAAATGCAAGAAAAAGTGCACACACACAATTGCATTTATTTTCGTAAAATTTTTTCTTTAAATAATTTTTCTTCTAATTATTTGAGCTCCAATCCCAATAATTAATAATTAAACTAATGGAAAATTGTAAAATTTCAATTATTTGAGCTCAAAATAAATGTCCAATACCAGTAATTCTTTAAAAGGCAAACCAAAAGCCTAAGTTGATATTCTACTAATAAAACAAAAATCTTTGGTTGATAAACAAGAAGTATTGAGCAAAAATAAAGCAGAGATCTACAATGAAATTTATAAGAAATTTTAATATCGTATAAGAGATATAAACAGTATAATGAGGGATTCCAATACAGAAAGGAGAAAACCTTATTGAAATATGTATAAATAAAAGCTCGAATTCACTTACATGCTTGTAATGGGTCTATCCGCGAACTTTCAACTAATATTCTTGGGGTAAATTTATTTCTTTTTAACTGCATGTTCTTTTGAAAACTTTCTCCCGAAGAAGAAAACGTGATTAATGGAAATGAGTGGTTCTATTTAAGCATTTACTTAGTCAACAGATAGTCGCTAGAAGGTCAATTATTACTAATCGAGATAAATAAGTTTGATCTTAAGAATTACGACTGTAGGTCGTACAAGTAAGAGATTTACTGTGAAGTCTAGTGTAGAAGTCAAGAGTGCTCCAAGAGTAATTGGAGTAGATTATACTCGTATGTTAATATCCTTAAGCCGCGTGATTGCTCTTCTAATTAGTGGCGAAGTGCATTTCCTTCCTTTAGTTTGTTTTAAGTAAGTAAGATAATATATATAAGTTTGAACTTGTTAAGGCTCATCTTTACTCGAACGTCCAAACACCAACAACGCCTACCCGGTTATTACATACTTGCTGAGGATTCTCTGTATGTCTGAAATTATTCTATTAAAAATGAAAATTATTTGGCAAGATTGTATTATCTCATGTTTACAATTAGATAATAAAGTAAGTGCCAAATATATTCTTTTAACACTTTATCTACCGACGGTACGTATAAGTATCATTCACTTTAAAATTACATAGAAGAACCCTTTTTACGAAAACTCTGTGTGTGTGATGATGCTTAGCTGGAATATTCTTTTAAATCCACTCTCTTCCAAGACATGTGGTAGCACGGGTTCAAGCGCATTGCGAAGATTGTCATTTTTGTTCTGGAAAAGTAATTAATGTCAAAAAGCAAGTGTCTTATTTTCTTTTGAATGTTAATGAAAACGATTTGACTATTTATTTTAAGTGAAAAGTGTGTATAATTAATTTTACAAATTTATATCTTAAATTAATTAATTAGTTCTAACGGATTAAATTTCTAAAGTCTTTCTTTTCTATTTTGTTTATGGATATCCCTTAATTTTCAATGTAGTGATTCAGAAAGAAATATTGCATGAAAAAAAAACAGCTGTAAATCATAATGCGGTAGATAAAGGGTTAAACAGTAATGGAATCGAAATTATGTTATGATCCTTACTTTAAAATTCAAATATATATATATATATACAGTCAGGTCTCGTTTTATGTGGTAGATATGTTCTACCGAAAAACGCATATAAAAAAAATCGCATTAAAAAAGACATTACTTGAATGGAAAAAGTAAGGATACGTTCCTTAGTTTTCTAAAATCGCATAAAACCAAAACAACTAGTTAAAATTAACTTAAAACCGCATAGAAAAATTGCAAAAATGAAAAGAAATAGGCTGCATGATAAATTACTTCGAATGTCTGAAAGAAATTCATACAAAAGCTAAAAAAAAAATTGTATTCAAACCTTAATTCATTTTATTTTATGAGAAAGTAATACACATAGTTTTACATTTTTAATCATTATCGCTATCTGATAATGGTTTGCACTGTTTGCGAAGTGGTTCCAAATCACCTTCCTCATTAGAAAAAACTGTCTCTGCAATAGATATTTGCGGTAAAGGCCACGGATTTTCAAACTTCATTCTCGTTCTGTGTAGCTCTTCGCTTTCTGACAATGTAATCAGTAATTAAACTTTGTGATGAGGATTATTTTATTTTTTTATATAGCTCACGATATCCAGACATGAAGTTCTGCAGCTCACGTTGTAATTTCGAGGCTCGTTCAGAATTGGGATCATTAATAAGAAAATTATTTTCTAATTTACTGCAAAGTTGAAGACCTTTTTGAATGAATTTTCCAGTGAGGGGAGTTGATTTTTCTTCCTCATCATTATCACCTTCTAGACCTACGACGCCGTCTACAGTTAGATCTAAAGTTAAATCAATAATATCATTGTCACTTAATGCATCATCCACAAGCAATTCACCTATATCATCGTGGCCGAAGGTATTAAAACCATCTCCTCCAATTCCATGTACCAAATTAATTATTTCATCTGATAGTGTCGATGTTTGAGTGGTTGTATTTTCTGTCACACATGCTGGACAAATCTTTTTCCAACAGGCATTTAAAGTTCTAGGCCTTATTTGAGCGGAAGCAGATGCAACATGAATTAAACAATCAAAAATAAGAAAATTGTTTCTACACATCTTTTACTGTTAAGGACTCATTTTCTAGTTTATTCAAGATGAATTTGTACGTTGTCTTAATATAATATTTTTTAAAAGTTGCAATTCTGCCTTGGCTGAACAAGGCTTGTTGTATTGGGCGGAAGAAATACTAGTTAAACAATTCGATGTTCTAATTGTGGATGACTTGCTGCATTGTCAACAATTAATAAAACTTTAAAATCGAGAGATTTTTCCTTCATATAGGCTTCCACTTCTGGTACGAAACAATTATTGAACCATTCTGTAAAAACAGCTGTTGTCATCCGGGCTTTCGGGTTAGCCATCCAATGCACGGGCAGTTGTTTTAAATCTTTATCTTTAAGGGCGCGTGGTCTAAGAGATTTATTTATTAAGAGAGGTTTCAACATCTGATCTCCTGATGCATTGCTACAAAGTAATAAGGTGACTCGATCTTTACTTGCTTTATGTCCACTTGCAGTTTTTTCATCCTTTGTGATGTAAGTACGGTTAGGCAATTTTTTCCAATAAAGTCCTGTTTCATCAGCGTTAAACACTTGATCGGCAGAATAGTTCCCATCTACAATAATTTTCGCTGCCTCCTCTGGAAATATTTTTGCTGCTCCTTCATCTGCTGTCGCACTCTCCCCTGTTATCTTAATATTATGAAGTGCATTTCTTTTTAAGAACCCGGTTAGCCATCCTTTGCTTGCTGAAAATTCTTTTCCAGCTTGGGAAGTGGAAGTTGATGGTTCTGACTGTTTGATAGAGTTATAAAACTGAAGAGCTTTTTCTTGGATTAAATAACCACTTACAGGAATCCTTCTTTGAACTTGTTCCTCAATCCAAATTGCGATGGCTCATTCCGTTCTTTCTAATAATACATCCCTTGTGTACGATGCAAAATTGGTGCTTAATTTTGTACCAGAAATGACCGATTTTCTTATTGCAGCTTCATTCTTTTTAATTGCTCTGACAGTAGATTCGCCTAAATTAAATTTTTTTCCAATAACCGTAGATCCTTCTCCTTTTCCTAAGTGATCTAAAATTGCAATTTTCGTTTCCAATGAAATTGACTATCTTTGATGTTTTTTTTCTCTATTGGGCAAAATAAAATCTTAGAAAAGAAATTTAAAAAAAATTACACTTACGATTTTCTAATGAAAAATAAAACTTTACGACACTCACTTTAAATCCAGAAATCAAAATTTGCTGCTTATTATATTGCAACTTAAATTCGCCACTTATTAAAGTGAAACTTTTATAAAAATGAACGAGGCACCGCTAAGAGAAAATATAATTTCGAAATAATGATATCGTATCGGTATACTACTGAAATACTACTGAAATAACGAAGGCGAATCTAAGACTGTCGCAGCCGATCCGCAGACATAAGCACCAAAAAGATACGGGAATTCTCGGAATACTACGATCTACGTCTCAGTATAATAATAATAATAATAATAATAACTAAAATCTAGAAATGTTTGGAATACAAACCGCATAACTTCAAAATCGCATAAAAACAATCCGCATAAAAAGAGACCTGACTGTATATATATATATATATATATATATTAAGAAATTTAAATCAACAACGAAACTGAGACTGATTCCTTTAAGACCTTAAAAACTGCAATGTGCGTGGGATGAGAAGCAGAGGCAGTCTACAGCGCTTCAATGTTCTGGGAACATACTATTGGTCAATATTCTCAACAGTTTGGGATTCACAATGTAAATCCGTGTTAGATAAATGTAATACGATCTTCAGAATTTACGTTCTGTAGAAACCATACCAACTTTCCAGCTAGCTCACCAAATTGGCAACTTCGATTTTTCCCGTATTGTAGACTCTGAATGGGCAATCATGTGCTTCGTTTCATATTTCTTCTCTTGCCACTATTCTAAGCCTAACAGAGCGTTGATGTAACAAGTTCGAATACTAAAATGCGAATCTGTGATTTATCGTAATCTTAAATAATAAAATGTAATAATAAAATTAATAATATAATTAAACATAATTATTTCTTTATTATTACTGTTATAATAATATAAAATTAATAATAAAAATGAAATTAAACAATAAAAATTACTCTTAATTTTTTCTTTTATTAATTATTTATTGATAATAACTTTTTTCTTTTTTAATTCTTACTATTAGTTCACAATTTCCCTGTATATATATATCTTTTTCAAATTTTCATTCGTTAATAAAATACTTTCTATTCATCCATTCAAGTTCAAATACATTTTTTAAAACTTGTAGTGCATGACACTTGATGTTAATACAGTATTTTCGAACATTAATTCATTAATTAAATTTAATTAATGAATAAATTGCAAGAAACAAAAATAATAGTCCAACACCATATATAGAAAGGAAAATCACTCTTTATTTTGCCACTTCATATTGTAATTCTGTCATATGTATATACATATTTATATTAATTTGTAATTATTTAATAAAAAGTAACTAAAATAAAAATTTTCTTTGTTGATTTAAATAGGTATTGACTTATAATATTTGTAACCTTTGTATATTATATTTTTCGACTATGGGCTCTATATTCCCATCAGCAAATTCCGTTTTTAGTATTCGTATGTTTGTATTTAATGTGGCCCATAAGGTTGCGATAGTAAGTAAGCATTAAGCTTTTAAATTAAACATGATTCTTACAGAAAGGAATTACGTTTTTTAAATTAAAACATTAAATTAGAATAAATAATTTAGGCTTACAAAGTTAAATATACTAACTATCATGTATGAGAATTATTCTTGATGATTTATTTGAGCAAGAAAACTTCAGTTAATTTCTACATTTAATATTTAAATGCACTAATTTGTTCGAAACACCTCGTTCATTAACATAACAGCCGAATTCTAAAATAAAACTATCCATTGACAATATTTAAAAAAATAAATATATATGTATAAATTCAATGCGCCTTAAATAGTATTTTACCAGTTCCCGGTGAATGTACTAGATTTGCAAAGGTAAAATACAAATCCCCAGCCTCATTAGAAATAAAAGTAAAATTTTGCACAACCTTACTTTTATATAACTGATAAAATTAAATTCTCTGAAAATCTTAAAGTATAAATCCGTTTATTATAGAATATAAACGGAGAATATCTAAATATATTTTTATAATGTTGAAGACGAACATTCTAGCTGAAAGTAATTTATAAAATATGCTTGACAACTAATGTAAAAAAGCGGTTTCTCATACTTGATAATTTTTTTTTTCGGAAGTCGTTCACTTTTGACGTAAACCGAATCAAGAAAGATGTCTCAAAGAACCCATTTATAAGTATCAAAATGACAGAATATCTGCTTCATGATCAAAGCAGAAAATTGGAATATGGAAGCACGAGTATTTTTTTCATATCATTATCTAACTGTAAGGATTTTGAATGGCATCTGTATTTCTTCAGTGTACATTTACGAAACGCACTAGGGTATTGTTTCCTTTCTAATTCCAGATACGCATTTTCTTGTTATAAGAATCCCTTGTTTTACATAGATTTTGTATTAAAATTTAACACAAATCTGGCTTCTTGATATGACAGCGAAGGAAAGTTACTTGCTTTTTGTTTGACAAGTGACATCCTTTTTCTCTGTTATTCTGACATGTGCTCTCTTGCCGAAAGATTTCCATCTTTTGTATGAAATATATAGGCATAATCTATGAAAAAAGTCGATTTTTTAACTTTAGTTCATCTTTTGTAATGTTTAATACAACTAACAATGTTAATTTAAACGGTCTAGAATTTTTTAAGTAACGTAAATCACGTGCATTAAAGTTGCGCTTCGCGCGATAATCGGTGAGACGTTTTTAATTCCTGGCATAAGGTTAATAATAAGATTTAAGGGTTATAATTTTCATGAATAATTTTGCGTAAGTTTTATTTTTTGCATTAAAGATGAGTACTCTAGAAAATTTCGAATCACCTTGTAGATAAGGAATCCGAATTTTCTCTCCACTTTATCACGTTTCACTAAGTAAGAATATTCATACTAAAGTACTCTTTCGAGTATCTGATTGTAAGGTACTCTCTTAGAATGAGGGTATTGGAATATCGTTTTTATCGTTGATTCCAAGAGAGCATTTACGACTTGAACGACTCCCAACCACTGTGAATGTGTGATTTTCAGGAACCGCAAGAAGATAAATTGTTGAATGAAGAGCACTCACATTGCATTGCAATGGATTCTAAGTCATTATGAGGGTTTAGAAATGAGAAGACAGAAGTGGAAAAGTTGGTCAAAAGTGGATCCCAGATGATGCTACCACATCTTTCTTTATCTTTACGGCATTTAAAGCGTTATATATCCTGTTCCATTAAATCCAAACGTTCTATCTTGTACATAGAGAGAGCTTCAGGAAAGAAATGAAATTCCTTTATGAAAACGTTAACAAGCATTTCTGGTTCCTTGTCTTGAGCAGTTGGCGTGGCTTGTTTTAGACTTGATACTAGTCATGATTTCTTTCTGGATTACTTATATAGAATCAGATTGAGAGATTTAGATTCCTTCCCACTTTGTGACTATGATGTATCCCTCTGAGGATAACTTCGAAATATTCTCTGTTTTAAACTGTATTTCTTTGAATTTTGTTGACTGTGCATTTGATGACTGTTTCAATGTTTTGTGTTGTATTGAGTTGCTTGCCGACTTATGACCGAAAGGTGTGAGACAGGCATTGGACGAAGAAAAAAGAATGAGGTTTCAAACATTTGTTTAAGGAAAGACTGGTGCATACTCTAAAATCAAGCCCAAAGTGTGTTTGCATATTGTTCCAGATAAAATGCTCAGTAAAGATTCGACGTCATTGTTACTGGCTGATCAGTATAAATTTTAATATGGGATAATTTTACAAAAAAAGCTTTTTGTGTCTCAGGTTGTATAAGTTGTATATTTCAATAAATTTAATAAGTATTCCTAACATTTTATTAATTTACTTTTGAAATTCCACTCACCTCTTTCCCCACTTCACCTTTAAATTTTATTAACTTTAGAAACAGTATAATTACATATTTTATAGACTTGTAAAATACGGATGTTAACAGAGCAGAGAGATATTATTTCTAAATCTGATTAAAATGGTGTATAATTCCAGTTTTCTTTAACTTGTAAAACAGTTTAACCTTAACTAAGAAATATTTCCTTAGTTTCCTCGCTTTCGAACATTTACAGAGAAATTTTAAGTTGATTTTAGATAATTTTCCTGAATTAAAGTTCAATAAAAGGTTTTAACGCGCAGTAATATCTTAAAAGGCCTGAGCTAGCAGCATTTTTAAGATAATTTGAAGATGTGGGAACATTTGAATGTAACTGTACTAAAGTTCTTTCTATGAAAGTCATAATTTTAGTGTTGGAGGACGTAGCTTGCATATGAAGAATTTTATTCGACGATTGTAGCGTATAATAAAAACTAGGAAGTTACGGTGGAAATAGTAAATGGGGTCTTCTTTATAGGAGCAAAGTGAAACACCTATTCTGATAATTATCCCTGACAAACTTTTAAAATTCCTTAGTTAATTTATAAAAAAGTGTTTAAAAAATAGCATTTAAAAGTTTTCTTTAGTTTAGTGATTAAGTTCTTTTTAATAATTTTTACTATTTTTTTTAACCTTATGAGCTACAAATATTATAATTCGACATAAACTAATTGGAAATATTAGTTACATTTGTAAATTATCGTAACATTATAATGTAGAATTTCGTAACTGCCTATGGAAAAGTTCTACCATAAAGCTTTCTATGGGGATGCTGCAGTCGTTTGTACCCTTTTCTCTTTTTCCGGCTATAGAAAAATTCCCATTGTAAAATTAACAAGGTGTTTTAGAAAAGATATTGAAATAAATAATATGAAATCCTGAATCTGAAATCCACAGATCATTTTCTATCCTTAAAGTTCAAAAAAAATTTCAAAAACTTACATTAGAAGTTTGAAAAACTTAGTAGAATTTCAATGTTTTCCCATAGATTAATATTACACTGTCAGCAGGATGAAAGTCACATTCGGTTTCGGCTTAATGTTGCTGTCTATAAAGTAGAACTTGTCTATTAGATTTTTGATCATATATTTGTATATTTAGTATATTTTCTAACTGGAATTCGATTTTTTTAATATTAAGCAAAAATATTTTAAGAATATTTTAGTAAAAAAATGAATATAATATAAAAACCATATAAACATATAAAACATAAGAGTCTACATTAGATACTGTGTAATAATAATAATTTTCAATTCCTACTATTAGCTCACACTCTCTACATATTTATTTATTTATTTATTTTGATGGAATTTTCGATCGTTAATAAAATTTATTTTAAAGCACTCAATTGAGCTGAAATTTCATATACATGATTATTTTAGATGACAATTCCGAAATTAATTTATAATTAATAAAAATTAATTGATTAAACTAATTATTTAAAGAATTACAAATTCAGCCACGTTGGCTTCATTTTTGGTGACTTGTGTCAAAACTTGAAAAGGTTTTTTCCCCTCACGTTTTAAAGCATTCAGTTGAAATGAAATTTTATATACACGATTGTTTTGGATGACAATACGATACTTTAATGATAAATAATAAAAATTACTTACCACTTAATGTTGTGATTCTGTCCTATGTACATACATATTTATATTAATTGTAACTATTGATGGGGGCCGCCGGTCCCTAAGGATTGCAACTGTAATTTTTATATCTGCCCTGTTGTTGTTTACAAGAAAAGGAATTTCTGGGAGCGCCTCTCACCCCACCGAAAAGGGTGACGCGTTCCCACGCCTGGAAGAAGGCAATGTACTCATAAATACATCATGGTTTGGGATGTTTTTAGGGAATTTCCCGCGTTTAGGGTAAGTCATTGACCGCGAGAGGATATCCCTCCGCTGACCCCAGACCAATCAGAAAAGCTGATTGAGTTTCGAAAAAGAATCCGCTCCAGAATACACAAGTAAACCGGCGCGAAATATAAGCGCATGCACGACGAATTGAGACACTCTCTGACACAATTTTTATCACCGATTTTGGTCTGACACGACCCTATTTGACGAACACCGTGGTTGGAGACTCTCGGGACGCCAACACCATGATTCCTCTCTCTCAGATCTCTATCAGTTAAGTCATGTTCTGTTATGTATCTCTTTATAATTTAACGTAAATTCAATCTTATTGTTTTAAAATAAATTAATGATTAATTAGAAAATGGTTTTATTTAGCGTACAGTTTATTTGTCTTTAAAAGATCTAATGTTTAAACGTAAACTATAGTGTGACGCCAACAGAAGAATAGAACCGGGTTTTATTTAAAATGGATCGAACGAAATAAATTAATCAAATTAACATAAGTTAAACTGGCGTCGCATTACTATTTAATAAAAAATAACTAAAATAAAATTTTTCTTTGTTGATCTATCAAGAAGAGGGCACGACTAAGGAAATTCATTTGGTATCGAGACTTGGTGTAATAGTAGTACTTCTTTGGGGTATTCAACCCTCAATGTAATTCCGCCGAATGGCCAGTTAATTCGAGAGAAATCAGCCTTCGAAATTCAGGCTTAGCTTTTATACACTTAAATTTTAATTTTCCGTAACGATTTCGTAGCTTGATTGGTAAATCGTCTGCTTTCTGTGCTCGAGGTCAGAGTTCGATTCCACGCGATCAACTTTTTTCTTCAATTCATTTAATTTTTTAAAAAAATTAAATAAATTTATTTATGAACGGTTTATTAAATATTAAATGATATTTTTTGTAATTATTTTGTATTTTCTAAAGTAAAAAAATATTGTAAATATACAAATAATTATATTAAATTTTATAAATATATTTTATATTAATAAATCATATTTATAATAAAATTAGTTACAAAATAGTTTTATAATCTGAAATACAATATAATATTAATGCGACGCTAAAGTTGGTTCATTTAATTTCTCTGACTAAACCTAGTTTCTTAATTTAACATCGCATCATGACTTAAGTTAAAATTAATTCTAAATGAGAAATTAATGAAACTAATCAATACTGATCGTATAGTGGTAAATAATTATATTTATTGATTAACATACTGGAAATAACGTTAAAATTTACAAGGGTGGTACTTATCTGAGAGGAAGGGAGTGGACGGAGGGTGACACCGGGCAGCGAGTTGCTTTCCAGGCGGGAAGTTTTTCTGACAGACTTAAGAGGGTAAAAGCCAAGAGAAATCACATGTACGTGCTTTTAAAGCTGACCGCACCACTTCAAAAGAATCCGCTACCGATTCATTACTATCAAATCTACCACCCTGATTGGACTCAACAGTCCGCGCAAGAACACAACCTTGCCGGCCATAAGGTTCGTTGAACCTCGACGCACCCACATTCCTGTGTAATCCCTATTTCCTTTAAACAGGGCAAATGCAAAAATTAAAACTGTATCTCAGGGGCCGGAGGCCTCCTATCACTCCTCCCCTCTTTCAGATTAACAAAACTTGAAATAAAGAAACACAAAAAATTCATTGTAGTAAATGGAAATACAAAATGCAATAGCGTCAGCAGTTCCAACACAAGAAAAATTCATTGAGGAAAATGTCCATATCGAAGAGAAAAAAATATATATATCAGCAGTTTCAACAGTCTCGTCTTCCTTTCATCAGGCACTCACGGACTCCTGGTCACGAACGGCTGTCCACGTCCTGACGGGAGAGAGAGAGAATAAAACGATGTCTGGAGCGTCCTAATCTTGTTTAAACAGCGCAACAGTTCATCGGCCTTGTAGTAGTAACCCGGTACTGTTTGAATCTTGTAGGGGTTCTGCTCATGGTGCAAGGGGGTACATCCAGAGATCTGACTCTCGACGGGGTTAATCTCGTGATACAACTAGACCCAATGCACCTGAAACAACCATGGCTTGATGTCCTGAAAGAGAGAAAACACGAACACTCTCGTAGGAGAGCCAGCATCAGTACAGTATATAAAATAGGGAGAACAAATTTTCCACTCTTCCACAGGGCTTTCAGATACCCGAGGTCCCCATCTCGTCCTCCCATCACTCAAACATAAAAAAAATTCAAGAAGCATTGTCTAAAAAAAATTTTTTAAACAAAAAAATTTGCACACAAAAAAAAACAACCAACAAGAAAACTGCATGTTAATCCTAATTCCTTAAACGTTGCGAAAGGAGAGAGAAAAAGAAAAAAAATTCAACTACTAACAACTACAATTAAATTCATGTTCCGAACAAATAATTATCGAATGAGATATGGGTCACCAAACAATTCACAAGGACAACATATATAAAATAACAAATAGAAATTATTGAATAATCACAAAGAATCATGTGCCACTAAATAATAAAAAAAAATAAGACGAGTAACACATAGTAAATTCAAAAAATGCATATATGACAGCTTCGATACTCACAATAACCACACATACGAGCATCGAACAAAAAACTTTGTTATAAGAAATAAGAATAAGTGAAAACGTATGTAATCAATACAAACGTGGCACCCAGAAACAGACACCTCATAATCGTATAACATCGAAATCCTGACACGACTAATATGATGTGCATGTCCCAGACCACACAAAAAATTATATTATTATATTTATTGATTAACATATTGGAAACAACGTTAAAATTTACAAGGGTGGTACTTATCTGAGAGGAAGGGAGTGGACGGAGGGTGACCCCGGGCAGCGAGTTGCTTTCAGGCGGGAAGTTTTTCTGGCAGACGTAAGAGGGTAAAAAGCCCCGAGAAATCGCATGTACGTGCTTTTAAAGTTGACCGCACCACTTCAAAAAGAATCCGCTACGGATTCATTACCATCAAATCTACCACCCTGATTGGACTCAACAGTACGCGCAAGAACACAGCCTTGCCGGCCATAAGGTTCGTTGAACCTCGACGCACCCACATTGCTGTGTAATCCCTATTTCCTGTAAACAGGGCAAATGCAAAAATTAAAACTGTATATCAGGGGCCGGCGGCCTCCCATCACTATAAATAAAATATTATATAAAATAATTTATAAAATATATTGTTATTATTAAATTAATTATTTTATAATTTTATAAAATATTTAATAAGTCCTTTTCAAATAAATTTATTTAATTTAAAAAGTTTATTTAAATAACTTTAATAAATTTATTTAAATAATTTCTATAATAAATTAATAATTTTCATTAATTATTTTAATTATTTTTGTTTAATAATTATTTTAAATATTTTTAATTATTAATAATTTTAAATATTTTTAATTATTAATAATTTTAAATATTTTTAATTATTAATAATTTTAAATATTTTTAATTATTAATAATTTTAAGTAATTTTACTAATAAATAATTTAAATTATAAATCTTTAATTTTTTTTTACTTTATAAAATACAAAATAATTGCAAAAAATATTTAATTTTTGATAAACCTTTCACAAAAATTTTTTTATTTAATTTAAAAAAAATAATTAAATGAATTGAAGAAAAAAAAGTTGATCGCGTGGAATCGAACCCTGACCTTGCGCAGAGTAAGCAGATGATTTACCAATCAAACTACAAACTCGTAGCGGAAAAATAAAATTTAATTGTATAAAAGCTACGCATGAATTTCGAAGGCTAATTTCTCCGAATTGACTGGCCATTCGGCGGAATTACATTGATGGGTGAACACCTTAAAGGAGTACTACTATTACACCAAGTCTCGATCCCAAATGAATTTCCTTTGTCATGCCCTCCCCTTGTAAGTAGGAATTGACTTAAATTTTTTTTTATTTTACTTGTTTATGTATCGAAGTTTAAAAAATTTAGATTTCCCATTATTCTTTACATATATTATGATCCTAATTTTTTGAATGTTTTTTCACCAATCATTTGTTCTTTTCCAACGAAGAGTGAGCTATGTGCGAGGCGTGTTCGGAAACAAAGTATCATTTTGTACTATGGCACCCACAGATGTAGTATTGGAGTTCAACCCTTGCGCACACGCGTTTCTGGTTAATTGTGGGTACACAGCGACGCCATTGTAGCTAGATTGTGTTGCTTTTATAAGTGTTGGTGAGCGTTCAAAATGTTTAAGACGACTGCTCATCCCACAGACTGTGAAGTGCATTCTGTAATCCGTTTTTTAAATGCAAGGAATGATAAGCCAGTTGAAATTCACCATCAACTTGTACAGATTTATGGTGAAAATGTAATGAGGGATAGAACGATGAAAAAGGGGATTTTACAGTTAAATGATGGGCACACTATTGTTCATGACGAGGTTGGAAAAGTTATGAGAAATTCAGTGAAAATCACATCAACTTGTACAGATTTATGGTGAAAATGTAATGAGGGATAGAACGATGAGAAAGGGGATTTTACAGTTAAATGATGGGCACACTATTGTTCATGACGAGGTTGGAAAAGTTATGAGAAATTCAGTGAAAATCACATCAACTTGTACAGATTTATGGGGAAAATGTAATGAGGGATAGAACGATGAGAAAGGCGATTTTACAGTTAAATGATGGGCACACTATTGTTCATGACGAGGTTGGAAAAGTTATGAGAAATTCAGTGAAAATCACATCAACTTGTACAGATTTATGGTGAAAATGTAATGAGGGATAGAACGATGAGAAAGGGGATTTTACAGTTAAATGATGGGCACACTATTGTTCATGACGAGGTTGGAAAAGTTATGAGAAATTCAGTGAAAATCACCATCAACTTGTACAGATTTATGGTGAAAATGTAATGAGGGATAGAACAATGAGAAAGGGGATTTTACAGTTAAATGATGGACACACTATTGTTCATGACGAGGTTGGAAAAGTTATGAGAAATTCAGTGAAACAACCAGGGTTCACAATAAAATTGCTTTGAGATGAGTTTTCATGAAGAGCTATTCAGTAATGATTCCCTTAATTAGCGGCATCTTTCTTTGCAGAGAGTATAGACCACAGTTGGGCTCCCAATTTGAAAAATGTCTGAACAATGATGGTCACTATGTGGAAAAATAGTTTCCGACATGCTCCTTCCTATAAAAATTAATTTTGTTTTGAAAAAAAAATTTTTTTTGTGAGTTTTTCGAAAACGGTCCTTAGTTTTTGGACACGCCTCGTATTGAAATAAGTTTAATAATTTCTAGAAATATTTGTGCTCTGAAATTTTGTTGCTTTTATTTAATATTTATAATACTCATTGCTTTTTAGTGACTTAAAAGTGAAAACAACATTAACTTAGCCATGATCAATGACATTTAACAAAAACTATTGTTGTACTTTTTATATAATTATATGAAATTCTTTGCTTCTGAATAGTGTCATCGAGATAAAAAGCAAATTTTGGATTGCCATCTGATTTTTACAAAATTTTAAGACCATAGTTAAACAGAATAATTTGCTTTTGAATAGCATTAGTACTACCATCAAACGTGTAATTAATTTTAATATATTTATTTAAGCTTCATAAGTATAATATCTTTTCAGATAATCAAAAAAGGATTAAAAGATAAACTTTTACGTTAACAGAGTTTATGTAATCTTTAAAGCTCTTAAAATTTTTTTTTATATTTTTATTCAACAAAAATTTTTCAGTTACTCACATAAAACAGCATTTTTAAAAACTAATTTTTTAATGATATAAGCAAATCTTTTAATTCATTTCAACATTTTTTATTTTAAGAAGCTTAAAAAGTTTTAATTTAAACACAAAGCGCTGATTATATGTCTAAGCTTAAAATATTTTTTTTATTCGTTTTCCATCGGAGGAAAATTGATTCAGAGTATATTCTTCACGCAAAATCTTTTTTTAACAGCTTTATTGTGTTAGGCGAGTTAAAATATTTTTGTTACGAAAATCTATTAAAAGTATAGTATAAAACAAGTATTTTTTTAAAGGCTTTTTTATAATTTCTCAAGACGTGATATTTTAATATTAAAACATATTTAAAACTATTTTCTCACAAAATTTTTTTATTAGCTTTCTGAATATTAATCAAAATTC
The DNA here is from genome assembly GCA_019973935.1 of Trichonephila clavipes. Classification (NCBI taxonomy): domain Eukaryota; kingdom Metazoa; phylum Arthropoda; class Arachnida; order Araneae; family Nephilidae; genus Trichonephila; species Trichonephila clavipes. The sequence goes on from BMAU01020929.1 coordinate 229,988, forward strand.
AGAAATGTTGTTAAGAATCATTATCTTGCATTAATAAAATATAAATGCATTGATTAAAATCCGAAAGCAAAATTTGTTGCAATGAAAAATATAAATTCTACTATTTTTTAACTTGGTTCTTCATATTAATAACTTAATGTCTCATTTATTGTTCAGGTTAATATGGTTTTTATCTCTATTGTGCATTAATAAATAAATTCTAAAAGTATATTTTACTTTTCTTATTATTCTTAAACAGAATATTATATTGAATGAATAATGAAATAGTTTATTGGAGCACTTACTATTGCGGCCTTTTAATTAATATTACAACAGATAATTATTTATTAAATTTTTTATTTGATAAATTACTAACAGAAGTAATAGTGATATTTGTTTTACAAATAATAATTTTAAAGCTTGAAGTTACTTAAGCGAAAACAACAATAAGAACTGCTGTGATATTTGTGTTCCATTTTGTATTTTTTTGCAAATGATTTTATTCTTTTCTATTGCACAAAGTCAATTCGTGTTTGCAAGTCTTGCGTAAATATTTAATGAGATTAAGTGAATCGAATTTTTTAATTTAGTATATAATGGCGTTCTTGGAGGCTTTCGAGAAGTGATTGTTTTTCAATTCCTACTATTATATAGCTCACACTCTCTCTATATTTATTTATTTATTTATCTTGGTGAAATTTTCAATCGTTAATAAAATACATTTTAAAGTGCTCAATTGAGCTGAAATTTTATATACTTGATTATTTTGGATGACAATACAGTTATTTCATTATAATTAATGAAAATTAATTGATTAAAACTAATTATTTAAAGAATTACAAATACAGCCACGTTGGCATCATTTTTGGCGACTTGTGACAAAACTTTAAAAGCTTTTCTTCTCACGTTTTAAAGCATTCAGTTGCATTGAAATTTTATATACACGATGGTTTTGGAAGGCAATACGATACTTTCATGATAATTAATAAAAAATATTTACCACTTAATGTTGTGATTCTGTCATATGTATTTGCATATTTATATTAATTGTAACTATTTAATAAAAAGTAGCTAAAATGAAATTTTCTTTGTTGACCTAAGCAGGAATTGACGTAAATATTTTTTTATATTACTTGTTTAGTTGCCCTGTCAAATCATCAACCATCATTCAATCTTTTGATTGAACTGGGTATAAACACTTAAGTTCAATATCTGGTTTTGATTGTAGGAATCTATCAGTTCTTGAATGTCATCACAATCCACTTTTAAATTTATTTACCTGGCAAGATTAACAACTTCTATCCCATTAGCGATTTCATTAGGCTCTGGCAATATGATTCCGCATGAGTTTTAGTGATAAAAAAATATGCGAATCTACAAGATTTTAAAACTTCGTATTTCGGAATTCGCGTAAGTGAAGGTAATATTGTGCTAAAGCTTAGGTCTAAATTTAATTTAGGAAAGCAATAGAAAAAACCGGGGCAAAAATAATTTTAGTTTGTGAAAGAAGCTAATTTTTAAAGTAAAAAAAAATATTTTGTAAAGCATTGATATAGTATAAATAGTACTGCCTACATATAACAAGTCATGCTGCAAAGTAAATATGGCATTTTATAACGTATAAAAAGGTTTTTTTTTTACTCTAGATAGACTCCTTGTGTGCCGACAAGTATAACACAAGGCTTACAAACGTAAGTCAATACACAAGACAATGGAGATTACATGTAGAAGTATATAGGCACAAATGGGAACCAAAAGGGAAATACAGAAACCTTGGGACCTTGGGAAATACAGAAACAACAAATACAGAATTAAATACAAGAATGCTCACATACAGACGGAGAAAACCAATAATAAAATTATACAATGAGGAAGATAAGAAAAAAAAAAAAAAAATGTTCAAAAAACAAAAACATAAAGCATACATACATACACATACAAATATATATACACACATATACACATGTATATTCACGTACAGAAAATGTTAACAAACACACAAAATTTAGAATCTAATTAATACAGGAAAATATGCTATTAATGAATGCACAAAAAAATGAAAAAGATGAATTTCCATCAACAAAAGCAGATAAAGGAGGAGGCCACTCTATATTGTTCTTTTGTAGGCAAAGTGTAATTTCTATATCTGTATATTTCCATGTTGGATTCAGTTGCAAGATATGATGACACGTCTGCCTACAATATCAGCCGTTTGAAAAATCTGACAGTGATAAGTTTAATCAGTTTGTATATAATCAATGGCAGCATTAAAAAGGTTTAAACGGAATTTTCAAAGGAAATAAATCTTTTCATCGATTTTTTAATATTATTCGGGTGAAAATTTTTTCATTAAAATGAACTTTTGGAATTTGAATAACTTTTGATCTACCCAATTTAATTACAAAAAATGATTAGATTAAGGGTATTTTTATTCTAGTTTAATATATTTTTGAAATTAAATTTTAAGAACATCGAAATTAATTATTAGATCTCATTACAACATAATAAAATCGCGAGCATACGTCTTAAAAAATTTATTTAACTCTAAAATATGCTAGGATTTCAATTTCACATATTTATGCATCATAAATGTTATTCATTAGAAAATGTTACATGGCATATAATCATGAAATTACAGATACATTTAGTTTAAATTAAGGAATAAAATATTTAAGAGAGTATTCAAGATTGACTGGCGTACAATAAAATCAATTCAAGAGAATGAAGAAGAAAACAATTTCGACGTTTTATTGAATGTAAAAATTAACCGGAGTAACAAATAATGCTTTTATGTAATGTTTCATCACTTATAACAAATTTCCACAAATGCTTCTTGAATGTTCAAAATATTATGTGATTCTTCACTCCCTGATTTAAAGGAATTTTACTCTACATCTGTTCCGTAGCAAGTTTCAAAACATTCATTTCATAGAAGATTGAAAATTAAAATCAATTGTCCTTCATTAGTTAGTAAAAAGTGTAATTTCTATATCTGTATATTTCCCTGTTGGATTCAGTTGCAAGATATGATGACACGTCTGCCTACAATATCAGCCGTTTGAAAAATCTGACAGTGATAAGTTTAATCAGTTTGTATATAATCAATGGCAGCATTAAACATTATTCAGGAGTCAAATATTGCTTTATCACATTATCTTGAAATAAGGTATGTTAAATCCACTTTCGTATAATTTTCCGTATAATTTCACCTATTCCATTAACGCTGTATAACTGAAAAACCAACACTTCTTAATCTTTTCATTCTTTTTATTTTATAATCTTGGAAAGAATTTTCTCAAGCTTGCCTTAGGTGGCTGAAAAGAGTATATTTTCTGAAGAATCTCACACGCTTTCTCTCCATACTCGTAAGCTGTGACGATTAGTGCGTCAGAATCATCAATATTCCTTCCTTGTAGTATGCTAAAGATAAAAATTATTTTGCTGTTGCATTGACATATATTCACAAATACTCTAATATCTTCTCGAGCATCTTGTAACAGATGTAAACTGTTGGCATGAAATTGGATATTATGTCCGGAAGTGCACACTCCGTGGAGAATAAATTTGATATACGAAATTTCATGAATTTATTTGCTTTTGCCTCCTCTATCACTTTGCACTAATATCTCAAGTCATTCAAAATAAGATCTTATAAGTTAAGATTTCTTATTCAATTTTAGTCACGAGAAAACGTGCATTTGACGTGCAGATCTGAATTGTCCCGTAAATTTATTTATTTATAAAGATATATTATTAAGTATTGTATCAAGTATTCATGATATTTATTTCATGGGGTATCGAAAAGCAATATTTAGTATTCCGATGCCATGCATGCTTAATTATATTTTCCACAACTGTAAATACGAACAACTTTGGATTCAGACTCTTCAGATTTCACTCTATCATTTAGAGATCGTTCACATCCTTCCTTTTAACTAGACATTTAAATTCTTTGTAGTAGATTCTCGATAATATTAAAGTATACACATTTTTGGCCGTTTGAAACCAGGACTTGTGCTTTGGAGTGTTTTTTTTACCATATTAAGCATTTATTTTATTCAGAAAAGGAATTCCTTTTATTCGAGAGGTAATAAACAATGTTATTGTATAAACTAATTTTTTCTTCTAGAAGCTCAAAGAATGCAAGTTAAAGAGAAATCCATATATTTTTCTTTATTTCTCCATTCTCTTGCATTGTCCGTAAATACCATTTAATTGAAACACTTGACGTATCACGAATTCCAATCGTTCTAGATACAATTTTTGAGATTCTTTTCTGAAGTAAGAACATTTGTGTCTTTGTTATACATAAATGATGAGCATCTGAAAGTTCTTTGCCAATGGTCTATTGTGTGAACATCAGTTGAAATAATTAATAGGTCATAAAAGCACTCATTATTTTTTTGAAAATTATGTAATACTATTTTGTTCTTATGTATTTTAATAGCTTGGAAGGATCTCGTATCTTATCGAATTACTTGAATGTGTACAAATGGATATATCTGACTGCAAATTTTCACAATGTTTATAAGAACCATTCAGGATGTTTTCTAAAAGCGGCTATTTCGGTTGTGCTTCATTCTTTACTCAAGACAGTCTTTTTCATTTTATACTTTGAATATAATCAAGCAACATTTCATAATTATTCCATGAAATCACTAAGATTTTTAACTCTTGCAGTTTTTAATTTCTTCGAAAAGGAAAAAGTATATTTAAAGTCTTCATCAATTCTCTACGACTTTTTATATTAAGATACCTATTTTAATTGCCAAAACATGAAGCTACGTGTTTTGAAATTGTCAAAGGACAATGATAATGATATGTGTATTTATTGACAGTAAAAAGAATTATTTTCCATGTTTGGCTGAAATCCCATTTTAGGTAATTAGTTGCATAGTCATTTTGAACTCACACAAGTAACAAGTTACATCAATGCTACATCAAGTTACATCATGAGATATTATTTCTAAAAATATTCTTTTTTCACACAACTGAAATGCTCATCTTGATTCATTTCAGATAATTATTGTCAATTGTGTCTAATGCTATTGGTTCAGTGGATAAAATATCTTTTGCTGTTCTTTAATCCTTAAAATGATTCTGATTTTACATCTGTGGTCGAACCAAAGTAGCTTTAAGGTTTAATGCTTCGCAAAACATAAAAACAGTTGTCGATTGTACTACAGGAATAGGTTTTTGCTTTCGTTTAAAGATTTCTATTTTCAAGTCTGGATTTAGCTCTGCTTTCAAGCCGAGCGCAAGACACATCTCATAAACAGCAACATTACGTACTTGAGGAGGTAAATTGGTTTCTTTCTTTCGTTCTTTCTCAATGATATTAGGTAATTCTTTCTTTTTGAGATTGTCTTTCGATTTCCAGTTGTTAGTTTCCTCCATTGGTACCAGTCGTGCACTGATATTAAGTCCCTCACACATTTTTAAAATAGCAAAAGAGTGAACAATTGGAATGTATTTTCCTTCCATTTCTTCTTTGTAGTTTTGTTCAATTCCATCTTCTCTTTGAGTGCGTGCATTTTCGGTAAAAACTGGTAGAATGTAGTTCTTAAAAATTTCGATGATCGAAACATATCCAATTATCTGGAAAAAAGTGGGAACACATCCTTGTATACAAGTTCCCACTAAGTAGGAAAGTATGTAGAAGATTACTTCTTTAATAAAAACCTCAGCCATCATTACTTAATTGATTAACGATAGCTGTTCATAAAATAATCGCAAATTTTTCAAAATTAAAATCGACGCTTAAGAAAAACAACAAATGACCACTTAACTAAACAGAAAAAAACATTTCATTGTTCTGCTTCTAATCTGTTAAATTGTAATAACGTTGAGCATGTATTGTTCTATCTAACAGTTATAATCACTTACAAATAATAAAAAGTAGCTTGTTGTATGATTAATTGTTTCAAAATTTTGAACTGCTTATTAAGATGCAGTAGATAACTGTATTCATAGATTCGAAACACTTAAAATGAGCGTAAACAATTTTATTTCGTATTATTATGTCTTTGTATATCAATTATTGGTCTAGAATGATTTGAAATCATTTTGTTTTGATCGGCACAAGTGCAGGAACTCATTAATACACACAAAATCTCCCCCCCTCCTAGACAGTAAAATAATCAAACGCAATTCAGCACTTGTGCAATTGCAATTCGTATTTGTGTGTGTGTGTGTTTCATTTCTTTTAAAATTTTCTCAGTTTAATTAATTTTTTTCTTTATAAACTGTTTAAAGGAATGGCAAGTTATGCATATATAAAATATTGAAAATTCTTTTTTCAAAGATAGTTTTATGTTTTCGTTAGTTTTTGTGGGACTTGTTTGAATGTTTGTCCTTTTCAAAAAATATTAAGTTTTAATTTCTATCTGACTGAAAACAGGAAAGTGAAAACGAAGTTAACTGCAATTTTTCAAGTTACAAGGATTTTAATCATTTTTATCCTTATTAAATTATTTTAAGTCTAAGATTACTTAGTATTTAAATTTTTTTTAAAAAGTCGAAAATAAAATTTTAAAATTATTTAATTAACTTCAAAATTAAATTAAAAAAATCTTTTTTTTTTTTAAAAAAAAATTAATTTATTTTGTTAGTATATTCTGTTTTTATCTTTTGATAACACTGCAACAAAATTGCTTACCTGTTTTATTACGTTCAATTTCTCAACTATTTATTTTTAACTTTTCAACACCTTGAAAGAAATATCTTCTTTGATATACTTAATATTTTCACTTTAATTACCTAATTAAATTCTCAAAAATTATAAACATTTTTTAGCATTCATTTCGTGACTATAATTGAGAAATCCACAATCCCAATCTAAAAAGCCATATTTTAGCATTAAAAAAAATGGTTGTCAACTAAACAGAGCGGCTTACATTTTTGTACACATTATCGAAATTATACAATTTAATCATTGTAAAGAACTATTTTTTGCTTAAACTTCATATCATTTATCAGCAGTGACGTAATGTACACCCCCACATTACTGGGAGCAAGGTGGGAAGGATCCTAGGAGAGCCAAAGTTTATGGTTTTGTAATCTATTGTAAGATCTGGCTTGGGGTCCAAAACCTTTGCAAGAGGCCTCTACATATTCTCCACTACCCGACTTTCTATCAGTTATCTTCATAAACACTTAAAAAACCCCATTAGTTAAGTAAATATTTGGTAGCGGTAATTTGAATTTATTGGGGTTTTGTTATTTGACTATCGATGCAATCAAAACGATAGAAGCTGGTCCAAATTCTTTGTAGACAAACTTCGTAAAACTTACCAAAGAATGAATTTAGATGCTTCTTTTGGTCATTTTTAGGTAGAAATTATCGGCCGAATATCTTCTCGTTCAAAAATGAATTGTTTACGTGTTTCCTTCCTTTTGAATATATTCATAATTTCTCTCAAAATAACTATAACGTATGATTTTAACAAGTATTTGCTTGTAATGTGTAAAATAAAAAAAATGTGAGATATTTAAAAACCAGTAATTAAAATCTGTTGATTTGTTTTTACAAATCAATTACGTAATCATGTAGTCATGTTTTTAAGAAAATAAGGAAACATTTATGTTTATAAGAATATGCTTCGAACTAAAAATATTTTTTTATATTTGACAAGAAAGAACAAAAATTCTGTCGCAGAAAAAACTTACAATAATTAATAGAATCGCACAAATTAATCATATGAAATATTCATTTTTCTTCAAATAAAGTACAACCTAAGTGTTTGCCCAGAATTATAAATGAAAATGCTAGACGGAATCGGGGATTTAATATTAAGAATATCAGATTAGTGTTAAGTAACTACTTAACAAAAGTGTTATTTAGAAAAAGCTTTCGCGTGAATTTAAATACTATTTCAGGATTAAAATGATGTACTAATTAATTTTACAATGATGGTTAAAGAATGTTCCTTTTTACATCATGTTTCAATTCATAGCATCAGAACTTCTAAGGTCACGATAGCCCAGTGGTCACGAGCTCATGGCCGGCGTGTCATGAGTTCGAGCCCCAGTTCCACTATAGACCCACCATGTGGAGAAGGATTGCGGCATGTTAAATCTGTCGTGGTTCAAAGATCTTCCTCTGGAGGGGTGCAATAAACTGCTGTTTGTAAAAAAATGCTACATTTAAGCACACAAGAATTAAATGAAATTTAATGCACAAAAGACTTGTATTAGTGCAAATAAATGACGAAATTTTCAAAGCAAAAAAAAAAAAAAAAACCTGAAAAAACTCAATATTAAGTGTCCGAGATCAGTATTTGGTGTAGCCACCACGCACTGCAATAACTGCTGCTATACGACATGGCATGGGGTCAAACAGAATTTGAATCTCTGCTTGAGGAAGAAAATTCCATATTGCTTGTATGCGCAACAAAAGTTCGTCTTTTGAAGCCGCAGGACGCGGATCATGAGCGAGACGCTGATCAACCAAATCCCACATGTACTTAATATGTGACATATCCGGCGGATAAGTAGGTCAAGGAAGAAGTTGCATGTTTTGGGCTGAACAGAAGTCTCGAACAGTCTTTGCAACATGTGGGAGTGCAATATCCTGCTGAAAGATAGCTCCAGAAATGCCTTGAGGGAAGGGAATGACTTCGGGCTGTAGCACTTCATGGACGTACCTGCTGCTATTGATATTAACCTTAATTCGTAGGAAATCGGATCGTCCATCATACGAAATCGCACCCCAAACTATAACTTTGGGTGTTATGCCACTATTTAATTCGATAATGCACTCTGGAAGGCAGCGTTCATCGGCATAGCGTCTAACACGAATGCGGCCATCATGGTCCCACAAATTGAAGCGTGATTCATCTGAAAAGACAATTTAGTGCAAATCAGCTTGCCAGGCTCATGAGCCCATTACAGACACAGCCGTCGATGGTTTGCCGTGAGGGGATCATGTATAAAGGCACCCTTACACGCAATCCATGGTGCAGCAGATGTCGATGAATAGACTAAGCCGACATTATTACACCTGTAGTAGTAGACTAACGTGTTGCCAACTGCCTGGAGGAAGCTGTATGGTTATTCTCCACCTTGTGGAGCAGTTGTTGATCGTCACGCGCTGACCTCACCTTCCTCACCTTCCACTGCCAGTTTTTCGAGTTGTTCGGTACTCGTCGGTCCACTGCTTTCAAACTCGCATCACTGTGGAACTGTTCCACTGCACACGAGCTCTCATTGCGTGATAGGAAATCCTCCTTCTGGAAGGCCAATATTGATCCCCCGTTCAAATTCCGTAAATTGTTGAAGTTTGTCCTTGTTTCATCGTGGAGGCATACTTAGGTCTCACTAAACTTTCGCCACTAACAAATAATCATTAACTGTTTTCAACGTCCCTCTACAGCCCTCTATTTATACGCTTTCATCATCAGTTCAGAGGGCGCTGCGCACGCCACGCATTTGTGGTGGCTCTGAAACTTTATTATTTTACGTAACATCCTATAATTGATATTTGCTGCATTTAATTCTGATGATTCCTTCATGGAGTTGCATTTTTTACAAACAGCAGTGTAGTTCCTCACTTGTCCGAAGCGTAAAAATTACAAGGTATGTCGTCAATATCCCTCATGTTACTTTATAGTGCGATGTAAATATTTATTCATCCTTTCTCTACGCGTTCCCATGCGTCACCTTATATACTAATAAAGAACTTCAGTTTATTTTATACCTTTGGGCATTTGTTTAAGTAACTTAAAAATTTGAGATTAAGTATGCTTCAGAAAATTCAAGAATAAAATATTCCCTCTAAATGCACATATGAAAATAAGAATGATTTTGCATAATTTTATTAAAACTGTATACGATCTGGTTTCAATCTCCCTACTTCCATACCATGACACACAAAGACTGAGTAATAAATCCCTATTTTTCACTACAGAGGGTCATTAAAAATCAAAAGACGAAATCAATGCCAAAGATTCATCTCGTACGCTTTCATTTCCGTCACATGAAAAATATTACGTTACATGAAAATGTAACGTTCTATTTTATTTCAAAATAAAAGGCTTAAATCAGAAAAATACAGAACAAGGAGAAATTAATAGAAATGCTTTCACGTCCTTCTTAAGTTTAATTTTGTATGCGAATGGCATCCGAGATTTCTTCCCCATCTTCTCCTAGACTTATTTAAAAATATTTTGAGTGGTCATTGTCGTATTAGATGTGAACAAAGATATACGTGGGTCACTCTGAAATTTTTGAGACAATCATAGGTTTTTTAAAAATTTTACTTATAAAATTATAGGAGTGTTCAAAGTAGTCTCCTCCAGCATCAGTGTCCTTTTGTAGACGAATTTTCCACTGATTAAATGCCTCATACCATTTATTTCTTGAAATTGATGGAAAAAAATAGATTTATAGCCACATCAATCTCTTTTTCTGAAGGAAAACGACGTCCTCGTAAGTTATTTTTTAGAATAATAAATAACCAAAAGTCACACACATAGCTAGGTCTGGAGAATAAGGTGGATGCTCTATCAGTTTAATTTGTTTTTGTCTAAGAAATTCATCTGTTAATCCGGCTGTATATGGGAAGATGCAATGTCATAGTGAAGCATTAGTCCCCTAACATTAACTTCTTGGAGAATTTCTGGAAGACATTTAGAGGTATACCAATTTGCTGTTACTGTCCTTCCAACTTGATGGCTTTAATCAATCCTGTACTTCTAAAGAAAACAGCATACATTACTTTTTCGTTTTTCGTTGTCTTTTCACCATTGCTGTCGGGGGAACATCTTCAAAGACCCACACCTTGCATTCTTGACGTGTTGGAACGTCACGAACGTCATAACATGTTTCATCACCCGTTACAATTTTAGAAATGTTGCGGTGGCCACCATCGCTTAGCAATTTAAGGGTTTAGTGCTCAGTTAGATTACGGGAAACAGAAGGCATACTACTTTTTTTCTCATTAATAATTCTTCCTGAATAATTTTGTGCATGGCTGCGGATGCAATGTTAACTTTCTTCTGCATCATTTGGTAGATACAGCGATTATTATCCATTTACATTTTTCATATGGTAGACACATTATCCGAGATTACTGACGAACGTGGCCTTCCTGTGTGTTCTTCATTTTGAAGAGAATTGCGATCACTGCAGAATGCTTTAAATCATCTAAATACATTAGCACGACATGAAGATTCGCCACTAAATGCTAATTGCTGCCTTAGAAAGCATTTCTCTAGATTTAATCCAGTTTTAAAATCATAGCACGATAATGTTCTCGCGTTAAAACTCCATGTTCTCTTCTGTCTAAAATTTATTCTACCTTAAACAATCCGAATTCCGTAAAAAGTCGTCTGCTGTGTTAAAATACTTTGTATTTCCTTATAGCTTCTCGTCTGCGTGTATCTAAAATTTCAGAGTTACCTTCGTATTGCTGCTTTTATTGTAGTAATTTTTAATCGGATCAAGTAGCAAAAATGATATTAGAGCTCATGTTTTACGTTTAAAACTGCATCACTTACAATTGGAACTTTCAGATCTAGTTAGTTTAAGTTTATGGCACTCACTTTTATTAAAATCTTTAACTTGATCATGTCTCTAGCACGTGATTTCATAACCAAATTCTGTAGGTCGCCTTGACTAAATACAACCAACATCTATTTGTCGTTTGAAATTCCTGCAACTAACATGTTTGTCTCTAGTCTAGACCTACTGCTACCAATATATGTTTGTTGTATGAATCTACCTATAATATACCTGTTTACCGTCTGGACCACATACAATCAATATTTGTTAGTCTTTTGAATTTATATGCATCTAATACTTTGTATTTAAATGCTCGTATTTGTAAGAGTTTTTCTCTAAATGGTGTTAAGGGGCTCCAAATTTTTTTACAATATGTAAGTATTGTTTTTGCGATGACAACTAGTATTATAGATTAATTTTTAATTTGACTCAATGAATTTAATAAGGAAATATCGAACTTTCATAGTGTAATCTGCCTATATATATATATATATATATATATATATATATATATATATATATATATATATATATATATAGCAGAATTCATTTGAATAGAATCAAAAGTGCCACTTCATTTTCCTCCGCTTTGGAGAAGACAAATAAAACATTTTACTTACGACTCTTTACATACAAGTATATATATAACTATAATTAAAATATATCAAAATTCAACATCTATTTATTCAATGTATAATGAATTGTGATGAAAAAACTATTCAGTTAAAAAATATAAAGACAACATTATTTGATGAATTTTGTACATATATTACTACTAGTTAGACCCATTTTATTTGATGTCGCGTCCCGGTGAACGTTGGTGTTGGGGGTCGAGTAAAGATTAGCCATATTAATAATAATACACTTTTATTGGTTATTTCTCACTTTAAAACAAAAACATTATTTTTATTAAACAGCTTAAGAGGAGAATGCAATTATAACAATAAATCTGAGGAGCATCAAGTTTAATTAATTTAAATTATCATAGAAATAAGAACACTTACCTTTATCCTTGAGCGTGCTCTCCAGCCCACTACTTTTATAATCTTTGGATGTTTCACAACTTGACTATAATATCCGACCTCCGGTCGCTTCTATATCAACTTTCAACCATCCCCCGAATCTACTCTACTACTAACACTTAAGTTATCCAACTACCCTAAAATCATGATTTTTTAAAGAAAATTGACAATTTTTTTATGGTTTTATTTTATAGGCCATTTTATTAGCTTCTATAAAAATACCAAGTGTTTTATTTTCCATTCGCCAAAACAAAAACTACAAGTGTTTTAGTAAAAGCAGATGCCATAACTTTACACAAGATGTCAGACTTTAAAATACGTTTTACTTGAAATGTGTTTTTTTTCCGGAAAAGCTCAAACGGGAACATCAATTGCCCAAAAAGGGTTTAAAATAATTTGCTGAAATTTTTTGAGAATGTTCTGTATAACAATAGAAGTGTTTTAACCTTCCTATTTATCAATCACTGTTTTATTATAAAATTTACAGTTCTTTATGTGAATATAATAACTGTTTTTTTAAGAAATTTTATGTAATATCTAAGATAAAGTGCTCAAGTTTTTGTAAACATTAAAATATCTTTTATCCTGAAGGTCATTTTAAAGAGAAATAGCAAAGTAATACATCAAAATTTAACAAATTGAGAATTTGCTTATTTATTATTTGTATAGAGTGGACCCCATTTATGTAACTTTTTGTCAATTTTTACCCCTTTATCGTCATTTTAGCAGTAATAATTTATTTTGCTCTTCTTAATTTTACCCTTTTTTTTCTTAAAATATAATAAATACATCTAAAAACCACAAAAAATTCCTTATCTCCATTGTTTTTTAAAAAAAAGTTGTCGCAAGTAGTCGTATACCTTAAATAGATGTTCCAATTTTTACATAAACCCCGTCTTCTTCAAAGCAAGCAGTTTGCAACTGAAACCACAGTTGAAAAGATTATTTTATCCAAGAGGATTATAAGTAGAATTGCTGATAGTCCCGTTACAATGTTTAACATATATCAATAAATGTTGATTTAATGTAATTATCTATATATATATATATACAAGAAAAGCCTAATATTTCTGGAAAGAAAACTATTTAAGATTACATTTATTAAATATAAGAGTAAAAAATATCTTGCGTATTTATTTATAACCTCCAGGGGGCACTGTCTTCATTACCAAAATAGTTTCTTTTAAAGAAAACTATTGAATCTACATAAAAAGACATTTCAGTTTCACAGACGAATAAACCACGGGACTGGATTTGAAAAAGTTAATCCACAATTTAGAAAAATGTTCTTTTTAAAAAAGAATTACAAAAGTACTCGAACAAAAGTTTTTTTATATAAGAACGCATTTATATTCTTTTGTGCGAATATATATTTCTAGTTTCCCTGTTCCATACGAAGGACCCCCTCGATGGCAAAGATATCAAGAGGATGCTGTGAAAAAAACCTCTAAAATGCAGCATAAGTTATTTCTTTTTATCGAGTTTCCACAAGCATACGGGGAAAGAGTTTGGTTATGGAGTTAAGTTCTTGTGTGATTCATATATCATTTGTTTTTATTTTACTTCTTATTCCTATTTTATACTTTAACTAGTTACTATCCAACCTCTTAGCTGGGTATTTCATGCTGTTATTTCATGATAAGCCTGTGCTTCTCAAACTTTCAATATTTGCGACCCATTATTCATTCAATAATACTATATTCAATAATAGTATACTTTGATGTTAATGCTACAATAAGCCTTTAACCCCTTAAGTGTCACAGGCGTATATAAACGTCTCGCTTAGTCAAAACGTTAATTGCTCTGGACGTATATGTACGTCTTTCCTAAGTACGATCTTTTTTGTGCATTGCTTTTCATAAAATTATTCCGAAGACTTTGGAATGCAATAAAAGGACCTTAACAGAGCTTTTACGAAGGATTTACTTACATTTCAGAGGATACGCTCATATATATATATAAATAAATTTCCCACATTTCTCTCCCCCTTCCCCCAATATATCCCATACGTACGCCTACGTGGAAAGTGGTGGGAATTGGGCAGCCAATAGCTTAACTTTTAATCAGAAGTTAGGGGATTAATCATAATCAGTACAGATTATTAAGGTAAGTATTATAATTTTTGTATATAATTTTATATATGTGACAAACCCATGGGGTCACTGGTAATTATTAACTATATTCTTAAGTTACTATTGTTAATTAATTATAAAATACATCACGCAGTACTGATGCATTTTTAAGTGTATTATATCAGTGTAAATGTGCATTTTATTTATTATTTTGTCAGAATGGTTTTGTTTACTTTCAGTAAATTAATACATTTTTTTAAAAATAATCTTTTGTTTTCAACTTTTCAATATGCTCGTGCCTCCCTCATAGGATTACCATGCCATTTAAGAAACGCTGCTGTAAGCTGTTTTTAAGTTATTGTTATCTAAATACTTACAATTAACTATTTATTGCATTTAAAGTCATTCTTACAATGCTCTTGATTTAAAAACATTCTTGTTTTCTAAACGGAAGCATAATTATCTTTTACGCCCAAGTACCCCCTTTAAACCGCCATCTTTCGATTTTCACAAAACCCGTTCTTCGAGGATTTTTTTTCACGTAAGAAACATGATTTCCAAACTTCCAGTGTTTTGGTCTAATAGCTCAAAAATGGAAGTTTTTCTTCTGTATCCTCTAAATCCTCCTGACAGTCAATTTCCGTAAAATTCATTCTTAGCGGTTCTCTACTCATAACGAAAACATATTTACCAAATTTCAAATCTAAAGAATTAATAGTTTCAAACGTAGGCTAATTTTGTAGTTTCCTGTGTGTCTTAAATAAAAATCGCACACCTAGTACAGGTTTCAACACTCCCAAACAACTAGATAACATTTATTTAGATCAAAGTCATTACCATTTTAATTTTTACTGTCAATTTTAGATAGTTTTCCCCCGACTTTGTGAAAGACTCAAAATCCTTTTAATAGCAGGACACTGTTCTTTTATTTCATTTCATTCTAATTGCAAAAGTGATGGCTGAAAGAAAACAAAATCTGACATCCAAGATGGAACCCTTTTTCGAAATATTGATTGTATGCCGTCATCTTCAGGTATCTTCAGAGCTCTTAACAGCAGTCGAATGCATCGAGCAAGTTTGATAAGTATTTCCCATCTATTGAAGGGCGGTTCTGTTCACAAGCGCGTCAAAACCATCTGTTAGATGAAGAAATGAATAACAAAAAGAGAACCACAACTGCCTGACTGGCAATAATAAAGAAGAGCTAAGTTTGCCATTTTTTACGCGTAATGGCAACATGTGATGAAGGATATTAAAATCTTGTCTTTTATCGAGTTTAAGATCAAGTATAGCGTCGATATAAGAATGCTTGTAATTTATAGTCGAAGGTTTTAAAATTCTAACAATTGGTTCTTTATAAAATTCAATATCAAGCATTTAGTAAGAAGTTAAGTGAATTTTATTGAGTAAACACCTTTTTTAGAGGGAAAAACATGATTCCCAATTTTTGTTAAAGGGTGTTAAGATAATACAAATTCTAAGCATCTTTATTCTAATAGAAAAAGTTGACATTTTTATTATCATATTTGTACTTCCTTAATGTATAAAGAGTAAGAAATTAATTTTTTTGTTTTTATTTTAATGAAGACTTTTTATTGAATGAAGTGAATACTTTCCATGATATATCCTTATTTTGACGCCACATCCCATTTTAATTTAATTTATTGAGGTCAAAAATTGCATATTTTTGTTTTCTGAAATTTAGACTGCTCAATAAAAAAAAGCAGGTGTGTCCATTTTTTGTTCCTTAGAATGAAAATTTTTATAAGCGGTATATTTCACGTTATATATGTGAGTGTGTTTTGTCAAAATAATATACTCTTTAAAAATATACCTACGTATGTGACGTTTTGAAGGAAACATTTAGAATTTTCCGGAAACGGTTATGTTTTCATTCATAAAGACAACTTTTATCAACATCGCAACAAAGCTAACCAACGACAACTGTTCCGATTTTTATTTAGATTGTGTATGTTTATTTCAATAACACCAAAATCATTCTCTTTTAGTTTGTTACGAATGGAAAGTTAAACGTGGTGCAACCATCCGATCGTATGCAGGTGAACGCTACAAAAGTTACGGTACAAAGTTCGTCAGGCGACCGCTATTTATAGTCTGCGCGGCTACCTTTCAGGGATTTTTAAAAAAAAAAAAAAACAAAAAAAAAAAAAACTGCTGATTTTACTGCTGGTATCATTTTTGGCGACTTTGCAATCATTTTGGCGACTTGTGTCACCCCCCGCACACACAACTTGTGTCAAAACTTTAAAAGGTTTCTTCTCACATTTTAAAGCACTCATTTGAGCTGAAATTTACTATACACGTTTGTTTTGGGTGGCAAAACGATAATTTAGTTATAATTAATTAAAGTTAATTGACGGAAACGAATTATTTAAAGAATCACAGTCACGTTGGCTTCATTTTTAGCGACTTGGATAAAAACTTTAAGGAATTCTTTTCCTCACGTCTTAACCCTCTCGCTGCGTATCCCGCGATTTCCATGGACAAGGTACATGTAGCAGATGTAGCACTACGCAGCAAGAGGGTTAAAGCATTGAATTGAACTGAAATTTTATATACACGATACTTTAATGAGATTTAAGGAAAATTAATTGCCTCTTAATATTGTGATTCTGTCATACGTATATACATATTTATATGAATTGTAATTATTTGATAAAAAGTAACCAAAATAAAATTTTTCTTTGGAAATAATAATTTTCTTTAAAGTAGGAATTGAGTTATATAAAATTTTTTATATTACTTATTTCCTATATATACTTGGAAACTTTACCATTCTGTAAAAAACTTCACATGCGAAATAAATCAAGTAAAAGTATGGAAAGTAATTGCCGCGTCACTTTTTTTTTCTGTTATAAGTCTGAACAAAAAAGACGCTTAGGAATGAAGATAAAAGCAAATATTTATAGTTATCTGATACTGATGTTATTACCAATGCAATCTCATTTCTTGTATCAATAGAAAGTAAATGAATGTCTTCGAACAAATATCAGAGTATGAAACAGAAAAAGCAAGAGCGTAGGCGTGAATGCTCTTAACGATAGAGTATCTCCTCTATGTCACCTTTTATTTATATGTCAAAAGAAAAAACTGGTCTGTACTTCATATTAAGTCGTAGACGAACGTGTTTGTAAAATCTAAATGGAATTTCTTCAAACTGGTGTAGTTTTTTTTTTTTTGCTTGCAAAAACTTTTAACTCATCAAATCTGTTCATTCCATGGAAAATTAGTGAAAGCCATGAGATTCATTTTAATATAAATATTGTTACATATGGCTTTATTAGAAGAACCAACCCAAACATAATAAAAATTAGCTCAAGTATCACGCAAGGCAAACGATAAATAATAAACAAGTAATGTAACACAAAAAGTTTTTAAAATCAATTCCTACCTAGGGCAACAAAGAAAAATTTTATTTTTTAGTTATTTTTTATCAAATAATTACAATTAATACAAATATGTATATACATAGGACAGAATCATAAGATAAGGTGAAAATTAATTTTTATTAATTATCATTAGAGTATCGTATTGTCAGCCAAAACAATCTTGTATATAAAATTTCAGTACAACTGAATGCTTTAAAACGTGAGAAAAAAAATCTTTTAAAATTTTGACCCAAGTCGCTAAAAATGAAGCCAACGTGACTGTATCTGTAATTCTTTAAATAATTAGTTTCAGTCCACTAATTCTAATTAATTACAATTAAATTATCGTATTGTCACCCAAAATAATCGTGTAAGGAAAATTTCAGTTCGAATAAGCTCTTTAAAATGCGAGAAAAACTTTTTAAAGTTTTGACACAAATCGCTAATTAGAACTAAATTACCGTATTTTCATCCAAAATAATCGTGTATATAAAATTTCAGCTCATTTGAGCGCTTTAAAATGTTTTTTTATTAACGACTATCTTTTACCCGTGGCTTCGCTTGCGTTGATGTCTTTAAATAACTGTCAAAGTCATTATCATTAGAAATTAAGTAAAATAATATAATTTTTTATTGCTTGACTGGGACCATTAAAATTTAAAAATTCTAAAATTGAGCTTTGTTTAAAAAACTGAAAACATACTTTATTATAATAATTAGCAACAAAAATTCAATAAATTAATTATTAAAATAATATTATTAAATTTATATATTAATGTTTTAAAAATATTATTTAATTTTAAATAATATTTTAAATAATATATAAAAAGTTGAAAGTATCTACGTTTAATATGTAATAATTCCTCTTTAAAAGAGCTCAAAACAGAATATTCTAAGATCCTATTGTATACCATATATGTTCTTTTGTCAGGTGCAAATATGTGAAGATTTTCGGCATTGTACACATGCGAATAGGCTACATATAGTGGGCAATGGGTAAAGAACGGCTTTTCAAAATGCACCCCTTCTACCAGCAATGTTAGCCCTTGCGCTTCGTTAATAGTAACGGTAAAACTGAGCTTGATTGGAAATTCAACTCGCACATAAACTTGAGGATTTAATACAGGCTGGGATTTCATCTGCCTTTGTACCCCTCTGAATTACTGGGAGAGTTTGTCGGAAATCGCCATCCAATAAAACTACCATTCCTCCCATAATATCTGTACAATCTCGTAAATCCTGAAGAGTCCTATTTAATGCTTCCATAGCTTTTTGTGAGACATCATACATTCATCTCTCACCAAAAGCTTAGATTGTCGAAGCATCCTGCCTCGAGAGCTATTTTTGTTGAAATTGCAGATGGGTGAATCTTCATGTGCAATATTCCACGGTAATATTAAAACGGAATGTACAGTACGGCCGCTGGTCAGTTGTGTATCGGTTGTACTGGATGAAGCCCCAGCAATGCTATCTTCTGGTTTTTCTGACTGATATTAAAAATAATTTTAGCAAATACGTCTTTCCGGATCCTCCAGGGGCGTCGAGGAAAAAGAATGCACCACTGCCGGATTCTATTTACACAAAACTTGATGGAAAACATGGCTTTGTTCTGGCGTAAATTGAGGAATTAATTCTGTTACTTGATGTTGCAATGTTATGAAATTGTAACCAAATTCTCGAGCAATTTCATTATCGAAGTTATTTCCGTCGACTCGTCTCGGACTAATTCTAAAATCATATATAGTTTCTTCCCTACCATAGTGAAAACCTTATTTTAGTAGAGTTTTACCTTATTTTATTAGAGTTTCGTTGTAGGTTTGTTCATTGAAAGGCATATCTGCATGTACTTGCTGCAGTTGTCGAAAAATATCTCTCGCCATGTACTCTTTATAATTATTCCAAAGTGTTTGAGGATTAGATAGACCGCAAGATGATATAAGTATTACCTAAAGTTCCCTAATTTTATTCGGTGGTTGGCATTCTATGACTTCCTCCATAGTAATACCTAGTATGTCTTCAAAGTACTAACTTAACCCAGTGGCGTGACAGCCCACGAGAGCCAAGGCCTACTGTGCCCAACTCAGTATACGCGACCTTGAACCCTGAGGTGCATGAGCAGATATTCCGGTCAGATCTGACGCGAAAGCCCCCAGTGTTAAGTTCCCAAGCAAGCTTCATGCTTATTTATCGACCCACTGAAATGATGAAAGGTTTAGTCGACCTTTCCAAGCCCGAAGATAGAGCCCAGGAGCTGTGGTGTGAAAGTACAATACGCTGCCACTAGGCCCCGTAACTTTTTACAAAGGCAAATGAGTCAACATTGCCCAGTCCGGGGTTTGAACATCGAACCTGTGGTGTGGAAGCGTGATGCACTAACCACTCAGCCACTGGTCTCCTTCTTCATAGTGATACTTACATATAAAACATCTTAGTTCATTGTAAGTAAAACTTTTGTGCCAAATATGGCTTTATATTGGAATTAGTTTTAAAAAAATAATGTATTAAATATTTGATAAATCAAACCTTTTTATGAAACTGCCATTTAATATTACCATAGAGCTTTCAATATCACGCAATTTGCTAAAACTTTATGTCGTTTCTCTCTTTAAAAAGTAGGAGAAAATTTGCATTAAAATTTCTGGGATTGTCGGAATAGAGAATTTCTTAGCCAACGTGGCGATATTTCTCAAAATTTGAGTTTGACTTTTAATAAACGTAGCGTAATAAACGTTTAACATTTAATAAAAAACTATTTAAAAATTACTTTTTGTAAAGATGTTAAATTACACTATATTTCAGTTATTTGTTACAAACGTGAGAAAATTTTTATTAAAATTTCCGGTATTGACTAAATGCATAATCTTCAGCCATTTTAGCGGGGAGTAAGTAACCACCCCGATTTTACCCGCGTAGTTCCCATTAACGGAGAAATACGGGGATAAAATATACCCTATTTACTCGCTGATAATATAGCTTTCCATTGGGGAAAGAATTTTTAAAATCGGTCCAGCTATTTCAGAGATAAGTTGGAAGAAACAGACAGACAAAAATTTTAAAAATTGATTTTTTTATATATATTTTTAGATGTATTTAGTAAAAAGCTGTTAATTTGATATTATAAACAGACACTTTAATTTTATTTATTTGTATAGATCAGCGTTTCTCAAACTGTGGGGCGTACTCCACTAGACGGGCGGGATAAAACAACAAGGGGGGGGGCGAGCATATCGAAACGTTGAAAATAAAACATTATTTAAAAATATTATTAATTGATTGAAAGGAAGCAAAACAAAATACATTCTGACATAATAAAAAATAAAATACGCATTTACACCGATGTAATACACTTATAAATAAATGAGTACTGGGAAACGTATTTTTTAACTAATTTTACTATACCAAGTTAATAACAAGTTTAACAATTACCATTGATTCTCTCTCCATACGCTTGTCATGTATAAAATTATATAAAAAAATATAATATTTATCTTGATAATTTATACACAGTTTGTATACATACATACACATATATATATATAATTAAATTCGTTTTATAGATTTAAGTCGAAGTGCATTAGTATTATTGAATTCAATACAATGTTATTGTTTCGATGGTGAAGAGGGGGCATGAAGAAAATTATGACTGAAAATTGGGTCGTAAGTATCGAAAGTTTAAGAAGCACTGGCATATATTGAAAATTTGAAAAAGATATAGGGAAATTTTTATTTTTGTGAATTAATAGTAGGAATTGAAAAAGAATAGCTTTTAATATAAATACTATGCATTAATCTTCAATCGTTGTAAAACACCGAATAAACTTAAATATAAATAAATACTGGAAGTTTTTTTTATATGAAACTTATGTAAGAAATGCTCTAATAATTAACGCATGTGCGCGCGCACACACGCACACGAACAAACACACACTCTTTTTAATCACTCAATGTATTTTAAAAAACAATTTTAATATGTATACAAATTTTCATCAATTTTTAAATGTTGTGTTAACTTTCTTTTCTTCCGTTTACATTTTTCTAAAGAACTAGTTAAAGTTGTAAGTGCAAATTATTCCACCAATCATTATTTTTTAAAGTTAAATGAGCTATATGTATTCAAATGTTTGTTTAATAAATCATTTAAATATTTGTGAACCAATATGATTTCACTAATTTTTATGTACAGTAAAGATTTTACTCAAAATTTTCTTTGCTTTATATAATTCATTTCTTATAATGCATTACTTCTTAGTGACCTAAAAGTGGGAAAACTAATTTTGGCATGATGAAAAACATTTCAAACCCAGCTGTTGTAACTGTAGTATTTTTTAAAATATTTTATATAATTTAATGTAGTTTCGTTAAATAATGCTATCGGTGGGATAATTACAGAGTCAAACCTGATTAAAAAAACTATTAGATCATTAAAACTATTACACACACACACTCTCACTCTTACACACTCACACACACACTTTCACTCTTACACATACATACACTCACACCAGTGTCGTAACGGAGAACATTTGGGCCCCCTGCAAAGTCAGGTTTGGGGCCCCCACGTTGAAATTTACAAAGGGTAGGCACTTGCATCAGTCAGGCTTTTGGCCCCTTAGAACCCTGGCCCCCCTACGATGTGGGGGTGGCGGGGGTGTACGTTACGCCACTGACTGACACTCCCTCTTACACACACATGCACTTACTCTTACCCACGCACACGCACTCTTACACATGCACACACACATATTCTCGCTCTCACTCTTGCACACACATATACTTACACGCACCACATAAACTCACCTCACTCTTACACATACATACACTCACTCTTACACACACAAACATTCCCACTCACTCTTACACACACATACACTCACACTTACTCTTACACACACACGCTCACGCACACTCTTACACACACATACTCACACTCACTCTTACACACATACTCACTCTTACACACACACTCACTCGTACACACACACTCACTCTTACACACACACACACACACTCACTCTTACACACACACACACTCACTCTTACACACACACTCACTCTTACACACACACACACTCACTCTTACACACACACTCACTCTTACACACACACACAGCTTAATTAGTTTTTATAAAAATATATTTAAGTTTTATAATTTTTATATATATATAAGACCTTTCACACACACACAGGTAATCAAAATAACTAGATTAATGGATAAATCTTTTTTTTTACCTTAACTTAGTTTACTTAATTTCATTTTAAGGTTCTTAAAATTTATTTTTATACAAAAAAATGATACTCTCTTAAAACATATTTTAAAAAATATAAAAATAACTTGTATCAAAACTTTTAATTCCTTCTAGAATTTTTTTTGTTTATTTAAGAAGCTTAAAAAGTTTCAATTTAAGCACATAAAACACTAATTATGCCTAAGCTTTAATTATTTCTATTTTTTGCATTTTCCTTCGGATGAAAATAGATTTAGAGTATAATCGCTGCTTGAAATCTTTTTTTAGC
Organism: Trichonephila clavipes; assembly: GCA_019973935.1. Classification (NCBI taxonomy): domain Eukaryota; kingdom Metazoa; phylum Arthropoda; class Arachnida; order Araneae; family Nephilidae; genus Trichonephila; species Trichonephila clavipes. Next base: position 253,466 of record BMAU01020929.1, read on the forward strand.
TGCGTTATTAGCGAATTAAAATACTTTTTATAACGAAAATCATTATTAAGGCATTGTTATAGTATGAAAAAGCATTTTTAATCTTATAATTACTCAACATGCTATGTTACTATTAAAATATATGTAAAACAATTTTACTGGGATTTTTTAGCTTTCTAAATGTTATTCAAAATGGAAGAAATGTAATTAAGAATCATAATCTTGCATTAATAAAATATAAATGCGTTAGCCAATACCTGAAGGGAAAAAAATGATGTAATGAAGGAAATTAACTCTCTTTTCCATTTTTAACTTTGGTCCCTCATATGCCTTAATGCCTTTTTTTTGTTCAGGTTAATTTATTTCTTACCTACATTATGCACAAATATAGGAACTCCAAATATATTATACTTTAACATAATATTATATCATATCGTCAGCCTAATTATCAAAAAGTGTAACTTCACAAAGGAAATAAATTAGATATAGGAGTGCTACGCGCCAAACAGCGGTTGTTGTCGAGTTACATTAAATCCAAAAAGGCGGCTTAGTGGCAACGTTAGGAAAATAATTCTAAAGAACTGTTGTTGTTGTTTTCTGATGCCACCTGTCTGACGTAGTCAGATCGAGGCCCACGAAATTCATCGTGACATGGGCAAGAGGTACGCCTGTCGTTGGCTTTGAGCACCATACAGGTGACAGTACGATTTAGCTCGGCGAAATTCCCCGAAGGGACGATAGATGGCGACACGACCTCTATCTCCACCTCCACAATTTCTGCATGTAAACTGAAGGGGAGGGAAATATTCTCCAGTCTCTGCGCTCGAAAGAACTGTTGTGAAATATATTTCAATTGAAGAATATAGGAATAGATTAACAATATCTAATACCGATCTATATAATATAATAAAAACTATACATAATAATATTATTATTATGTAAATATTATAATCATATACTATAATTTAATATTAATTATGATATACGGTAATATCCATTTAAATTTTATATAGTAATAATACTTATATATAATAATATTCATATAATATAATTATTATATATAATAATGCTCATATAATGTAACAATAATAATAATTAAAAAGTACTAATAATTATAAATAACATACTAATAATTATAAATAAATAACATTTGTAATATTTATAAAAAAGTAAAATAAAAAAATGTTATAAATAAATAATATAAAAACAATTATAATGCATAATAGTTATTATATTATAAATAATTACATAATTTTAAAATTAATAATGAATATCAATTAACAAGAGCTGATAACTTGCAATACTTAAAAAACTGCCAGTTCCTTCGATGAATTTCGCTTAAAGAACAAATGCAATAGAAATCAAATTCAAATCGTCTGAAACTATTAGGGTTCCCGAGGAAAAAATCCCATAAAAATTAACTCTAATATACGTTATTCCAATGGAAACCACATAACTACACGATAAAAATATCAAGGTAACCATATTGTAATATCTTCGTCCCTCTTGGCGCTTAGAACTCCTATATCAAATTAGCACACCAGAAGGAGTTATGCATTCTGATAATTAGGTCGACGATATGCATAATGAATTATTTTATTGGAACACGAAGTATCAATGCTTCTTTCAATTAATAATGTGTAATAGATTATTATTTATTTAAATACATGAACATACTTTTATTTGAGATAGTCAGGTTACTAACTAGCAATATAGTTTCTGATATTAAACCTATTGATGATAATTTTTTAAAGAGCAAAGATTCGTAATCTAAAACGATAAGAGCATTACCATAAGAAATAATGATAATGCTCTTAAATGTTAAGAAATTATGATAAGAAATTATGAATAAATTTGATGTTTCTATTCATGCTTTTAGTTAAATTACTTTGTAAATGATTTTTCCCCCTCTTTTCTTTATCTGTTCTAATTCTTTGCAAACATTTAGTACTTGTTTGAAAGATTTTTTGGACAAATATGCAATAAAATAAGGTAAAGTGAATTTTTTTTAAAATTTAGAATAAAATAGTTATCCTGGATGACAGTTGTGAGGGGAGAAGTTTTAAATGTTAAGAATTGCATTGCTTAAAGTAATAATAATAAAGAATAATTCTTTTAAACTTTACTTGTTTGAGGAATACCAGACTTGTGGAACTTACAGAAACTATTGCAGCAAAAAGGAAATACTAAAAATTAAAACATAAATAAATTAAAAATTTAAAAAACAGCGTGTATACAATCCCTTTAACTTTATTTTCACTTTGGCGTAAGGGCCAATTATTAAAAAAACATTTATTTATCAATAGAAGAGTGAAACCTACTTTCTATGTCCCGTCTTTTTTAGGCAGCTCTATTTTTCCTATTACAAATTGAGTTACCTTTTGTAAAACGTTTTTTGTGTTTACAATAGATCCTATCCAATAAATTTTCTATTGAAATAAATTGATATATGTACCTGCGTGTTTGCGTAAAGAAAAAAAAAGAATTTTGTGTTTATTTTAAAACACTTGCTACACACACACACACGATTTCTACTTTTTTCGTTTGAACGAACATAAACATTTTCTCCGTTATAATTCAAAACATTTGAAAGGAATACAGAAATGTGAAAAATAGGCTAATTTATTCATTGTTACTTATATACCGAAATCATTTACGATTGTTCTTATTACTTTGAATTAAAAATACAGTAAAACCTGTTTTTGTGCGGTAGATAGGGACCGCATAAAAGAAAACGCTCAAAAAATATTTGAAAATTTCATAAATACTTACATATAATAATAAAAAAAAAGTTAGTCGACATACGACAGAAAATTTTTATGTGGGGGGAGGGCAGGGACCGCATAAAAAGGTCAAACTTAGAAAATACGTCACTTATTTACGAAATTTATGAGAAAATACTTCCAAACGAAATAAATAATTAAAGTACACATGGAAACATTTTAAAAACAGTTAATTTCTTATTGTATACATAAGGAAATTTTCAAAAAGTACAAACAAAATTCACTGCTACTCATCTTAATCCAAAGCACGTATCTTCCTGTAATGAATTAGTTCAAAATCGCTTTCATCTCTTGAAGATACGATTTCAATTGATTTAGTTTATGGCACACACATAAAGTAAGTGGTATGTTTTTATGATGATGGTTGGTTGGTCAGTTGCTTGTGAATCTCACGATAACCAGATATGCATGGTCGAAGCTCTTTTTGGAAATTCAAACTCCTTTCGGGATAAAATATTAGGAGAGCCCACATCCTTGGCGACAAACCGAAAAAAGCGCCAAGCCAGAACAAGATGGCGCCAAGCGAAACCGACAATGGCGGCAAGGGAATATAGTGGGATAAGGTGGATGCGTAATGAAAATATGTTAACAATACAGAAATTAAACATTTAAGATAAAAAAATATAAAAACAGCACTTATTTCTTACTGCTGATCTTTTCGAGTGGAGGGAACAGCGTAACAACAGATTTTAAAAAAGCCTTAAAGGTCTCATCACTAAGGGATTGATCGTGTGAGCGTCACCATATTTATTCTGAGAGGTAATGGTCGAACATACATTCGGCGTGGCTGGTACGATTTCGAAGAAAGCGTTTTATTGTCGACCATGTTACATCATGCCGATCATTATATTTAGGACATTCATAACTCGAAGCAATCCTTCCATCATACACCATTCAATCAATTCTTTCTTACCTTTCGCATTTAACAAAGTAAAAAATTCTAAAGTATATTCCCTCACACACGCAGCCAGCCCGGAGCCCAACGACAAAATGAAATTCGAAATGCATGCCCATAAAATACGAAAATGCTAGAAATAGTTAGGGTTGCCATATGAACTGTTTAAAAGTAGGGTTACAAAGATGGCGCAATTATCGCCAACCAAAGTAATTCGCGCCAAGGGGGTGGGCTCTCCTAAGAGTGAACTCGGAATTGGTATCTATTTGAAGAGAATGCTTCTCCAATTTAAAAGAAAGCTGAATTCTTGCATGTATTGTATCCGCTCTCAAAGAATCCGGTTCTTCATAATCTCACTGTCATTGCAAATTTCGACTTCAATCAAGTGCGTGCTGCTAGAGCGTTGAGAAAAAACAATTGAACGTGCGTTGTCGAGTGAGTGTTTATAGCCAATGAAGAGTCTTATAGTGTACATTTGTACATGATAGAAAACAATACAGTTGTCCCAAAGCCATTGAAATTCATGTACTGCACAAAAAAAGAAATTGTACAAAAATAAGATCGCAAAAAAAAAAAAAAAAAAAAAAAAATCGTACAAAAATAAATTACATGAAAAAAGACCGCAGAAAAAATAGGTTCTACTCTAATTTTAATTGTACTAAGAATATAGATTTTTTTAGGAAGTTGCATTACTCAGCATTTTTTGAAATAATTAGCACTATTATTTATAATTTGAATCAATCGAAAAAAAACATTACTGGAGAAAGACCCAATTTTTTAAAAATTATTTCATATATTATTTTCAATCTTTTTTTCTCAATTTGCAGCATTTTAACGTTTTTCAATACGACAATTAAACGAAGCCGAACTTTCTAAGAAATATTTAATGAAGAATAATTTATTTTCATCATTACAGCAGATATTTTTAGAAACGATTAAGCAAAGAGGGGAAAAGCATTAGACTTTTCATAATTGGTATTGGAATTTTTAATCAATTTGTCGTCTCTGAATAAAATGAGTTCGTATTTTGCTTTCAGAGAATAGGGAAAATGAATGTACAGATAGTTAATTTAATTTAAAAAGAAGATTAACGGAGAATATATACTTTGAAACCGCATTTATCACATAGTAAAAGCCGATGCATTTAAAACGGGTAGAACTCTGAAATACTAAAAATATTATTGATTATTAGGTGGTTATAAGTCTAGACTTTCGAGTTTTTAATGGTGAATTTTTATTTCTATCCGTTCTCGATTATTTGTCTATTTTAGTACTTTGTAAATATCTATTTTAAAGGGGAACGAAGTGAATTTATTTAAATTTGATCTTTTTTGCCTTTAGATTTCATAAAAGTAAATAATTTCAAAAAGCCTTACAAAATCTTTAAAGGTACTTTATGAACTTTCTTAGAAAAATACATGTAGTTTTTTTGAATATTGTCTATGGAATTATATCATTTGTTATAGCGTTCACGTTTTCCTTAAAAGAAACGTTATGATCATAAAAAGAAAAACAATTTAAAAATGTTCAAGTTATTTTCTAATATATTTCCCCCAAAATCAAAAATAAAATGCCATTGTGTTATCTCTTTGAAGAAAGACCTGTTTTAAAGAACTATTTTTGATATAGAAAATGCAGTGATAATAGTTTTTTTTGTACTGTGAAAATTTTTCGTTTAGTGTAAGTGACATGTATTTTCTCTCTAATAACTGATCCGAGTTTCTACAGATCATGGGATTTCAACCAGAGTAAATGACTCAACTAAAATTAAAAGTCTGATCGTATAGTTGTAATACAATTTTATTTATAATAACGGCATACTTAAACTAACTAAAACAAAGTAAAACGGTACTTATCTGAGTGAGAGGAGGACGAAGGAGACATGGGGTAAAGATTCTCCGCCCGTGGCGGAGTGGTGCTGGCAAGTAAATCTAAGGAAAGGAAAAAAGCAAGCCCGAGAAATAGCGTGCAAGTGCTTTTAAAGCTGACCGCATTGCTTCCGAAAGAATCCGCTGCGAATTTTTTAATGTACCAATCCACCACTCTGATATGCTCAACGGCATACCCACTGTCCGCGTAAGAATACAACCTTGTCACCAGAGAGTGCAATAAACTGGGGATGCACCCACATTCTTTACTAATCCTTAGTTTCCTATAAACAAGGTAGATGCAAAATTAAAATTGTATCTCAGGGACCGGCCGGCCTCCCATCATAACACAGAATTCTTTTTAAACTTCCTGAAATAAAACATTTCTTTAGCTTTATGTTTCTTAAGAAAATTAAAAGCATTTAATGAAGAATACTAATTTCATAAAATATATTGTAAAATATTTTTTGAGTTATATATATATATATATATTATGACCTCTTACTAGCAAAAAACTGAACTTTCAATGCATTCAACGGATGATAATCATAAATATGTTACGGTTAAAGTGTATAAGTCAGTTATATTTCATAGAACAACTAGGTATTTCATGAAATAACTAGACAAGTCAGTGAAAGTATATAATAGATGAAAAATTTTATACTTTACCTAGTTATTCTATGAAATAACTAAGGAAAGAATATTAAAGTGAAAAATTTCAAAACAATTTCAAAGATGTTTTTATAAACTAATTGTTCATAAGTTGCTAAAATCTTTCGAAGAATACGTTTTATCCCTTTTGTGGATGAATAATTGATAAATAATACGGGAAAGCGCAGGTTATATAATTTATTATTGCTCATATTGCTAATATAAATTTAACAGAAATGGGAAAAAGAATACGTTGCAAAAAACTAGGCTATATTAAAATATTATCAACACAAAATACATGCTGGAAAGAAAAATTGTTGCTTCATAAAAAGATTGTGTAAATTTTTAAATAAAAATGCAAGAGAATAATAATTTAAATTTTAATGGATACCTTTATCTTACTTTTTATTATTTATTAGAGCAAGGATTGCTGTGATGACACTTTAGGTTGCACTGCTTATTATTTTTTGAAACAAGCACACTTTTTACTATTACGCATTTTGTTTTACACGAACACTTTTTTAAACCTTTTCCAGTACCGCAACTTTAAGTTGTTGCAACAGATCGAAGCGTTGTATCAATATTTGGAACTTCTTCAATGGAAATTAATTCTCGCTGAGACATATACTAAACTACACTGCTGGCCACCGTAAATGCAACACCCTTAAGGAAGCATGCAAGTAACATACTTGCAACATGCATTAGCGGAGGTGAGATATGCAAATGATTAGAATTTCAGCGCAGACACAAATCACGCGCGCTTGTGGCGCCACCTCAAAGCGCTATTTAAGGCTTGAAGACTTCGACGATTTCAAGTTGGGCAATTGTGCTTTTCTTGTGCTTTTTCAAAAAACGACCAGTTATGTCTCGTAGAAAACAGCGATCAGCATTTGATTAAGTATCCGATTTCGACCGAGGAAGGATAGTGGCCTGCCGAGATATTGTCGATTATCTTTCATGAAAATCGGTAGTCGTGTTGGACGAAACCAAACAACTGCAATGCGAATATGTGACCGGTGGATACAGGAGGGTATGACGGACCGACGTGATCTATTGCATCCACCTCAGTGCACCACTTCACGTGAGGACAGGCAAATTATGCACATGGCAGTGACGAATCACTCAGTCACATCATGAACCATAGCACAGAACATTGAGTCTGTAACGCATCATTCAGTGTCTGCGCGTACCATTCGACGCCATTTGCAGCAGAGTGGTCTGTTCGCAAGACGTCCATTGCTTGGTTTACCCTTGACGCAGAACCACAGACGTCTCCACCACCAATGGTACGATGAAAGAAGGACGTGGGTGGCAGAATGGAATGCAGTTGTCTTTACTGACGAGTCACGCATCTGTCTGCAGCACCACGATAGTCGGATACGAGTCTGGAGACACAGTGGAGAGAGGATGCTGAACAGCTGCGTTATGCACCGCCACACTGGTTCTGCACCGGGTATTATGGTATGGGGTGGTATTGGATATCACTCTCGTACTCCTCTAGTACGCAGTGCCTGTACTTTAAACAGCCAGCGCTACATCTCCGAGGTGCTGGAGTCAGTTGTCTTTCCTTTCCTTCAGGTCTTGGTCACAGCCATATTTCAACAGGATAAAGCGCGACCACACGTGGCACGCACTGTGCAAAGCTTCTTCGTCAATCACCAGATTGAATTGCTTTCCATGCCGGCTCGCTCTCAGGACCTTTCGCCGATAGAAAACATTTGGTCCATGGTTGCTTAACGATTGACCCAGATTACACCCCCAGCTGCCACACCAGATCAACTTTGGCAACGTGTGGAAGCTTCTTTTGGTTTGTTGTACCCCAAGAACACATCCAAAGTCTCTTTGAATCAATTCCGAGGCGTGTGGCAGCGGTGATCTCCAACAATGGTGGCTACTGATTCTGACAGGAACCATGCTTCACAGAAGTGTATAAATTTAATCATTTGATACTTGATCAACATGTTATCTACAAAATAAATTTTGTTGTGCTATCTGTTGTGTTTCTTGGTGTTGCATTTATGGTGGCCAGCAGTGTAATATCTAAATACAATTGTTCAATTCAGCCTTACCTAATTCATAATCGGAAAAATCCTGCCTATATCAGGTAGAACAGGTTCAAAGAACTTTCTAGTGTCGTATTTCACACTTAAACGATCAAGTAATCGTTATTCTATAGAACACCTAGCTAAAGCGTAGAATTCAAAAATTTTATATTCTTGAACTGACTTGTATAATTAATTTATGAAATACCAGCTATTCTATGAAGTAACGAATTTCACACTTGAACGGTATCACATACTCCAAAAAAGTATGGAACATAGCAAAATATTTTTAGTTTACTTCTATTGTTTTTTATTTGCAATATATAAGCAAAGCTTTTTAACTAAAGTTCATGAACCTCAAATTTAAAGAATTGTTAAAGCTTCATTTTAAAATATTCTCAACTTCTATATTTTTAAGAAGAATTTGCTCAATTTTTGTGATGTATTCCTTTATTTAGTTATACTGTGCATCGTATAGTGTGATTCTTCATAACTTTGTGCCAGTTGTATTAAAAACTCTCCATATCTTAGAAACATTGAACAGGAAAATATTAATACCAAATCCAAGCAGTGAATTTACTTTCCCTTTACTTTACGAAAAAGTCGTTTTTTCCAGTAGAATTATTTAATTAAAGATAATATCTCTCAAGAGAGATAATTCCTGAAAGCGTTAGCATATTACATCCTTTCGTGATAAATATTAAAAGGAGAAATGTGTCACGTTTCGGGGTAAAAGGGAAATAAAGTAGTTAAAGAAAATACAGGAAACTAACGATGTTATTTAACGTATTCTTTTTCTATCAATGAAAGAGAGAGAGATCGAAATTTCTTTGCGCAAATATGAGCATTCGAAAAGGAACAGCTGAAATAAGAGCTTAGTGCGTGGGTGCAACATTCTCAGAGGAAGAGTATGTGAATAGAGTAACATTTCTTTCTCTTGTTTCATTGAAAGCTGACACTGATTGATACAAAGTTACAAAAAGAGAAAATACAGAAAGATTCAAATATTGCTCATCTTTTACAAATATCTTAAGAGAGTATAATTATGAACATTTCCCTTGTTTGTTTTTTGCATGTGATAAATCTTTTTGAAGCTACATTTCCATCGTAGAATACCGTATATTTCCGTATATAAGTTGATCCATGTATAAGCTGAGAATACGATTTTTCTCTTCAAAAGTTTACTAAAAATTCGAAACTCGTATATAAGCAGAATTGAAAAAGAAAATTCATGTTGTCGAATGCCTCGTCATTTGTAAAAAGGAGTGATCACTTTGCAAATAGAACGAAATTAAGTGATCAACGAGTGTCTGTTAGGTGGTGCGCGGGAACTTCCTGATTTGAACATGTTGCAGTAATGTTCGTAAAGAAAGGAGGAGTGCGGGGAGGGTTTCGGTGAAAAGGGTGGAGTAGGATATTTGTGTTCCCGCCCGTCTCAGTCTCAAACTAATTGTGGTAGACGGAAGCAGAGCACTTTTGCCGAGGAGGCGTATTTCTCTAACAGTCTGTCGTTAATTGCAGTGCAACATGCCTTTCATCTTCATTCGATATTCCTCCTCGAGGTCATGTTCCTGATCTGAAATTTGTTTTAATGTGAATGGATGCCTTCTGAGCAACGGGGAATGCCTCCAAAGAAAGGAAAGGACCTCCGAAAACCGTTAGAACACCTGAAAATGTGGAATGAGCTCGTGTGTCAATTCAGACCGGTATGTGACAATCATCCAACAGCTCTTCTTACCCACTCTCCAAGGAAGGGATCTCGACAACGAGTAGTTACAAGAAGATGGGGCCAGAGACCACACCTCCAGGGTTTCCATGGGTGTTTTAAGAGCATCCTTCCCGAATGACTGACTTCCCTGCAATGGAACGTTAACTAGCATGCACACTAACGTGATTTATTCCCTCCTGATTACTTCTTGTAGGCGTATCTCGTTCCTGGTTTGCAAAGATCGCTCTAAGATCCTGGAAGACTTACGGAACAACATCTGAGCCGAAACTGATAATATCCCGGTCGATATGTTTGAAAAGGTGACTCACAAATGCACTGTGTTTAAAACTGGTGTAAATTTAAAGTTCCAATGTTTTGTGATAGGTGGAAAATAATAAACTCGAATGAAACACATGTGTGTTTTATTGCACTTTCAAAACAAGAAGTTCACGTGCCTCCCGTGAGTGAGTGAGTGAATGTCGAGTTTAATGGCGCAAGATGAAAACCGCGCCACCCACCCTATGTACTTGTATACGTAGTTTGGCAACAATTCTTAATAAATAGTGATCAAATAAGGTTTTTAATCACTATTTATTAAGAGTTGTTGCCAAACTACGAGTACACGAGTGTTCTTGAGTTGAGAGTATTTTAATTAATTAGAGCTATCAATGGGCCAAAACACCTGTAATTTTGAAATATCTCTGCGAAAATGTTGTCAAGCAAATGTTAAATGTGTAGAAAACGTTCCAATTAAATTATAGTAAAAATACTGAACGCCAATGACGATAATTTTATTTGTAGCAACTCTGAAGCTACCCCTTTTTTCATTCATTTGTTATCTTGTGTACTATCTGTGCCAGTTTTATTTTCAGCGTCATTTTTTGTTCCCTCTTTTATATGTTAATTATAAAATGAATGGGCAGATAAATTCGTGTACAATAAGTGATCGACGGCTTATTTTTATAGTTCTAGAGAAAAAAATGTCGCATAGTGATCATATGCATCCAGACATCCTAATGAGCGAATTGCAATTTTATAAATAATTCGGAAACTCGAATTCGAGCACTGATTTTGAAAAACTTGTTACTTTTTTTCTTCTTTCAGAATAAAAATTTATTCAAAACACCCCAAAAGGAAAAATATTAAAATCGCTTGGGGATGGCAAAGGAAAAATGATAAAAGAATAATTTTCCCTAATTTCCCTTTGTTCACGAGATTTGCAGATTCGTAAGCAAGGCTACCCATTACTTTAATTTAAAAAAAGTTTAGAAAATTCTTGGTTTATATACGGAAATATACGGTATTTAATATATTTAATATTCATGACAAGATATTGTTCAAACATTAAATTAAGTCTAGAGCAGCGTTTCTCAAACTGCGGGGCTTGATGACTACATATTGAAGTACGCGATCATATTGAAAAGTTGAAAACAAACGATTATTGAAAAAATTATTAATTTACTGAAAGTAAGCTTACTTTCTTACTTTAGTAAATACTTTCTGATTTATTAAAATATAAAGTACACATTTTTTTACACTGATAAAACACACTTATAAATGAATCAGTACTGTACAATGTATTTTTTTATTATTAATTTGAAAATACTAAATTAAGAACAAGTTTGATAATTACCAGTGACCCCATGGGCTTGTATTAAAAATTATCTTGATAATTTGTACGTTTTATAATGAATTCCTCCGATTAAAAGTCACGCGATTCGTTCCCCCAATGCCACCGTTTTTCACGTAAATGCGCGTATTTGGTGTTTTGGGGAAGGGAGAGGGGGAGGAGAAAAAGAATAAATAAGCAAATCCTCTGAAATAGGTAAATCCTTCACAAACACTGTCAAGAGCTTTTTATAATTAATCCCTTAACTGTCGATTAAAATTTACGTAATTCGCTTCTAAATGCCAACCGTTTTCCACGAAGGCGCGCGTATGTGATGTATTGGGGGGGGATAAAGAAGAGCAAACACATACACAAATAATCTGAAATAAATGTCCTTCGCAAACACTGTCAAGGTCATTTTATTGCATTCCAAAGTCATCGGAATAATTTTATGGATAGCAGAGTACAGAAAATATCGTATTTAGGAAAGACGTATATATACGCCCATAAAATTAATGCTTTAGCTGTGTAAGACATTTATATACGTCGGTGGTACATAAGAGGTTAAAGTCGTATATTACAGCTTTAGTGTCAAAGTATAGTATTATTGAATTTAAAACAATGTTATTGTACGGAGGGGGACGAGATGGAAATGTTGATTGAGTATTGGGTCGCGAATATTGAAAGTTTGGGAAGCACTGGTCTATAGAGGAATTGAGGGGATCAGGTAGTCCTATTTGCTAGATCAGTAGTTCTTAAACTTTCAATCACCACGGCTTTCCTGTATATATCAACCTGACATCGCGGACCCCCAAAATTATGAATACCCCTCCCTGACTCCCGACATATGATTGAATGATTTACAAGTTTCTCAATAGTCCTAAGACTGCCTTTGCTATTTATATGGACTCCCTTAACACTTCCTTTTTTTTCTTTTAAGAAAACAGTAAGCATCTAACTATAATGCATATAAAAATATTAGTTTCGAATAAATCAGGGATGGAAAGACTTTTCCAGGGTACGGTAATAGTTTGCGGTCCACCCATTGGCGTAAGTGTGGCCATTGTGCATTAATATTGTATGTTTTTTTTCTTAACACTTGTTTTCGACATTGTACCCCTTCTTATAAAATATAACAGATGACTATTTTTACAACAATAACACAAGTAACACAAAATTGTCTAGTTGAATGCTTCAACAACTATGAGTGACTACTAGACCATGGAACGTGGACGTATTCAATGCAGTGAGCAGAGGACATACAGGAACCTTTGAATCTGAAACTAATACAAATGTTTGCAACTATCACGAGGCATGATATTAACTCGAGACCCCAGTTTCGTGGACGCAAAGGGGTGATGTCTTAGAAGCCAATCCCGTGCCATCGCGGGAAGAGCTGATCATCAACATTTATTCTCCCCTTCAGTCAATGTGAGGAGAAAAATTTATTTGTACCGCTGGAATGTGGCGGTAATCGCTTTTTACCTTTACAGCGTCAGTGAATGTGCTAAGCGTCATCGTTTGCTTTCCATGAGGGTATGTGTGTCGTCTACACCAGAGGTCGCCAAAGTGGTAGTCCGCTAGAAAGCTTCGCTGGCCCCCTGAAAAATCTGGAACATACTCACTTATCACGTTAAGATGTTTTAAGATGCATTGATTGTGTTCTTAGACCACAATTTTTATATAAATATATTTAACACTTAAAATATCCTATTAGTGGTCCACGGGATTCAAATTATGAATTTACTGGACCGTGAGGTCAAAAAGTTTGGCGACCGCTAATCTACACATTTAAATCAAATCGCACCGATTGTGAAAAGCCCCAATTTTTCAGTTTAGCTGACTTTGGTGTTCCATACATAAATGGGGGCTGCGGTAGCCTAGTCGTCAAGGGGGCAGGCATGTTATGAGTTGGAGCCCAGTATCAGTAGAGACCCACCGTGTAGGGCAGCGATGCACGTTAAATCTATCGAGAGTTGAAACGTCCTCCCGTTGGTGTGGTGTGCCAGCTGAGGTGTCGTCCACATCACATGACCGTGGTTCAAAATTACGTGGTCCGTCGCCAAAAGCCCTCGTGCATCTAAACAGTGCAACATTAATATTCACTCACTCACTTACTTACTTACTCCATACATAAATGTGTTTCTTTTATTAAGCTCATCCTAGATCTTATTGATGGTGGTCACCCCAAAATGTCTTGACGATCCCTCGGTAGATCGCGATTGACCTAATGCCCATCCCTGAAATAAACAATGTAGGCGCAAATAAATAAATGAAACAGGCGCAATTCGATGAAAAACTCTAGATGGATGCAATCGTTATCGTATTGGCGCATTATATATGTAAAATCAGTTCTTGATCTTTGCAGGTGAGTTTCTACTTTATATTTTTGAAAATATTACACTTCTCAGTAATGGCTATATAGTTGCAAAAATATAAAAATACTGAATTGGTATGCTTAATTGAAATACGCGTTGAAAGAAATATTTTTAATGAGAATAATTTAGTGATCTAGTCTAGGATGAGTTAAGAAATCTTTCAATTTTTCCACGAGATCTTTCACAGTCTGTAAAGGAGGGAAATCTTAACATTAAAGATTTTCGTGGACACCCTAGAAACGTGCTGCGTACCCTCGAGGATCCTCGACCACAGTTAAAAAACCTCTGGGCTAGATAATAATCTAAAAATATTCGTTAGTTAACCTGTTTAGCTTTCATAAATTTAAAGAAATCTGATACAGTACATAGAATAAGGATATGCATTGAGCAATTCATGACTATAGATTGTTCCTTGCACTGAAATGATACGAATATTGAGGAATGTGTAAGTTCTTGAGTCATGCCTGTGATCTGATTGAGGTTCTTATTATTTGACAGGTGTATCGGCTTTCATATCTAAATAAACGACACACGATCTTAATTATAATCATATTTGATTCTGTTATTTTCACGCTTAAACATTTTCTATTTAATTTATAAAAATAATGCTGTAACGAATTATTTATTTGCATGTGGAAGAATATATGAATTATTTCGAGTAATAATTATATTTCTTATAAGGATAAAAAGTGTGTGTGCATTATAAGATAACAGTGTACCATTTTTCAAAATTTTTTTAGAGACGGTAAAAGTAATTTATGCTTTACTTTTAGATTATATTTTTAAATTGATTCTGAAAGTAAAAAGGTCAGTTTGAACACACACACAGGCGTTATTTTACAATTATAAAAAAATTAAGATTTTTTGAACTTTTTAAAATTTTTTATAAAATACTTAGTTTTTAAAAACTTTTATTCATTGTAAGTGATTGATATTTCTTATATTATTAGGAATAAAAGTTAGCATGGATTTTAAAATCTGCTCTCTTGCTGATTTTTAATAATTTTTTTATTGATAAACCTGGGAAAGAGTACAAAAATTGTTAAAATATTAACTTAAGCATAAAAAAAATAGTTAGAGCTCTTACGCTTAACTCTATGCTAACTTTTATAGGAGATATATTTGTGAGTATATACAAAAATTTCAAAACTATCTTGAACAAAAAAAAAAAGCCTTAGGAATAAGAAAAAAACTTTCATTTTCAAAATTAAAAGTTCGAGAAAAAACATTTAAAGTTTGTAAGGGTATAAAACAAAGACTTATATAATTTTAATTATTTATAATTCTAATTTTTTAATATGTTATTTTCTAGCTTGTGTTTTACATCAAACCACTACTTTAATTAATTATGATTGGGAATATTTTTTTATATTTAAAATATGCTTTTTGTTTAATATTGAAAGCATTTGTTACGAAGACAGTTTATTTAACTTTTTCTTAACCTAATATTTTCACAAAAGTTTTAAACACAAAACACTTACATGCAAAATAATAATGATATGAACTTAAGTTAAAAATCACCAAATTTGTCGATAATATCTAATTATTTCTCAGTTTTTTAATTGAGACACACTTTGGCAAATTTAGGCTCTTGTTACGTGACTGTAAAATGCTGTTATATAGTACCACAATATATTTACTACAATGTAGTTTGGTATATCATGAAAATATCCAGTTTTTTCTACAGTATTTGTATTGAGAACATTCGTATTCTGAAGTTTCATTATAGTATCAACTGGAGGCTTGATTTTTAGATTTATCATTTTCAGTCGTGTTCCAACTCTTCCAAATATTGTTTCTCATAGCATCCTGAGTACGTTTTGGCTGTGACATTTTCTCAACACGAAAAATTTAAAGAAAACAATGTAAAAAGCTTCTAAGTAAAATAAACTGTTTGTAAAAAATTAACATTGGTCTTGAAATCAATCTTAATTAAGTAACTGTGGGAGAACTAAAAAAACTCAAAACATAAGCAAACAGAAATGATTTTAGTAATAAAAATTGCAGTTTATAGCCATTTCACACTGAAAAACTGGATTGTGTTAAAAATTATTTTTAATTAGTTCAATTTAGAAGTGGGAAACATGCTTTAAAATGAAACCGAATCTTAAATCTAGACTCAGAAAAGTTCAAATATTTTAAAAATAAATTGGTTTTTAGTTCTGAAATTATGGGGTAAGCTTACAAGTTATATGGGTCGTAAGAAGATGCAATAAATAAATAAAACCGATATTTTTGTTAGTTTTAGGTATTGTTATGCCTTAAAAATATTTCTTCTATTGCAAATCGACCAGAAATAATTAGGAAACTATAACCTTTATTTTAATTACTTTTATCATTTATAAATAATTTTAAAAATTTTAAAGATAATCCATTGACCACTATTAAAACTAACATGTTATGAAAATATTTGCCATGGTTATTCTTCTGCTATTACTCTTCACGGGATGAAGAAGAGTCTTTCTGTTGACAGTCGTCATGCACCAGGGAGTAATTCCACCTCAGAGAAACTTCTAAGAAGTTCCATATAAAAAAAATAAAGACTTATTTCTAGAAGGTAAAACTTTCTTTCTCAGATGAGGGCTCTTATTATTTGCCTTTCGAGGTATCCTGCTGTTATTTGCTGACATTTCTCTTCCAAAAGCAGCCATCTGTTTGGACTTGCGCTTCGAACAGCATAGAAAGTACTTTCGCCATTTTTTTCTTTTTTAGGAGTTTTGTTATTACACGATTTTACTAAATGCTTCTTCCGAAAAAGCAAAGAAACTACAAACTTGAATGTTTTCGTTATAAACTTGATTTTTTTTTAAACTGACGTAGAATTAGAAAGTTAGACGTACACTTATTTCATCTCATTTCTAAAATAATGTTTATTTGAAGGAGGAATTTTACAAAAAGTTTTTAGAAGACGAATGAATCTAAATATAGGGATATTAGCTCGATCTGCTTTTTTTTGAGTCGTCTGTTTTTGGAAGGAAGTAAGACATAAGTTTGCAATCGAGTTTAAATTCAGCGATTATTTAGTTGTGAATTATTTTCAAACAATAGTCTTAACTTTTTCCTTAAACACCATAGTGAGTAATTATTTTTTAAATTCTATACTAAATTGGCTTATTAATACAATTTCATAAATAAACATGCATTATATATGTCTATTTACTTTCAATTGCATTTCACGTTTTTGAATTTTTCTGCTGGGAATTTGAAACGCACCCGCTCCCTGTCAATTATTGTCTGCACCTATTACATAATTCACAGTATACAATATTTCTTTGCACTATAATATGTGCAGTATGAGTGAGATTTATATTAGCATAGCACTATAAAGCAGCACTAGGGCCAACACTAGGGCCAACACTCTGGCTATTGGGGATTGACCTCGTAATTTTGAAATTTTGAATCACCGTCAAATGACGTGGATGACACCTGAGCTGGTACCCCCCCTTCAAACTACCACAACATACCAACGGTAAGACTATGAGTTAGACAGATTTAACGTACACCAGCCCCCTTTACGTGATGGGTCTTCCCTGGCACCAGGACTCGAACCTGCGATAAGCCGGCCACGAGTATGTGCAGTGTGAAGGAAGTGCACAGTTGTGTTTTTTAATGTAATAAATAAACTGTATTTCTACTGTACTATAATAGTTGGAGTCGATGCTACCTGTAGCTGCCAGTAACAGCCTCCTGACTAAAGGGATCATTTTTGTCTAGTGGTATGTTAGGCGCTTTCGAATCAGGAGGTACCGAGTTATATCCTTTTCATTGGTGATTCTGGCTTAACAAAGAAAAGTGCAAACTACTGATCTATCGTGGCGCCATTTACCCTCAAAAAAGCAACCAAGAACTCGTCAGACTCACTTAACGCAGCAAACAAAGTCGTCAGACTCACTTAACGCAGCAAAAAAAGTCATCAGACTCACTTGTGAAGTAGTTGCTCCATAACTATGTTCTTCGTTCGCTTATACACCGACTCTCTGGTGACGGAGTGTGTAGCGGTATCATCTATATAAGCCAGTAACAACCTCCGGTCTAAAGGGATCATTTTGGTCTAGTGGTATGTTGCGTGCTTACGAATCAGGAAGTCAGAGTTCTATCCTCTTCATACTTAACCTACATGAAACATAGCCTAACGTAGTTCATCGAAAACAAACTCTTTTATTGCTTTAATAAATATCGTGCGAAAAAAGAATTAAGATTCTTTGGCTCATTGATAAAATCAATATGGCGACAAAGTTATAATTAAAGTGACGTAAGCAAAACCAGAACAATTCCTTTAAAAAATTTTTTTCTCTCATCGGAGTATAAACGTGAGGTGTTTAATAAATTAATGCTAAACATACTGGAAATTTAATTTTTTAGTTTTATCAACACTCTTTACTTAATCTTTTAAAAGAGGTAGGGGAAAAGAGGCTTTATTTTATTAAACTCCGTACAAAATTGACTTTTAAATTATCTACTTAACGCGAAGAATAATGTAATTAAGGAACTTTATTCAGTGAAATGATTAAAAAGTATTTTGTTAATCTAGGAGAATAATTATTAGGAGAATAATTATTTTCCCATCTTTATTCGTTTCCCCGCATTCGTTTAAGTATCAAACTTGCTGATTCAACTAAAATTAAAATGGTAACGTAGAAAATGACTGCTTTATTTTATTCAAAAAAGCATTATAGTTAAATAACTGTTTGAAAAAAAATTTAATAACTTCGAATCAAATGAAAATGAAAATTTTTATTTAAAGGAGCACTTTTTATATAAGAGTTTTGATTTACTATTCTATACTTATGTATGAGATTATAAAATCTAATTTTTCTTATTTCTAGTATATACGATTCTAATCTTTATCATTAATTTTATTTCAATTCCGCAACCCAAGCAATAACAAGTAAATAAAAAAAAAACAACTTTTTTTGAACCAGTTCCTACTTGGGTCAACAAAGAAAATTTTTTCTTTAGTTACTTTTTATTAAATAATTACATTTAGTATAAATATGTATATACATATGACATAATCACACTATTAAGTTGCAAAATAGAAAGCAATTTTCCTTTCAATTATCCATTTTCCTTTTTATATAGGGTGTTGGTCTATTATTTTTGTTTGTTACTATTTTTTCATTTATTAAATTTAATTTTTTCAATAAAATAGTATAGTAAAAAGAAATCGCATTCTCAGAAATTAGGTCATCCTAGGTGGGATTTGAACCCACGACCTTCGGAATAGAAGTCCAGCGCGCGCTATCCATTGCACTACAGGGACACAACGAGCGATTTTCCTTTTTATATATGGTGTTGGACTATTATTTTTGTTTGTTACTATTTGCTTTTTAAGATTAATTTTTTAATGAATTGATATTTGAAAAAATTGTGTTAACATCAAGTGTCATCCACTGCAAGTTTAAGAAAATGTATTTGAACTTGAGTGGATGCATAAAAGGTTTTTTATTAACGATTGAAAATTTGAACAAGATTATATATATATATATACACACTGCTGGACAATTGCTAAGGACGGATTACAAATTGCTATGTAGCATAACATTAAGCGAGACATGAGGCCTAGTAGGATAAAATATAGTTGCCACACTGTTCAGACATTAGAATAAAGAATATTTATTGTTCTAGAAAGGACAAAAGCTGTGAAACATCTGAAAGAAAAAAAAATGTTCATTTGATCTGCGTACGGAGAAATGGAACAATGCATCTAAAAGTCAGCAGGCACCTTAAAGAAAGGTATAAGTACGGGATATGTCCACCGTGGAGTGTGATGCAACATTCAACACGTCGTACCATACTTTGCACAACATTATCCAGCAGCTGTTGAGGCAATTTATCCAATTCCTCTGTAAGTGCACGGATGAGGGTGTTCTTGTTTGTCGGATGATAGTTTCGACCAGCAACTTGCCTCCCCAAAGCATCCCACACATTTTCAATGGGGTTTAGTTCTGGAAACCGCGCTGGCCATACGAGACGTTGAATACCGTCGCTGTCTAGACAATCCTGAACAGCGAGTGTTCGATGACATGTTGCGTTGTCGTCCATAAAAAAAATTATCACCGACAGCACCACGGAAAAGACGAACATGAGGAAGTAGAACTTCATCAATGTATCGTTGGCCCGTCATAGTCCCATTCGCAACCGCATGTAGGCACGTGCGGCCATTGATTATGATGCCGGCCCTCACCATGATACTGCATGTCGGATATCGGTCCTTTTCCTGGATATTTTCTGGACGATAAGCAGCACCACTCTCGTGCCAGATCAGTTGGCGTCTACAATCCGACGACAGACTGAACCTACTCTCATCTGAGAATAGTACGCATGCCCAGTGCTGTTCAGTCCAATTGTGATGCTCACGACACCATTGCAAACGGGCAGTACGGTGCTGTCTGGTCAATGGGACACACACAACAGGTCTGCGGGTGTATAGTCCTCCTCCCCTCAAACGTCTGGCAACAGTTTTTCGGGAGATCTGCTTTCCTAAGGCAGCAAGAAACTGATTTGCCACCTGCTGAGCTGTGGTGCGCCTGTTCCTTTTTGCTGATAGGACGATATATTTGTCTTCTGCAGGCGTCGTACTTCTAACACGACCTCTCCCGTGCCGTCTACTACACATTCCAGTAGTTTTAAATGACTTCCACAGCCGTGAAACAACGCTGTGAGCGATGTCGAACTCCCTGGCAACATCTGTTATTTTTCGCCCTTCTTCGATCTTTCCAATAATTCGGCCACGCATAAAATCATCTATGTGATGTCGGGAAGACATGCCAAAAATTTTAAGTTCGTCTATTAAATCTTTCCTGTAAAACTTTGATTTTAAACAACAACTGTCCACACGCGTCAAAACCTTTAAAGCTCTTATGAACGCTATCACGTGATGAACAGACGTGGGAAAAAATTTGCATACTCATACTTCTTACTAATATCCCGCACTTATTCTAATTTTCCACATTTTGCTTCCTTTCATTTTGTGGTTGCTATGGATGATAGTGTTATCCGTCCTTAGCAATTGTCCAGCAGTATATATATATATATATATATATATATATATATATATATATATATATATATATATATATATATATATATATATATAGGGAGAGTGAACTAATAGTAGAAAATGGGAAAAAAAGCAATATACCTATGTACGTAGGTGTTTCAAAAGGTAAAGTAAAAGGAGCTCTGACGGGTGTGCAAATTACCCGTGTGAATAAAAGTCCCACTGAAGATAAGAAAGATGATCACAACATTTAAGCTGTACCAGCCGATGGTGATGATTCTCCTGTAACATGACTAAATCTCGGTTAGAAAGTGGCTGATTTGACGAAAACATGATCAGTGATTGAAATGAGGAGTGTGATACGATTTCTGCATTTGAAGAAAACTTCTCCAAAATTCATCGACAGTTAATAGAAGTATGCGGTGCAAATGTTATGTTATGAAGGCAGATGTGGTTTTTGTGTACGGAATTTTCCAAAAGCAGAACAAGTGTGTGAGGTGAGAAAAAGCGTTTTTGAACGGAGATATTGGACCATCCTCTTTATATTTCCAACCTCTCGAAAAGTGGTTTGCATCTCTTCGGACCTTTAAAAAACACTTAGAAGGTCAGCATTTCAAAACCGATACCAAGTTTTGGCAAACTGTTGTGACGCAATTGCACAGCCTTGATCCTGATTTTTACGATGCTGGTTTCCGATGGCTTGGAGTATCGATAGAACAAAAACCTTGAAAAGTATGCTGATTATGTAAAGAATTAATATGTACCTGTGCCTTCCGACATTCTACATATTTTTTTATATCCTGAATAAAATTCACTCTGCTTGTCCTTGTTACCTTACTTTTGGAAACCCCTACGTATAAATGTAAATAATTCAAGCAACATTAAAAAAAACAAAGTAAAAGTGCTTTAAATACCTTAAGCTTTAAAAAGAAATAATTCAGATTCTTTCAAGGAGTTAGATGGTATTGGAGTCTTGTGTACATAGCAATGATTGTTTGTACATTTATTTGGGGGGAAATATTTTTGTTCTCTGAGAGTGTTCTTGATTTGACCACTGGCAAGATGCGAGGGTGTATTATTGGAGTTATCGAGGGTTAGAGCCAAATCGGATCTATTACCCACCACATACCAATAAATAAAAGGTTCTCTCCACACCAGAAAATTTTGAGAATTTTTTTCTGTGAGAGAAAGGGGGGCGGGGGAGAAGAGGAGGAAGTTGGATGCTTACAACATTATTCTGCCATTTCATTGCTGTTATGGTCAACATGAGATAGAATCCACTGGTGCAGTGATATAAGTTTTAGCTTGTGAAGGTTGGAGGAATTCTGGTTCGTCACCTGCTAGAAACATCTTTTGTTAGTATTACCATTTATTTATCAGTTCACAAAAGTTTAGTTCGGATTTTAAAACTAATTCATATACGAGGGATGATCAGAAAAAAGTTACAAGCCTCAGCATTTGAAACTACATATTATGCGGAAATTTTGTTTCCCCTGAGTGGGGGAGTTACTTGTCATACGACTGATTTGCGGGTAAGGCTCTCTTCACACCAAACGACTCCAAGTCTGTAGCAATCTTTCAAATTCACAGCGATTCTAAATGAACAGAGATTTGCCTTCTCACCGCCACGGGTCAGTCATTTTTCTATCCGTTGCGGTCGAACATGGATGCTGTTTTAAGACGATTAACACGTCTCAAGCTATTAATTTCACAACTGTATCCTTATTCACTTATTTTCAAATTGAAATACATAAAACAAAAAAAATATAAGAATGGATTTATTTATTTTTATATTTTGACTGTTAGTATCAAGTGTAATTATAGTCTGAAAAGTAGTAATAGATATGTATTGGAACTATATTATAATGCAATTACTTTTACAAATAATATATCTAATGTTTTTAAAAGGCATTTCAAATGTTGTTATATACTACAGCTTTTGTAGCATATAACAACTATTTTTTTGATTATGTATCTAAAAATGGTTTGCTAATACATTAATGAATTAAAAATTTTACATGCTGTGGAGACTCCCCTGGGTCTCACCTTGAACACCAAGATTAATTTGAGGCAAAGAACCACTAAGAGCCATTTTGAATAATAATAATATTTATTTATTATTATAATTTTCTCAAAAAAAAATCTCTGACAACATATAATACTATTATGTTACGTCACTTAAAGGGATTTGCCTTTATATTAAATTAAATTACTAATAATGCAATTAATTAATAATTAAGCTCAAGATCAAGTAAGGTCTACCGAAATAGGAGATCCGAGAAATACACGTACTCGAATTCTTAACTTTCATTAACTTTAACTAACAACAAGTCGTTTAAACTGACGCTTATTTTAAGCGTAAGTAAATTATATTTATCGCTGGCTTATATCAGCTTTCTGGTACGTCTAACAGCACGACGTCTTCACGAATCTAATCTCCTTGAATCTTCTAAAAATGCGTTTAAAGTTGCTGGCTCAATAGCCTTCCATCATCTACCTTGCTATCTCACAACGCTCGACTTAAATACCTTATCTAATTTGAATAACCCATTCATCCTTTTGGAGTTGATTGGAAATAAACGCGAATTTATATTCCCCTAAAAGACGCCTAAGAAGATTAGTGGAAAGGTTCCGTACAGATTCGTCACAATGCCATTTACATTTTGTTTGTTTCATATAACAAAATTTGAGATCTATGTAGTAATAAAATGGAGTGTTTTTAAAAAATTAAAATTATTGACAATATCGGTGTTTTATTTTATGTTAGCATTCTTATAAATATTTATTTTTTTATCTGTCCCAAAATTAAATAAATTCTTATCAAATTGATCTCTGAAGCTATTTCAAACATCCTTCAGAATATTCCCTTCCTTTCCCCCCAAAACACATTTTGGTTTAAAGTATTAAAAAGTAAAGAATAAAGTTTTCAATCTTCTAAAATTGAATAAAATAATACATGCAAAATTAACTTTATTTGTGCAAGATTAGCAGGGATAAAATACAGTCTACACACTTGGCGACAAGAACTAGAGTTAGTTTAAATAATGAAAAAGAATACTTTGAATACCAAAAATATAAGCGCCATCTATTGGCATAAAAACAAACTCATGCTAACCCTAACAAAGAAATTCATTATCTTCAAACTTCTGAAATCAGTTTTTTTATATAAAAAATCACTAATAACATAAAAAGCAATAAAAATAAACACTCTCTTTGTTTGAATTCGTTTTTTCTTTAAGAAATAGCTCTCGGCTGCTGGTGATTGAGTGAAGAAAATCTGACCTGCCGAATCACGTGAGAATGAGAATGACAGCGGATTGAACCGGTTTCGGTTGGTGTGAAGGAGAGAAGCGAATCTTAGCTTATTTGAGCGGGAAATTACGAAGTCGAACCTTGGTCGATCAGACAAGTTTGATGGTGAATGAATCGGAGTCGTTTGATGAGAAGGAAGCCTAAGTAGTGAAAGTTCCCAGATGGTTCAGGACTATTGTAGTGGCAAGACTCTTAAGAAACTGGTCTCGTTCTGAAGTGTGAGCCGTCATACGACTTTTACTTTCAAAGAATGTGTCCGCATCGGAAATGAGCAAACATGTAGGGAAATTGTGTCACTCTTCTCAATGAGGCTGACAGGGTGTCGATAGCCAGAATATGGCAGGGAGCAGCCGGCCAAGTTTTTCATCGACAGAAATCACCACGGCACGAATTGGAGAAATGATTCACCGGGTATCTCTACGTGAAATCTCGTCATAGCTGGGACTGAGGTATGAATGGTAGCGTGAAAAGTATATCGTTTCTGATATACTGCGATATTCCAAGACAGTGCCACAATATGAGACCTGACTCAATGGGCAGGAACCTGATTTCTACCAAGACGAGTTAAACAAGTAGGTTCAGTTTTCTCTCTGATAAATGCCTAAATAGACTTGGTGATTATGTCGAAATGCGATAAGCATGTATGCCTCTTAGTTCCATTTTGTATTTTGTCTATTGGTAATAAATATTTCTTTTATCGACAAGTAACCTTTTTTTCTGATCACCCCTGTTATTTAATAATCAAAATCCAAGAGTTCTTGGATTCATCACCCATGCATTTGTTTATGTAAATTCCTTTACTTCAAAAAACGTAGAGCAATTTTGTGACCTTGATGCTTTAGAAACTACGAAAAATAAATAATGATAGTAATCTTGAAGTCAATCTTGAAACAGGCTTATTTAAATCCATTTTCATTTTAATCCACTAAATGTTTATTTGGCTTTGAATAAGCAAAACTAAATATGCGATTACAAAACGAGCAAAAAAGAATTATAATTGAGTTTTACACTTTGACTGGTTAAGAACGTTGAGCATTTGGAATTTAATCCTTTAAATCATAATATTGAGAATCTGATGTGAAGTAATATTTGTCCAAAGCTCGCAGACTTTACACTTCAAAATAAAATATATGTTTGAGTCAGCCCGTAATCGCAATGCCAAATCGATATTTAGTATCATATGGGAAATATCTTTGTGAAGAACTTAATCTGAAATGTGTGTTGACATGCATCTAGATTGCTTTCAGAAAGTTGCACCAATCTCTGAAAAATTCTTTGTGAAAATTCCAAGATGTTCTCACAGAACGGGGAAAGTTAAAGTTGTGTTGCTATATTTATTTGCACGCGATTCCTTTTGAAGGTATTTTTGCGGAAAGGAGTTCATACTTCCAATTTTGCATTATTTATGTTTTGAAAAGTTTACTTTAAGACTTACACTTAGCAGATTCCGAAGTGCAATTAACGTATTCTGGATAGTAATGAAGATAAAGGGAATAATATTTAGTATAAACTTAAGGTATATATAATCTGTTCGAATATACTTATAAGTGGTTGTTTCAAATTTATTTATTTATGTATTTTAATGTTCAATTTAATGATATATATTTAACTTAAAATTTAATTTTATTTTCTTAGAATATTTCTTGAAAGCTATTATCTTACAGAAAAAATAAAACACCTGAAAGTCGTTTGTTCAATGTTGATTTTTTTTTGTATTGGATAACAAAGTATCTTTCACCTACATCTAAATCTTTGCAATTCTCTCTCAATCAGTTTTTAAACTATTTTTGGAGAAAAATTAATTTAATTATGTCAGTATCAATAAGAAATACCCAGTAAAATAAACAGGAAATTGAACAAAGATATTGATTAAATTCAATTAAGCCTTTAGATCTCACCTCCTTTTGGGGAAAATGAGGTACATAATTAGATGAATTCTGATACTTAAAAGTGAATCATAATTACGAGAATCCTCAACGATTGAAAGTTTTTAATTCTTATGTGTCTTTCTTAAAATCAGTCAATAAGAATCACTGACCAATGAAAATATTTAATTCAGCTGCTCGCTTAACCATTTAACTATCCAAAACAATGAACAAATTATATGAAATACAGTAACTATCTAGTCGCGTCTTAAGTTCTAATGCAAATATAAAGACATTAGCATTAAAAACTTTACAGTCAAAATTAAAATCAAACCTTAAAGTTTTATTTTACCTTTAAATTTAAAGTATTGCATCTTTTTCAATTCCTACTACTATTAGCTCAGAATCTATATTTATTTATTTATCTTGGCGGAATTTTCAATCGTTTATAAAATACATTTTAAAGCGCTCAATTGAGCTGAAATTTTATATACAGGATTATTTTGGATGACAATACAATAATATAAAAATAATTAATAAAAATTAATTTATTAAAAATTAATTTATTAAAACTAATTATTTAAAGAATTACAAATACAACTACGTTGGCATCATTTTTGGCGACTTGTGTCAAAACTTGAAAATGTTTTTTTCTCACGTGTGAAAGTATTCCGTTGAACTGAAATTTATATACACGATGGTTTTGGATGACAATACGATACTTTAATGATAATGAATAAAAATTAATGACCACTTAATGTTGTGATTTTGTCCTATATATATACATATTTATATTAATTGTAACTACTTAATAAAAAGTAGCTAAAATAAAATTTTTCTTTGTTGATCTAAGAAGGAATTCACTTAAAAATTTTTTTATACAGAGTGTTTTTTTTCCAGGTATAGAAGTTTAAGTTGGCATTACTTTCCAAGATGGCGACCGATTTAACAGCTGTCAAGTGATTTATTCTCAGTTTGGTTTGGCAATTCATCATGAATAGACTCACGCCTGAACAACGCTTTCAAATTGTGCAATTTTATTTCGAAAATAATGGTCGCGCGCGCGCGCGATTTTCATAAGCGAATTTTGTTTAGCGATAAAGCGCACTTCTGGTTGAATGGCTACGTCAACAAACAAAACTGCCGCATTTGGAGTGAAGCTAATCCACAAGTGTATGTCGAAACACCGTTACATCCAGAAAAACTGACTGTTTGGTGCGCTTTATGGGCTGGTGGAATCCTTCTTCAAAAACGATGAAGGCCACAACGTTACAGTCAATGGTGATCGGTATAGAGCCATGATTACTAACTTTTTCATTCCTGAATTGAACAATCATGATATACAGGAGCTGTGGTTCCAACAAGACGGCGCAACATGTCACACAGCTCGTGCCACAATCGATTTATTGAAAGACACGTTTGGTGACCGCCTAATTTCACGTTTTGGACCTGTGAATTGGCCTCCAAGATCTTGTGATTTAACACCGCTAGACTATTTTCTGTGGGGCTATGTAAAGTCATTGGTCTATGCGGATAAGCCACAAACGCTCGACCATTTGGAAGACAGCATTCGCCGTGTTATTGCCGATATACGGCCACAAATGTTGGAAAAAGTCATCGAAAATTGGACGTCCAGATTGGACTACATCCGAGCCAGCCGTGGCAGTTCTATGCCATAAATCATATTTAAAATGAAATGCCACAAGACTATCTTTCGAATAAAAAAATGCATGTCAATCGAATAATATATCGTTGTTTTATTGCAATTTAAAGTTTTATACCTCTCAAAAAACACCCTTTATTACTTGTTTTATTTAAACTGACCCCCCTCTTTTGGATTCCCACGGGTTGTGAGACTTTTGGGTCGAACATGTATCAAGCACACACTATTTTCCTAATATTTTGCATCTTTCCCTTAAAGAACATTTAAGACTGTACTAATTAGGTACATGAGTACTCAACCTTTTTTTCTACAGGGCCACATACGTATGTTAGTTATTTCACGCGGGCGGCAACATGAGGATAAATGGTGGAGAGAAATGCTTTAAGACCAAGATAACATTGGTACTTTAAAATGTGGCTAATTGATTGAAATATTATAACTTCTGTTTTGCACTTTTTAATTATTATTTTTCATATTTTTTTATTTTTGTCATTAAAAAAAATTAGAAACATTTAAGGAATACTCGTTCTCAATTTCTGCATCAGTAAACGGTTTCATGTGATTACCAATAATATAACAAACTTCATAGGATGTCTCTGTCAGCGCTGTGATATAACCACTGACAAAACACTTTGTTGCTATTGCAAAGACTGTTCAGAAAGCCTACTTATCACCCCTTGAAAGAGATCTTGGAGGAAAAGTGTCATTGAATGATTCCTCTTTATTGGTATTTTTTAAATACATCACTTTCGAGACAATTCAAACAATTACTGATCCATATTTGTTTTTCACTACAAAATAGTCAACTTCCCAATTGTCTTGAAACGATATATTTTCTTCGAATACTTTTTGCTCGCAAGATATGAAAGCTAGTTGCAAATTAGTTCCACCCATAAAACTGTCGCTACTCCACTGTTGTCTGTTATCACTAAACGTAACCGTTCCAAATAGAAAGAGAATATCAATTCGTATTCGTATGACACAAAAAGCAAAGTTGATATCTAGTAGCAAAAAGCAAAATTGATATATTCGATTTCTTGACAAAGAATGTCCCATTAAATTTTTAATACAATATTCTTAAATAAATAAGTTTCTCAGGCCTCAGCCTTTCTCAACCTGCTGCCCGCAGGTTGAATATAGCTAGTCTAGTAGGATTATCTAACGAAATAACTCAAGAAGTAATTAAAATAGTTTCCTAGCCTACATAAGTACGATGCTGAGAAACAACATTGGAGTGAAACGTATGACAGAGGCCGCGCGTTTTATTCGCCTATGATACTGTAATTACGGATTTGAATTGCTGTGTAAATTTTAAATTTCAGCTGTTGGAATTTCATGGGCATAAATTTTGATTTACACTGAAATAACTTGTTTGTTATTTGAGTGACCTTTTCCTAAATTTGAAAAACTATTCAACTGCGTAAAAATGTGCGCGTGGTCCTGAGACAAGCCAGTGTATTTCAAGTTGCATTTTCATAAAGTTATGATTGTGGTAAGAGGCAAAACTTGTTTAGGTTAAAGTATAATCGGCTCACGCGTCTTTTCATTAAAATGTCCTTTGGGTTCTTTGGGGACAGAATTAATGGCAACCAACCCAAACCCAAGAAATGAAGCGTGAATGAAAGATGCAAAATAGGAAGCTTTTAAATATCAGAAGTTAGAGTAAGCGAGGTAACAATTTGAGGAATGTTATGATAATCCGTGGTTCAAGCGTGAAGAGGTTTTGAAAGGTTAAGTGACAGCTAACAGAAGTTATCCGTGACAGAGAGCCCTTAGGTCAAGGTTCATACCATTGCACTTCTGTGAACCACAACTTCAACTAGGATTATATTGATTGCTACTTCATTCGACATTAAGGTAGGAGTGACTATTTAATATTCGGATCTGATAGTCTAGGAATGTAGCTTAGGCGAGTTAGTATTGATAGTGGTCCGGGTAATGCCTTTTCGTTATTATATATATATTGTGTGTTTAGCCACCGTAGATTCTGTCACATATATTATTATCTAATTTGTTAGAGGTTCATGTTAAAGATCTTAATAAAGTTCTATTAAGATCATGGCAGCTTCCAGTTCTTCATTTATTCCTACATCTCTAGCTCTCGCTGATAATCAAGGAGAAGGGCACGCGAAAGGGGCGCCCTTACAAAAGTTCAATTCCCGCCACTATCAATCTGTATTTTCTATTGCATTTCATAATTCCATTACTTAGTATAATTATAATGCAGTTACCTTTACTTGATTCATTAATAGCATTTGTCATTTTATTTATTTATTTATTATTTTTATTTTTGTTTTCTTAAATTTGAGAAAAGAATGTAGAATAGCTGAAAGAGCAACCAAAAGAATACCACTTGCAAAATGAGATAACTGAAAACAAACGTGCTCACGTTCTAGATAAAATAAATTTTTTTAAAAACAAATCTGATAAATATCTCCTTTCAAGTAATGTTTTTCTGAAATCAATGAAAAGTCTACAATAGATTGAGGACTGATGCAGTTTTCAGTCTGTGTGTACAAGTATTGCTATTTTTATTACTATCCTTAAAAAAAAACTTTTAACTCCTGAATATTTCGTAAAATGAAAAAAACGTGTAAAAAACTTTGCAAAAAGAAAGGATAAGATTTGTGTTTTGAAAAGGAGAATATGATTCTTATTATATAAAACATAAAACTTTATTTAATTCGAACAACAGTGTAAAAAAGCAATTTAAACTCAGTTATAGAAGTTTTTAGATATCTGCATTTACATTTGTATGCTTAACATTTTACATTATAATATAAATATATTTAATATTTATGCATGCAACGTATATAATTTATACATTTAATATTTACATACATTAAATATTATAAATATAATATAATATAATATAATATAATATAATATAATATAATATAATATAATATAATATAATATAATATAATATAATATAATATAATATAATATAATATAATATAATATAATATAATATAATATAATATAATATAATATAATATAATATAATATAATATATATATATATATATATATATATATACATATATATATATATTTAGTATCATATAATTTCAGATAGACTTCTCATTTTGATATTTGTAGGCTATCTCACAGCTATAATTTTCGCAAAGGATGGGATTTGAAGAAACAAAGGTGCTATACTTATTTTAATGTCTTGAGGGATTGTTGACCAGCGAAATGATTGACTTCATTATTTGAAAGGCGTCAATCATCTCACCAATGTTCATGGTTAAAGAAATGAAACGTAAGTACCTTCATTACTCTTAATAAATTGGATAGTTGTTTGGTTCTAGCCTAAATTTTTGGCGATGGATTTTGAACTCCAACAGCTCTGTTGTAAATTAAATGGGAAATACTAGATGACGCTGCAAGTCATTTGAGAGTTATAATTTTTTTAGCTTGTAGAATCAGTTATGTAATGTTCTTTGTGCTGTATACATGTCTTCTGTGAGTGACGTCTAATAAACCAAAATGTCTAAAAGGGTGGAATGAATCATTGGAATAACATAAAAATATAATGGATATAACCGTTTAACTGACCAATGGAATTAAAGATTTAGGAAATATAACAACCTCAATCGGTCTTCCAATACTTGTTATTTCTATTTCGAAATAAATAGTTCTTCTTTTCAAGTCCTTTGTAGTTTGGGACATTGTTTTACTTGTAACTTAGTCAAAATTTCAATAAAAACTCAGCAGCTGTAACATCAGCTGATTTCATGTTAGAGCATTTGAAATTACTGCGCGAGAACATTATGTGTGTGTGTTCATTAGGAAACCATTACATCAGTGTTTCTCAAACTGTGGGGCGTGCCCCCTAGGGGGCGTGATAACCCTACTAGGAGGGCGCGAGTCTATCGGAAAGTCGAAAACAAAAGATAATTTAAAAGAATTATTAATTTACCGAAAGGAAGCATAACAAAATGCATTCTAACATAAAAAATAAAATACACATTTGTACTGATATAATACACTTATAAATGTATCAGAACTGCACAATGTATTTTATTATTTACTTAACAATACTAAGTTAAGAACCAGTTTAAAAATTACCAATGACCCTATGGACATGTCATAAAATTATATACAAAATATAA
This sequence comes from Trichonephila clavipes, assembly GCA_019973935.1. Lineage (NCBI taxonomy): Eukaryota > Metazoa > Arthropoda > Arachnida > Araneae > Nephilidae > Trichonephila > Trichonephila clavipes. The sequence goes on from BMAU01020929.1 coordinate 285,339, forward strand.
TATTTATCTTGATAATTTATACGGTTTATAATTAAAGTCGTATTGTAGTTTTGCGACAAAGTATATTAGTATCGAATTCAATACATTGTTATTGTATGGAGGGGATGCGATGAAAATTATGATTGAAAAATTTGTCGCAAGTACAGAAAGTTTGAGAAGCACTGCATTACATTTAAGAGTCATTCATTAAATGAGCCAAATTCTGAAAAAGAGGACTGTTGTGTTTGATAACACTCTCTTACCTATAACAACCGACATCTCGTTTCACGCCTCAGCATAGGACTGCATGTTTTTTTGATATTATAGTAGTAGAAAAGACTATTTCGAATTCCCCGTACAAATTTAGGCTTAGATTTATTTCTGTTCATGTAAGTACCGTGTTACGTTGAATTAAAATGTTAAAGGGGGAAATATAGGCTTCCCTATATTGTGTGATAACTATTTTCTGAACTACGATGGGTTTACCAAAACCGCTTGCTTTCCTGAATATTGACATGATACTCTAAATGATGAGACACAAAAAGATAAGTACAATTTTTTAACCTATTACAAACATTTTGAAACCCAGTGGCTAAACGGAGTGGATCGCGCTTGCACACCATAGGCTCCAGGTTCAAACCCCGGGCTGGACAAGGTTGACTCGGCCTTTCATCCCTTCAGTGGGTCAATAAATGAGTACCGAGCTTGTTGAGAACTTAACACTGAGAGGGGAGTTGCTTCAGACTGACCACCCCTGACTAGAACATCTGTTCATGCACCTCAGGGGCCAAGGTCACGTATACTAAGATGGACACAGTAGATCTTGCGCCATGAGTAGTTCTTAAGTATTATAAAAATTTATAGAACTTTTTTATTTAGCGAGAAATTTGATTTATTTTTTGAGACTAAGAATGTTGCAAACTGATAAGTTGTCATAACAATCAGTGATCCTAAATTGTGATGTAAAAAAGGAAAAGCGTTTTTTTCCTTGAACCGTTTTATTTCAAAACGATGCAAAAAAATGGCTGTACAATAGCGAGTTATGTGGTTCTTTTAAATATCGTTCTTTAAAATTCAATACAGTTTTCTAGTACACACCAAACATATGGAGAAGGGGAAAAAAGAAAAGAAAAGAAATTCTAGAAATTGTATCATTTTTGAAAATGGACTTGATAAAATGTTTCCTGAATTTCTTAAAAGTAGTGCTAATAGTTGAAAGAAACTGACGATATCATTCTTAACAACTTTTACAAAAATAGGCGATGTGAAAAGATACGTACACATTTCCGAAACGAACTTAAAAGACATTACATAGTATCCATTTTACTGTACCAAATATAACCGAATGATTTCTCTCAAACATCTTTCTTGAAATGAATTTTGTTGACTGCAAAGTAAAAAGTGCGTATATATATATATATATATTCGACAAAGTGCGGAAAATGACATTTTTCCTCGACATCAGGTGCACTTCAAAAAGTTGATTTCCTCTTTGAATGTTTATCTTCACTTTTTCGAAAATATGTTCCGATGTAATCGTTTATTAGAAGTTATAAAATTTTTACGTGAACTGTGTTTAGTTGAGTCACTTCAATGCATGACATTTATTATTAAATTGGCAGAACAGCTTCTTTAATTAAATAAAAGGAGTATATTAAGGTATTTATAATTATATAAAACAATAGAATTAAACCATTAAGAAATATAAAAATGTGAAAATTGATAACTTTTCAATGCATGTAATTTTTAATTACATACTTGTATCGTATTTATCAAAAATTAAAGTTATATGAGAACTTGTGTATTTTCTTTAAAACTACGTATATTGATGAATTGGTTACATATATATATTCGTGAATGAATAATATATACATATCATACTAGCTGATACGCCCATTCTTCGCACGGGTGAATTGAAAAATTAAACAATACAGATTGTAGGATAAATAAGTTTTTAATGAGTTAATTTAACGTGAATTGCAAATTAAACTACAGCAAAAAAACAAAACTTTTTGCATATCTCAGATGAAAAAAACCCTCATATCTGTTGAATTTTAAGTCTGTAGGTTTAATAGCTGATAAAAAGGATTTTTTAAAAATTTATAACGTCCCGTAACTCCCTTCTGGGTAGATATATGAAAACACTTTCCTAAGCTGATCTCGGCTCAGCAAAAGTAACACATCGTTACAAATTTTTTAATGAACACTTAATATGGAGTAAATAATTTATATCTGGATGTGTAATACGTTAATGTTACTTTCTCTTACGTTTATTTTATGTAAAAATTGTAATATTTGCAAGCAATAGTCTTTCAATGAAAAAATAGTGAAATGTTGGCGATAGAGCCAACTTATCATTTTTGGCGACCCGGTTGGCAACTTGGTGATTGATTGAACGGTGCAGAAGTTGATATGCTGTAGAGTCACTTGGTGGGGAGCTGCAACAAAGTGGATAGCCCAAAAACCTTCTTCGCAAAAAAATACATATACATGCCAATTTTCAAAGTGATCGGTTGAATGGTGATGGGGTGAAGTGAGGTCATATATACAAACAGCCAGCCATTATATATATATATATATATATATATATATATACAGTCAGGTCTCTTTTTATGTGGATTGTTTTTATGCGATTTTGAAATTATGCGGTTTGTGTTTCAAACATTTGCGGTTTGTATTCCAAACATTTCTAGAATTTTGTTATTATTGTTTTTTTTATTCTGAGACGTAGATCGTAGTATTCCGAGAATTTCCGTATCTTTTTGGTGCTTACGTCTGCGGCTCGGCTGCGACAGTCTTAGATTAGCATTCATTATTTCAGTAGTATACCGATACGATATCATTATTTCGAAATTATATTTTCTCTTAGCGGTGCCTGGTTCATTTTTATAAAAGTTTCACTTTAATAAGTGGCGAATTTAAGTTGCAATATAATAAGCAACAAATTTTGATTTCTGGATTTAAAGTGAGTGTCGTAAAGTTTTATTCTTCATTAGAAAATCGTAAGTGTAATTTTTTAAAATTTCTTTTCTAAGATTTTATTTGGCCCAATGGAGAAAAAAACACATCGAAGACAGTCAATTTCGTTGGAAACGAAAATTGCAATTTTAGATCGCTTAGGAAAAGGAGAAGGATCTACGGCTATTGGAAAACATTTTAATTTAGGCGAATCTACTGTCAGAGCAATTAAAAAGAATGAAGCTGCAATAAGAAAATCGGTCATTTCTGGTACAAAATTAGGCACCAAATTTGCATCGTACACAAGGGATGTATTACTAGAAAGAACGGAAAGAACCATCGCAAATTGGATTGAGGAACAAGTTCAAAGAAGGATTCCTGTAAGTGGTTATTTAATCCAAGAAAAAGCTCTTCAGTTTTAAAAGTCAATTAAACAGTCAGAACCATCAACTTCCACTTCCTAAGCTGGAAAAGATCTTTTAGCTAGCAAAGGATGGCTAACAGGGTTCTTAAAAAGAAATGCACTTCATAATATTAAGATAACAGGGGAGAGTGCGACAGCAGATGAAGGAGCAGCAAAATATTTCCAGAGGAGCTAGCGAAAATTATTGAAGATGGAGACTATTCTGCCGATCAAGTATTTAACGCTGATGAAGCAGGACTTTATTAAAAAAAATTGCCTAACCGTACTTACATCGCAAAGGATGAAAAAACTGCAAGTGGACATAAAGCAAGTAAAGATCGAGTCACCTTATTTCTTTGTAGCAATGCATCAGGAGATCGGATGTTGAAAAACCTCTCTTAATAAATAAATCTCTAAGACCACGCGCCCTTAAAGGTAAAGATTTAAAACAACTGCCCGTACATTGGATGGCTAACCCGAAATCCTGGATGACAACAGCTATTTTTACAGAATGGTTTAATAATTGTTTCGTACCAGAAGTGGAAGCCTATACGAAGGAAAAATCACTCGATTTTAAAGTTGTATTAATTGTTGACAATGCAGCAAGTCATCCACGATTAGAACATCCAAATCTTCAACTAGTATTTCTTCCACCTAATACAACAAGCCTTATTCAGCCATTAGATCAAGGCATAATTGCAACTTTTAAAAAATATCATATTAAGACAACGTACAAATTCATCTTGAATAAACTAGAAAATGAGTCCTTAACAGTAAAAGATGTGTGGAAACAATTTTCTATTTTTGATTGTTTAATTCATGTTGCATCTGCTTCCGCTCAAATAAGGCCTAGAACTTTAAATGCCTGTTGGAAAAAGATTTGTCCAGCATGTGTGACAGAAAATACAACCACTCAAACATCGACACTATCAGATGAAATAATTAATTTGGTACATGGAATTGGAGGAGATGGTTTTAATACCTTCGGCCACGATGATATAGATGAATTGCTTGTGGATGATGCATTAAGTGACAATGATATTATTGATTTAACTTTAGATCTAACTGTAGACGGCGTCGTAGGTCTAGAAGGTGATAATGATGAGGAAGAAAAATCAACTCCCCTCACTGGAAAATTCATTCAAAAAGGTCTTCAACTTTGCAGTAAATTAGAAAATAATTTTCTTATTAATGACCCCAATTCTGAACGAGCCTCGAAATTACAACGTGAGCTGCAGAACTTCATGTCTGGATATCGTGAGCTATATAAAAAAATAAAATAATCCTCATCACAAAGTTTAATTACTGATTACATTGTCAGAAAGCGAAGAGCTACACAGAACGAGAATGAAGTTTGTGAAAATCCATGGCCTTTACCGCAAATATCTATTGCAGAGACAGTCTTTTCTAATGAGGAAGGTGATTTGGAACCACTTCGCAAACGGTGCAAACCATTATCAGATAGCGATAATGATTAAAAATGTAAAACTATGTATATTACTTTTCCATAAATAGAATTAAGGTTTGAATACAAGTTTTTTTTAGCTTTTGTATGAATTTCTTTCAGACATTCGAAGTAATTTATCATGCAGCCTATTTCTTTTCATTTCTGCAATTTTTTTATGCGGTTTTAAGTTACTTTTAACTAGTTGTTTTGGTTTTATGCGATTTTAGAAAACTAAGGAACGTATTCCTACTTTTTCCATTCATGTTATGTCTTTTTTAATGCGATTTTTTTATATGCGTTTTTCGGTAGAACGTATCTACCGCATAAAACGAGACCTGACTATATATATATATATATATATATATATATATACATATTAGATTATTTATTTAAAAGTATTGTTGGGTGGATGACTTGCGTACCCAGCCTCATATAAGTAGGTATTTAGTGACTTTAAATGATTGACTTTTACTCTTTGTTAAAAACTTAAAAAAAAAAAAAACTTGTTTCTCAATACAATATTTTGCAATATTGCAGCCTATAAAAGTTGCATTTTCCCCAATAAATGCAATATTTCTTAGTCTTCTTTTATTTTAAAAAGTAATATATATTTATTCAGAATACTTTTTTTAATACTTAATGCATCCGACTACCCGATATCGTGGATTGACTTCAAAATTGACAAAAATGTCTTGTGGTTTGATTTTGCACGTCAATTTATTAGGTTAGCGAAAATACAAATTTTCTTACTTTCAGTTTACTAGTACAAAAGTTTCAATTGTTTTAGTAATACACACGTATAAATCCACGAATGTTAAACACAGCAACAGGAATTCTTAATCATAGTTTCGCATAAGACAAATGAAATACATAGTCGCTGTCAACAGCTTAATTCCAATGCCGCTTCCCGACCTCGTCCTTTTATAGGCTGGGAAGTAATTTCTAGGAGTGTCTGAAGTTCTCTGGTAAAACATTCATTTTAGACACTTCTAGATTTTTCTGAGTGCATAAAGTGTTTTTTCCAAATTTGGTGACTTGGCAAATTTGGTGATCAAAAACTTCACCATCGTTATTTTTACTGATTTGAATCACTAAATAGCATTCACTTGGTCTTCAAGGGATCTTTCTGTCCACTTTAACGTTTCTTCAAAAAGGCTAAAAGGTTCAAAATTTGTATAAGTTTTGAGAAATTTTTCAAAAGTATTCTGCAAAAGATCGAGTTCCTTAACGGAAAAATTCTATTTTTGAAATTGCTTTCGCTGCGTTGATTAAATTCATTAACTGTTTCAATTCTTTTTGATAGATTAACTAGGATTGCAATTTTATATCCTATTGCTAAAATAATTGGTACTTACGTTTTATCACAACCTATTGGCGATATTGTATGAAACGAAGCACATGGATGCCAACTGAGCGTGTACGACATATAGGAACTCGGGGTTGCCAACTTGGCGAGTTTATTAATAGAGTTGTTGATTGTTGTGGTACCAAAGAATTAAAGGTATTCTATTTTTTTTATACTTTAACATTATGTTAGACTTATACATATTCAGCAGAAAGCTGCATTTCTCCTCGTTTTTAATTCTTCTACCAAGAAATGTGATCATTACTAATATATTTTATAACAATGAAAGACGTGGTTGTTACTTATAAACCAGATGCATCATCAACAACAGATTTATCTTTAAATAAAGTTACATAACACATACATTGCACCTTTTAAAAATATTTTCTAAATAAATAGCATTGTTTGGACACACATATGCTCACAATGTTGCAAAGAAATTTGAAAACATTTTCTTTTTTTTTTGCGATTTGTTAGCGTTATAAATAATTTATTAAAGAAAATAATAATTTAGTCACACAGTATAAAAAAAACAGGAATTGGATAGATTGTTTGTTTTACTCTTTTAGTCCTAAATTATAGGATTTTTTTAAATAAGGGAATTTAGAGCTAAATTATACTATTGAGAATTTTTAATGTTGATGACTTGAAAATAGAGATTTAACAAGAAATTTCAACAAGACCGGTTATATTTAAATACTTACTTAAGCAAATTGTATAAAAAATTCAGCAGGTCTTATTTTCGAGTGGAAACTAATACGAAAAATTGTTATACTTAATATTTTTATTTATCACGTTTTTGTTTACATTGTTCTAAGTAATGAACATTTATAATTAGCTTTCAAGCATTCTATTTTCATGTTAAAATACTTGGTTTTAATTATTGAACGCTGCAGAAATCTAGCATTTTGTATTCATAAATATATCGTGTATTAATAATTAAATGTAATATATGTTTTTCGTTTCTAAAGAAGAAACGGTAACTTTAAGTCTCAAGTACCTAATTTTCGCTCGTACTTCTGCTTTGTTTTGTTCCTGCTTACGGGTATTTTAACAGAGAAATATAGTACGTTTGTTTAAAATGAACTTTTTTAACTGCTCAGGGAATTTGTTTCATTTTACAATGCAAATCACTAAATAGAACTTCACGATTTACTTATTTATTATTAGTTATTTAAAAAGCATTCGCGTAGAAACTGTAAATATATCACTTGTCAGATTTTTTATTAGCATTAGTCACTCACACACTACAAATAAAACTTTATATTTCTTGTCTTTATTCATGTTCTCGACAATTTAAGAGAAAGAAAATAATTTATAACAATAAATATATTTTAATCTGTTGTTTTACGATCAAGTAAAAAATTGATTCTAGGGAGAAAGTAGTTATCCTCACCATAGTAAAAAATAAATGTCATAACTTTTTAAGACAACATGGTGCGATTTAGACAAAACATTTTAACTTATTGATTTTCAGAATTTTTTAGTTGCCTCTCTCTCTCCTCTATGTGTATGTATAATGTAAAACAGATTTTGTGCTCAAAATTTCCTAAAAAGCTAAATATTTTTTAAAAGAAAAGCTTGAAACTTATGAAGTGATTTTAAAATGGTACTCTCTCCTCCTACAAAAATTGACGTACATATTTGAAATTTGATTTACATGTACGCCATACCATGTGTAACAAAATTTGGTATGGATTTCGTGATAACATGATTAGTATTTGTACAAAACTTCTTCTTATGAATGCTTATTGAAAATTACTTAAAAATTTGTACAATCTAAATTCAATTATTTTAAAAAAAAGTAATGTTTGATATTGAAAAATGCCTACCAACTTTTATTCCATGTACTATTAGCAACAAGTGAAAAAAATTCCATATATTAGGCACAATAGAAAAAAGGCTTAGCGTTTCACATCAAAACAAAGTAGTTATTTTATCTTTTCGAGATAATTCAGCTTAAAATTTTGATTTGGCATCGGGATGTGAATAAAACCAAATGTAAAAGTTGTCATAACTCTGCGTTTTTTAAACTTAGAACTTTCAAATTTTGTGAGGTTGTAGAAAAGTATATAAAAAATAATTTAGACTAAAAAAATTACATTTGATATTTCGACCGATTTTTATCAATTGAATCGTACTGTGCCCCCTTAAAGGAAACACATTATAAAATGTGTAAATGTTACATTTTTCAAAATTTTATATACATATTGTTTGACAATTGCTAGTGAAAGTCACATTTTTCGCAATAAAAAATAATGAACATTGATTGAAGAAATTAAACTTCGAACACATTTGATTGAGATACCGTGCATTCTTTATTATGTGAAATGGTACAGATTTCGTCACTTGGGGGAAAAAAAGGTTCTTTAGAGCATTTCTAAATAGCCACGAAAAATGATTTATCTAAAAAAATGAAGCAGTTATCAATACTTCAGTAAGGTGTATAATCTCCTCGTATACTAATGAATATTTTAGATTTGTTATTAATTGTACTAACTAAATTATTGAGGAATCCTTCAATAATTTAGTTAGTACAAAAGTATTGTCCCACTCCTTTCTCAAGATGATTGTCTGTTCTCGGATCAGACAGTTTTCGGGATCGGGGAGGACAGTTTTCTGGAGGAACACGACTACTTTCTCAATCTTTCTGTATAGGATTTGGGTCAAGGGAGTAGGCAGGCTATGTTATAATTCCATATTTTCCCTTTCTAGTGTTCCAAATATTTCATTGATCCTGTATGAGCATGCAGTTTTGTTCATAAACAAAAAATGTGGACCTACTGCACCCCTAAAAAGACGAACATGGTCCAGGATAGTCTCTCTGCAATACCGTACTGCCCACACCATCACGTCTTGCCCCAATTTATGATATTCCTCACCATTCGTTGAACATCATGCATACGTGTTGTGATTTCTCTCCTCACTAACTGGTATTACCCACACTTTTCACAGTGAAGCGAAGTTCGTTGAACATCATTCTGGACTACTCTGTTGCTGATTCACCCCGCCCACACGCACACGCACGCGCACGCACTACCCAAATAACATAGAAATGGTTCTGGCTGATACATTTGTACTGGTAGCATTTGCGAAGTCTGTAGTTATCTGATTAGGAGGGAGGTGTGTGTGCTTTTTTTCTCTTGCCACTAGGAATGGATATCGATGCTCCGGAGGTGTGGAGTTTTTTCCATGACCCTCAGAATGCTTTTTATTTTCAGTGTTTTTTTCAATAGAGTTATGACACTTTTTTTTTGACTTTCCAGTTATTCTGATCCCAGTCGTGACATTTTGACTTGCTTCAATCTGTCTAATTGCTTGTTGATGATCGCAGGCACTCAAATAACATATTACAGATATTTTGCACATAATTACTGCCACATTACACTGAATTTCACAGAAATAACATCAACAATTTGCGGTACTGTTTTTGTCAAACACTTAAGAAGACTTGGTACCTTTTGAACAAATTTCTTTATTTACGTATTTAAAAATTATATTTTAGCATTTTATACAATGTTTCTATTCAATAAAATGATACCAGTTGAAAATTTTCATATATTATTCTTACAATTTTAAAAATTTAAATTTTTTGAAGAAAATTGGGAAAATTTTAAAATCCTACTCCTTTTGTAAAAATTAATTTTTTGACCTGAATTTTTTATAATATTCTTATGGATGTTCTATATATATATATATATATATATATATATATATATATATACATATATATATATATATATATATATTATTTTATATAATATTATATATGGATATATATAAATAACTTTAAACAACTTTAGGGATCGATTTTAGAATAACTTTATTCCTTTTTGAGAAAAAAAATAAAATGTTGATATACAGGCTAAAAATCAATGAAAAAGCCAACATGTCGTACATTTTATTTTTTTTTTTAAAAAAAGTATTCAGTTTATAGTAAAACGAATCCCTAATTTTATTAAATGCTTTATTTTTAACACGCAGGAAAAAAAATGGAAGTGATTGGTAAATAATTGTCGAAGAAGTAGCATTTTGATTGCACTAAGGTTTCGAAAAACACAAACTGAGAAAAACCACTTAAAGTTTATAATTCTGAAAAAATAATTATTATATGCTTAATTAAACTTAAAATACCACTTTAAGATATTAGTCGTAGATTTTTCTTTAAAATAATTGCATTTTCATATTTTTTCAAACCACACATTTTTATAAATGATAAAGTTTTTGAGAGTACTAAAATTGCACAAGAAAATTCAAGAAAAACGTTAAAATTTTTTTTTTCTATCACGACAGAAATTTTAGCTGTTTTTCTTCTTATAATATTAAAGTATTACATTTGTATGAAAAATATGTCAGGAATAAGAGCTGAAATTATAAAATTATTAACATAAAATGCCTTAATTTAAAAATTTTACATGCACACATTTCACGAGGAAGAAAAATTACATTATTGTATTGCCTCGGAAATATTCTGCTTTTAATATTACACGTTCTTTTTTATAGTTATTATTTCTATTTATAAAATACAATTTTTTTTATCATAACGCATTTTTCAGCTTCTTTTTTCTAAAAAGGGGATGTGGCTGAATTGCCTAATTTGTTTTCAAATGACGTTTTATTCAACTTCAAACTTTCCGACATGCACAAGTGATATATCAATCGAAAGATAATAATGCAAAGAATAAGATTAAATGAAAATAAAAAAAACGGTAGGTCTGTGATTTTTGGGGTACCAAGTCGTCTTAATGGCACGAACTTTCCAATGAATAAAGAAATTTCGTGTGCAATGCTTTTTATACAAATGTAACAGGTCTTGTCCTTTTACGCCCTTTGCATTTCACTTTAATGAGATGAATCTGTTCTTAGGAACGCTCTTTTGAAAAAAAAACGGTTGCTCCTCAGCAATTGTGAAGCAATTTATAATATTCACATTTCTATTTTGAATATATTCATTGTTTTACAAAGGCTCTACACCAGTGCTTCTCAAAGTTTCAATATTTGCGACCCAATATTGAATCATAATTTTCATAGACTCCTCACACATAACAATGTATTGAATTCAGTAACACTATAAAATGGAAGTTAAAACTACATTAAAACTTTAACCACTTAAGTGCCCCCGGCGTATATAAACGTCTCTCTCAGTCACAGCATTAATTGCCCCTAACGTATATATACGTATTCCCGAAGTACGATCTTTTCTGTGCACTGCTATTCATAAAATTATTCCGAACGCAATAAAAGGACTTTAGAATGTAATAAAAGGACATTGACAGTGTTTGCAAAGGATTTACTTAATTACTCCTTTTCTCCCCCTTCCCCTCTTCCCCATACATCACATATGCACTCTTATGTGAAAAACGATGACTTTGAGGAGTGAATTGCGTAATATTTAATCGGCGGTGAAAGGATTAATTATAAACCGTACAAATTATCAAGATAAGTGTTAATTTTTGTATATAATTTTATATATGACAATCCCATGGGGTCATTGGCAATTATTAAACTTGCTCTTAACCTAATATTGTTAATTTAATTGTATAACACATTGTGCCGTACTGATACATTTATAAGTGTATTGCGTCAGTGTAAAGATGTGTTATATTTTTTATTATGTCAGAATTTATTTTGTTTGTTTACTCTCAGTAAATTAATATTTTTTAAAAATCTTTCATTTTCAAACTTTCAATATGCTCGCGCCCCCTTTGTAGAATTAATACGCCTTCCCTATGGGGCGCGCCCCACTGTTTGAGAGAAAAAAACGTTGCTCTAATCTTCAAAATCTAAGAAAAGAATCATAAAAATATAGATTGAACAGATATAAAACATAATAAGTATAATGCATACTATTTGCTTATGAGTTTTATTTTGATTTGACTCTGCCTTTAAATGTATTTTTCAATTCTGATGTTTCTTACAAACTTATCACAAATTAGTTTTTCACTATTTCATTGCATTTTCCAGATAAAGATTACAGCCCTACAGATGCATTATGAGAAATAAATGCGGTAAAATTGTTTTTCTACGGCACAACTTCTATTGTGAAGAAACTTGCTGTCGTAAAAGTGAAGATAATAGATGCTGGCAAACATTTACATTATGTATGCCTTCAACTGTAACAGACTGCCATAAAAATCAAATTATATCTGTCTTTTATTGAGTTGTAAAATTCGAGAGAAAGAAAAAGTGGCAAGGCAGGTTTTTAATGCTTCGAAAATGAGGGAGCAAAAATCATCCACGAATGTCAAGGTTCACGCAGTCTATTCACATGTTAGAGAACTATTTTTACGAAAATTGGTTTTAAGAAGATAAGAAAAGAATGAATTCTCACTTTTAAATTGGAAGCGAAAATAAATTACAAATAAAAAAAATGGATATTCTTTTGAGTTAAAATTCGAAAACATGTTAAGAAACTTAATGAAATTGGTCAATATTCTTATATATTGTTGAAAGAAACAAATTTACATTTCGATTCCCTGCATTTTCTTTAGTAAATAAAAACTTTTAGAATTTATAAAAGAGCTCTTCATGTAGAATTCAATGGATACGTTTAATTGCTGTATCTTTGAAAAGGAATGATTTTAGAGTTCTGAAAGATTATAATCGTTACTCATTTTTTATGGCAATAAAAAGGCACTTCCAAGTATTTTCAAAAACTTTTATCTTTCGGAAAGGTACACACAATCACACATAACATCAAAAGTGAACATAGAACGCATTCTTGAATTTATATATTTTGGGACTAATGATTTAAGGGTACAACTTACACAAAAAAATTTTTAATTTACGGATTTTCAAATTTTTTTGGTTGCTCCGTATGTGTGTATATTATGTAAAACAGACTTTGTGCTCAAAATTTCATAAAAAGCTAGACGTTTAATTTTTTAAGAAAAAACCTTAAAATTTGTGAAGTGATTTTAAGATACTATTCCTCTTACAAAAATTAACGTACACGCATAAAATTTGATTTACGAGTACGTCAAACTATGCATAACAAAGGCTGGTGTGGGTTTTGCGATAACATGATTAGTATTTGTACAAAACTTCTTTTTATGAATGCTTATTGAAAATTCCTTAAAAAATGTATAAATTCCGAGTTCAATCATTTCTTAAAAAATAAGTATTGCTTTGATTCAAAAATGCATACCAACTTTTGTTACATGTACTATTAGCAATGTGTAAAAAAATTCAAAGCATTAGGTACAGTAGAAAAAAGCCTTAGCATTTTAAACGACGACAAACTAGTTATTTTATCGTTTTGAGGTAAATCAGTTTAAAGTTTTGATTTGTCATAGGAATGTGAATAAAAACGAACGTAAAAGCTACCATAATTATGCGTTGTTAAAGTGTAGAGCGTTCAAATTTTGTAAAGTTACAGAAAAATATATAAAAAATAATTTAGGCTAAAAAAATTAGATTTAATTTTTCGACCGATTTGGGTCAATTGAATCGTACTAAGTCTACTTAAATTTGTAAATGACATTATTACAGTAAATAACTTATTTAAATTTTTGATTTACTAAAGTGAGGTTTATTTATTTTTTAATAAGCTTTGTGTAAAAAACTTATATACGTTGCAATATACTTTATTAATTTATTTCATTAAATTTTAAATAAAGAGCATAATTATTGATTTATCCTTATTTATTTATGTAAGTTTTTTTATTAAGAAAGATTTGCTTAATGTGAACGGTTTATTAATGTTTTAAGCGCGTGTACATTAATCTTTCAATACTCTCTAATCGTGAACAATTGTTTAATATTTACTGAAGCATATACACCAGTTTTACTTAATTTACAAATTCCCTGCAATGTCATTTTAAGACGCAAGTATAATTCAATTGTGATGAGTTAGATTCACAATTCGGTCCGATATAGCACAATTAGTTAAAAAGATTTTAATTAAAAACATTAAAAATATTCAACTCAATTTTCACCTGCATTGTTGTAACAACGTTATTGTTATAAAAATGACGTAAGTTGGCGTCGAAAATCGATTTTCAGCCAAACAGACCAAACCTGGTCTTCATTGTTACAAAAATGCAGACGAATAATGCTTTTTAGTGTTTTTAATTAATATCTTTTTAAATAATCCTTATTTATATAATTCTTCTCTGTGTGTGTATGTGACCGAACTCCTCCTAAATGGCTGGACCTATTTTGTTGACATTTTTTGTGTGGGTTCAAGTGAATTTGAGAATAATTTAGATTCACAATTCGGTCCGATATTGCAGTTAGTTAAAAATGCGCAAAAACTATGTAAGGACGCGTGATTATTCATAAAAAAATCATGTGCAATATTCTTGAGGCCCCTATTTTGAGTGGCAAACTTCAAGGTGAAGTTGTACTTATACCACATATCTCAATGATTCTTTCAGACTCACCTACCCATTCAAATGTTTGCAATTTCCATTTCGCTTGGTATTTGTTATGACCATTAATAAGTCACAAGGTCAAACAATGACAATTTGTGGCTTAGATTTAGAAAACCCTTGCTTTTCGCACGGCCAATCATATGTTGGATGTCCAAGGTGTGGCAAAACATTTTTTTCGTTTATTTGTACCCCTCAAGGATTAACCAAAAACATTGTACATTCAATGGCATTACGATAAATTTATTTTTTTCTGCAATAAATACTAGCTTGAGTTTTATCTTTTTTACCCTTTAATCAAAATAAGTTTAAGTTTCTATTCAAAATAGCTTCTGTATTCAACTTAGTTCATAGTAAATACATACGCACACGCAATAAATAGGTCGAATGGTGGTAACTGTACATGTGATGATGGCAGGTATTGTAATAATTTTCTTTATAAAAACATTTATCTAAACGGTCCAGATTGTTATAACGTATTCAAAAAAGTTTGTAATTTTCGGATTTAAGACGTGTGTACAGGACAACGTCTATCGGGACCGCTAGTACATATGTAAAAATTAAAGTGATAGCTTTTTTTCTTGAAATTGTTTCGATAGAACACAGAAAAGCATATATGTGCAATGTATATAACTTTTATATATTGACTATATATACTGTTTATCAGTGGCGAGACGCAGAATATTAGGGTCCCCCAGAAAACTCAGGTTTTGTGCCCCAATCCAAAATACGCACTTTCTATAGCCAAGCTTTGGGCCTCTACCGCAATGCGGGAATGCGAGGGTGTACGTTAAGCCACTGCTTAAAGTACAATCGAACGAAAAACTTCACTTTAAAGAATATTATTGAGGACAGATGCAACACAGAAGTATATCACATTGGAAGGAAAGGAAGGAAGTGTAGGAAGAATTTTAAGATGACAGGAGATTTTCCTACTTTTGATCGAATAATAGAGCTGAATCCAAATAATTTTTTATTCTTATGTTTGTATTTACATTCCTATATCTCTGCATTGAAAGTAAATTGTAAATATGATATGTTTTTGATATGTTTTTTCCACTATATTCCTTATATTTTCTGAAGTGCTATTTGATTTTCTTATTTCCTATATTAAATATGAGTAGTAAAAATATGCAATATAGGACATGTACTTTATAATGCCCCATTATTATGTGATGACATATTAATTATTATTTTTTAAAATTTCCAGTTGGGAATACGAAAATAAACTCGAAAGTAATATGAATATATGTTAGTAAAGATTCAAAATGCTTTAAAAAATGATTTTAATTCAAGATAAGTAGTAACTTTAACATTCAAGTAAAACTAAAACAAATATAACATGTTAATAGAAAGTCCGATTATTTTATAACAATCCAGTGTTTCTCAAACTGTGGGGTGCACCCCTCTGGGGGCGATAACCCTACGAGGGGGACACGAGCATAACGAAAATAAAAGATTAAGAATAAATTAATTTACTGGAATGAATAAAAAAATACCTTCAGACATAATAAAAAATGCATTTTTACTCTGATATAATTTATATATAAAGGGTGTTTTTTTAGAGGTATAGAACTTTAAATTGCAATAAAACAACGATGTATTATCCGATTGACATGAATTTTTTTTATTCGAGGGATAATCTTGTGGCATGATCAAGCAAGGCGTAGATTCGTCGAATGGGCCCAAAACGAGATTGCCGTTGTTCCCGATTCTCATAAGCGAATTTTATTTAGCGATGAAGCGCACTTCTGGTTGAATGGCTACGTCAACAAACAAAACTGCCGCATTTGGAGTGAAGCTAATCCACAAGTGTATGTCAAAACACCGTTACATCCAGAAAAACTGACTGTTTGGTGCGCTTTATGGGCTGGTGGAATCCTTCAAAAACGATGAAGGCCACAACGTTACAGTCAATGGTGATCGGTATAGAGCCATGATTACTAACTTTTTCATTCCTGAATTGAACAATCCTGATGTCCAGGAGCTGTGGTTCCAACAAGACAGTGCAACATGTCACACAGCTCGTGCCACAATCGATTTATTGAAAGACACGTTTGGTGACCGCCTAATTTCACGCTTTGGACCTGTGAATTGGCCTCCAAGATCTTGTGATTTAACACCGCTAGACTATTTTCTGTAGGGTTATGTAAAGTCATTGGTCTACGCGGATAAGCCACAAACGCTTGACCATTTGGAGGACAACATTCGCCGTGTTATTGCCGATATACGGCCACAAATGTTGGAAAAAGTCATCGAAAATTGGACGTCCAGACTGGACTACATCCGAGCCAGCCGTGGCAGTCCTATGCCAGAAATCATATTTAAAATGTAATGCCACAAGATTATCTTTCGAATAAAAAAAATTCATGTCAATCGAATAATACATCGTTGTTTTATTCCAATTTAAAGTTCTATACCTCTAAAAAACACCCTTTATCATCTGGCGAAATAACGTCATCAAAAATAAAAAATTCTTCAATACCTAACTAGCTATCTTTGATCGTATAACCAAATAAAAAAACATTTATTTGTTTTGCTGTAATCCCATGATGAGAGATTTTTTTATTACGTTTTCTTTTTAAGCCTAATATACTACTGTTTCAGAGAAAAAATGAAACCCAGATAAAAAATTCATCACTGTTATGAAATACTGTACATAAATCTGTAGGCAGCAGAATATATTTGCTCAACATGTGTTCGACCTTCTAAGTTATTGGTACAATTAGTTATGACACCTCTCTTATGTGTTTGTTTCTCATTTAGGGAAGTTGTAAATAATGTATTTTTGTGTGGAGGGGGGGGAGTTCCATGTAAAAGCGTTTGATATTTGGAAAACCACAGAGAGCACTTTGAAGGATTACTTGGTCAAGATTTATTTTTATGAGTATTCTCAAACATGTAAAGCATAATGAAAACGTTTTACACAATTTTTTTAGCAGTAACATCCATATTATATATTGAACACACTTTTAACCTGGAAGTAGTCACGCGAATCACACAGATCATGAGATCGATAATTCAGGCAAAACTGTTTATTTGTTACAATAGAAAACTTGAAAAGTCCTTGTGAGTAGATAAGTATACTTTCTCTTAGTTAAAATATTCACTGGAATCACGATTTGTATCGTGTACAATAAAAATAATTATATATGTAAAAAAAAAAGGTCTGAGGTGACTCTCAATCACCCCTCGAGACCATTAATGTTAGTATCGAGTATGAGCCTTCTCCCGGGATAAAATACTTTGAAGCGTCTTCTCGCTTTCAATATTAAAAAGTAACACAATTATTCTTCTCATCGGAATTTTATATTATTTTTTATTATTTAATATTAATTCTAAATGCTCAGTTTGTGAGGCTTAAAATTACAGTTCGCTTAAAACTAATTATAATATGAGCATTCATTTTAAAATATAATTTTACATTTTCGTAAACATTGTCACGCATTTGGGTTTACTTTCCTGGCAATTCAGCTATTATATTAAGAATGTTTTAATTTTTTTAAAAAATGAACTCGTGCGAAGAGTAGGTACTTCAGACTTTAATGTATTAGTGCTGCACAAGGTATTTTATAACTAATTTACGAAATTACGAGCAAGTTTAATAAATATTAGCGATTTCCATGGGCTTGTCTTGCAGAGGAATGTTTTTCAAAGGAAGGTTTATACGATTAGAAAATGTCACTCCGAGTACTTTTTTATATTTGGCTAAGATCTATATTTTGTCTTCAAAGCAGCCACCGCATTTTGCAATTGTTCCAATTTAAAAATTCGAGAAAGAAATATAAAATATATATTACTTAAAAGTAACATATATAAAATTTGATATACTTATTAAATTATACGGTTTATAATTAAGATCTTATTGTAGCATTAGCGTCAGAGTGCATTATTATTGCATTCAATACATTATAATTGTGTAAGGGGGGGGCGATAAAATTTATGATTGAAAAGTGGGTCGCCAGTATTGAAAGTTTGAGAAGCTCTGTAATAATCCATGCAATGGATTAGTTTCTTTAAAAAATTTGCAAAATATCATGGTTAGACAGACATTCTCTATGCAAAGTTTTGTAATTCTGGGACGCATTTTAAATAATGAATAATAATGTAATGAAAATATTCACTAGCGATTTTTTTTCTTGAAACACTTTTTAGAAATATATACAGTTTGAAATTAAGTATAATAAAACAAATGAAAATACGTTCCAAGTTCTTCGAAACAGAAGACCAAACAAGAAACTACCTTGCAAGAGAAATGTCAGAAAATAACGTCTGGGTACCATTAAAAAGAACCATAATCTGAAACAAGATTTTCTTATATATATATAGATATATATCAAGGTTACATACATAGAAGAGTTTTCCTCATCTCTAAGGGAAAAATTCATGGTGTTTGGGAATAGGAAAAAAATCAGCTTATTTTGTGCTACTTAATGCACTGGACAAGGTGAGTAATATTAAACATGTGGTAGTTAATTTCTACAATGCATATTTTTTACTTTTTTTGAAAGAACATTAGTTATTTTGATCTTTTAATGGTGATAATAATTTATTTATTTTGTAAAAGCTGCTGAACATAAATATTTTGGCTTGATCTATTTGACGCATATTAGAGATATTGCTCTTTTCTAGGAAATATAGAAAATCTTACGCAAATAAATATTCAGACTGCCTTAAAAAAATTACAGGTATCCAGTTGCTACTTTTATTCAATACAAAATATTCTGGATTTGTATTGTAAAACTAGTCCATACAGATTAAGAATCAAAATGTTGTTTCATATGTATTTATAACTAACTGTCAAAGAAATTCTCCCGAGTGGTAAAGCAAAAAAAGCTATGATTTGTAGAAAACAATAAAGAACTAAATAAAAATGTAAAAACAAATGCACAGGCATTGATTAAGACCAAATCGGGATAAAGGTAACTTAATTTATACGTAGTAGGATCCAAAATTTCGGGGACTGCTGCCATTGCTGACGACGAAAGCAAATACTTAAAGTTAAAGCACTTGAAATAGATTCTTCCAACCCTACCTTACCTGGCCAGGTTGGATTGGTCCCTGTCATGTGACCGAACTGCACGTGCATCAGTTATCTTCCGAAGCTAGTTGGATTTGTTCCGCATTGTAAGAAAGATGACTTTTCTTCAACATTGTTGGACATTAAATTCGCTTAACACGCTTAGGTAAAACACCAATGGAGATTTTGGAAATGCTATGGGGAATCTACCACAGTGAGATCCAAGGCTTACGAAAGGAATCGGCGTTTTAAAGAGGGCTGATAATCCATCGAAGACAATGAAAACATTGGATGACCTTCAACGGAACGCGGAAAATATCACGTTGTTATCTGAATATATTCGAAAAGATCTTCGCCAAACACTTGCATAAATCGCTGAGACTACACACTTCTCGGAGGTGTCATTTGAAGGAATTCATTCATCATAAACGGTCTTGCTTCTGGCAGAGTGACGACTGGTATCTTCTGCATGACAACGCCCCGGCATATCAGTGACAATTGGTAACAAAGTTCCTCGTCAAAACTCGCACTAGCCTGCTTCCACATTCTCCCCTCCCATTCATCATACAGCCCCGTATGGCTTTTATCTGCTCCCATCAATGAAATAACATTTACAGGGACGCCATTTTGTGTGATCAGATGAGGGGAAAGTAGCATGCAGGAGGCCTTGCTGAAGGTTGTGAAAAATGACTTATAAAGAGTGTTTTTTTCCAGGTATAGAAGTTTAACTTAGCATTACTTTCCAAGATGGTGACCGATTTAACAGCTGTCAAGTGATTTATTCTCAGTTTGGTTTGGCAATTCATCAAAACGATCACCATGCAAGGCGTAGATTCGTCGAATGGGCCCAAAACGAGATTGCCGTTGTTCCCGATTTTCATAAGCGAATTTTATTTAGCGATGAAGCGCACTTCTGGTTGAATGGCTACGTCAACAAACAAAACTGCCGCATTTGGAGTGAACCTAATCCACAAGTGCATGTCGAAACACCGTTACATCCAGAAAAACTGACTTATTTGGTGCGCTTTATGGGCTGGCGGAATCCTTCTTCAAAAACGATGAAGGCCACAACGTTACAGTCAATGGTGATCGGTATAGAGCCATGATTACTAACTTTTTCATTCCTGAATTGAACAATCATGATGATCAGGAGCTATGGTTCCAACAAGACGGCGCAACATGTCACACAGCTCGTGCCACAATCGATTTATTGAAAGACACGTTGGGTGACCGCCTAATTTCACGTTTTGGACCTGTGAATTGGCCTCCAAGATCTTGTGATTTAACACCGCAAGACTATTTTCTGTGGGGCTATGTAAAGTCATTGGTCTATGTGGATAAGCCACAAACGCTTGACCATTTGGAAGACAACATTCGCCGTGTTATTGCCGATATACGGCCACAAATGTTGGAAAAAGTCATCGAAAATTGGACGTCCAGTTTGGACTACATCCGAGCCAGCCGTGGCAGTCCTATGCCAGAAATCATATTTAGAATGTAATGCCACAAGATTATCTTTCGAATAAAAAAAATTGATGCCAATCGAATCATACATCATTGTTTTATTGCAATTTAAAGTTCTATACCTCTAAAAAAACACCCTTTAGGTGCGCTTCCAGAAGTTATACCAAAGATGGCAGAAGTGTATCGTCACCCAAGGCACTACTTTGAAAGTAGATATGCTTCGGTTTTGAGAACCATTCGTTATTGTTCCAATGAGTGGTGTGGCCGCGGTAGCCGAGTGGTATAGGTATCGGACCATGGCTTGCTTTGTCACGGGTTCGAATCCTGTACCACTAAAGACCCGCCGTGTAGGGCAGCGATGCACGTTAAACCTGTCGAGAGCTGAAACGTCCTCCCGTTGATGTGGTGTGGTAGTTAGGAGAGGGGGGTGCCAGCTCAGGTGTCGTCCACGTCACTTAACCATGGTTCAAAATTACGTGGTCCTTCGCCAAAAGCCCTCGTGTAGTTGAACAGTGCGACGTTAATATTCAATCAATCAACCAATGAGTGGTGTATTACACCCCTGTGCAAAGACAGGTTTTGGGCCCAAAGCCGAATCTTACAAAGGGTTAAGCTCCCTAGAACCTTGGACCACCCCCAGTTGTGGATGTTTCGGAGATGTACGTTACGCCACTGGTTCTAATCGTAGGCTTTTTGGAAAATGAGTAACAAAAAAACTGCACTACTACTTCCTGGCAACAGTTTTTAGAATTTTAGAAACATATTTTTCTTATATAGATATACTAGTCAATGGCACACAGTGGAATGTTTCATGGATGGTGAGGGAGGTAGGGTTAAAAGTCCACCCCACCCTTGTATCATACTCTAATACGCTGCCAAAGCAATGTATCTGATTTTATGGATTAACGAGAACAAAAAACAGTGAAAAATAAATTATTGAATAAATAATTAGCATTAATCAATAAAATAAATTATTAATAGCAAGTACTTAATTTAAATACTAGAAATTCTTTCTGCATAGAAAGTATGTATTACCAAATTCATAGGATTATAATGAATCAGGAAAAAAAAATTTGCAGGTGAGGGGGAGAGGGGACAGACGCCCCTCCCCCTTATGTGCGTTACTGTACATAGTCGTTCATTATTAAATCTTATTTCTCTCTTTCTCATACGCGTACAGCAATAAAACAAAGCAAATATAAAATAATAATTCTAATCAAATATAGAAAATTGCCTCTATCACTATTTTTATTCAGAGTTTCCAAGGAATTTTTTAAAAAATAGAATCTAAGGGTAAAACAAATGAAA
The DNA here is from genome assembly GCA_019973935.1 of Trichonephila clavipes. Taxonomy (NCBI): domain Eukaryota; kingdom Metazoa; phylum Arthropoda; class Arachnida; order Araneae; family Nephilidae; genus Trichonephila; species Trichonephila clavipes. Next base: position 307,635 of record BMAU01020929.1, read on the forward strand.
TCCAATTAGTTAATTTTAAAGTTTAATAGATTTTTCTAAAATCCTACTTGAGGTAGCTAAACTTTTTGTGTTTCTAAAAATATTTTAAGAGAAGCCAATTTATTAAATGAAGAAAAAACACGTTTTACGAAAACTGCAGAACAATTTATTTTCAAAAGTTTCAGAAGTACCTATTTTTCAGAATGTAATGCTTTCTTTCCACCATTTAGAACAATACATAAGAATTTACTTTTTACTTTTGTTCCTTACAATGTTTGAGGTGCCATATATTCGGGTTTTTTTCATTGTTTACTGTCTGGAACAAAGCACCTAAAAAGAAATTTATAAAAACTGAAGAAAAGTGATATCTCAATGATTTATTATTTTATACAGAAAGTTAAGGTATCCGACTACCCTAAAATTGTAAATTTTGTCAAAAATTAACAAATATTCTTATGACTTGATCTTATAGGCTATCTGAGCTTTATAAAAATACCAAGTTCATTACTTTCTATTCAGCAGAACAAAAGCTATAAAAGTTTCACTTTAAGCTAGATGTCATACTTTAAAATGTTTTTTACTCGAAATTTGATTTTTTCAAAAAACTCAAACGGAGACAGCGATTGCTCAAAATAATTAACTGAAATTTTGTGTGTGTGTTTTGTATAACAGTAAAAGTGTTGTAACCTTCAGATTTATCAATCACTGTTTTATTACAAATGTACAGTCAATGTGAATATAATCACGGTCCTTTTAAGCAATTTCATGTAAAAACTAAGATAAAGTGCTCGAGTTTTTGTAAAAATTAAAATATCTCTTGTCCTGGAGATTATTTTAAAAATGAATAGCAAAGCAACACGTCAAAATTAAAAAAATTGAAAATTTGTCCATAAACATTTTGTTTAGAATGTAACTCTTTGTTAGTTTTTATGTAATGTTGTTAAGATTGTTTTTTTGTAACTTTTTGTAGATCTTTACTAATTTCTTCCCATTTTAGTAATAATAATTTCTTTTTCTCTTATTACTTTTAGGATTTTTTTCTTAAAATGTACTAAAAAAAATCTAAAAACCACAAAAAAAAAATCCCCAAATTTCCAGTTTTTAAAAATCCGTTGTCGCAAGTAGTCAGATACCTTAAATGCATTAAAATAGTAGCATTTATATAAAAAATAAAATAAATGATGGAGACAAATTTAATTTCCTGAAAAACAGAGAAAGTCGAAATTTTGAAACCGAAAACCAGGAACAAAACACTACTATATGACGAAAAATCAATTGGCCGAAATCTTTTCTAAAGATGCCACTGAATTAGGGCAATAAAACAAGGATAAGCTTTCTATACAGGATCCTAATTTTCCAATTAAGCAGAAAATGTGTGCATAATAGTGCAAGAAAAAAATTGAAGAAAATAATTCCTGATTGTAAAATAACTTGTAAACTTAGACCTAAATTATGAAAGTGAATAAATAGTACAAGCATTAATCTATGAAACAACTAAACTCATATGAATAACTATTAGATAAATAGAAATAGTAGCAAAAAGATTCACTTAAGATGTGCAAACATGAATACAAAAACTTACCTAACATTTCGTATAGATGAAGTTACAAAATGGAACCTGGGAACTTTTATTTTGTACAGTACATTTGTTTTGTCTTGGAAGACAGTCAACAGGAAACTCTCTATATCTATGGCGCCATCTGTATAACAATTTTGGAACTTAAAGCATAAGAGTGAATGTAGATGGTAAAAGTGAAGAATATAAATTATGATAATCTCTCTCTCTATTGCTGACAATATTTTTATTTTTGTAAATATATTTTTATATATACTTTAAGTGACCAAATTGTTATGACCATCGTTTAACTTTGCATGGAATCTTCTAAGTATGGAATCTATGAGATATAGGTAGGTGATATGAGGAATCCTAGACTATTTACGATGAATCGCATTATTGGATTGAGATCTGATGATAGGGCAGGTCAACAAAGCAAGATAAAGTCTCTGTTAATACTCTTTGAACTATCTGCAGAAACTGCTTAATGCTGTGTTTCTCTCAAACTGTGGGGAGTGCCCTCTAGAACTTTTTTTAAAACGATTATAAGCATTACTGATTACTCTTTTATGCTTTAATATAACTCATTGTTTTAAAATACAAAATAATTCTATGTATTAACATTGATAGTTATTTAATTAAAGGATTCCCCAAAAGGTGTGATAACTCTACAAAGGGTGTAGCATTGAATTTTAATTTCATTTTTTCATTTTAATTAATATGCGAGCATATTGAAAAGTCAAAAACTAAAGATTATTTAAAAAGTTAATTAATTTACTGAAAGCAAACAAACAAAATACATTTTTACAAAATAAAAAATAAAATACACATTTATATTGATGTAATGTACTTATAAATGTATCAGTACTGCACAATGTATTTTATAATTAATTTAACAACACTAAATTAAGAACAAGTTTAATAATTACCAGTGACCGCATGGGCTTGTCCTATAAAAAGTTTTATACAAAAATTAACTCATCTCGATCATTTATGCGGTTTATAATTAATGCCTTAACTTCCGATTAAAAGTTACGCGATTCGCTCCCCAATGCCTCCGTTTTCCCCGTGATGCATTGGGGGGGAGAAAGAAAAGGAATAAATAAACAAATACTCTTAAATAAGTTAATCTTTTACAAACATTGTCACGGTCCTTTTATTGCATTCCAAAGCCTAAAGAATAAGAAAATGGAAAGCAGTGCACAGAAAAGATTGAACTTCGGAAAGACGTATATATACGTCTGGGGTAATTAACGCTTTGGCTGAGTGAGACGTTTATATACGCCGGTGGCACTCAAAAGTGTAAAGCGGTATTGTAGCTGTAGCGTGTCAAAGTACAGTATTACAGAATTCAATAAATTGTTATAGTATGGAGGGGGCGCGATGAAAATTGTGATTGAAAATTGGGTCGCAAGTATTGAAAGTTTGAGAAGAACTGGCTAAATGTAGGAAAGGTAGCATTGTCCTGCTGAAATCATCCATCCGTGGCAGAGTACATCATTAAGAAAACAGTATGTACTTCTTCTACGATAATACTTAAATACCCTTGGCCATTCAGACGTGCTTCCACACAAATCAAAGGACCCATGAAAGCCCAGGGAAACATCCCCTTAAACCATAATATTGCCTCCACCAGCTTAAAGAGTTGTGGCAATGGAAGTGGGATACATTATTTTGTACTGTTTTCTCTATATTCACACCTTGCTATTTCCTAGTTGCAATTTATTGGACCACATGATCCTTTTTCAGTCATCTACTATCCAACCCTTGTTCTTCTTTGCAAACTAGAGACACCTGCACTTATTCAGGGCCAATAGTAGAGGCGTTCGAACAGGTCGGTTACCATAGCTTGTACGGTGTCACGTGTGGCGATCAATTCGTTCACAGACGTTCGCAGTTGCTCCCTAATTAAGATTTTCCATAATTTAAAGTACTGTTTTTCTCCTGTTGAACTAGAAAAATTTCGTTATTGCTCTTTTCAGTAGCTTGGGAAGACATCAAAGTTAGTACCCAGGATTTGCTTGGTAATTCACTCTTTGTAAACATTTATAACTGCTGCTTTCCAACGCTTCATAAGTGTAGTCGTTTGGTGATACTGGTTCCAACGCTTTGAGCTCCTACAATCATCTCGTTCAAATTCGGTTAAATCACGTTTTTTCCCACCATTTCTTCGCAAGCAACGGTATAATTGATGAATCACTATCCTTGGGATCCATTTTAATTGCTATTTTGCCCTGTAATAGCAACAATAGGAAGTTATAACCGAACATCGTGTAAGTGGCAGGTGATTATAATAATTTGACCACTCAGTGAATATATATTACCTCAATTCTCAAACTATACATAACATTAAATTAGATTTGTGAACATAAATTTAGGTTTAAGAATAAGAGCTAAAATTATGAGCTTAAATTAACAAAAACATAAAGATGGGTATGTAAATTACCACAGTAACATAATTTTTTAAAAAATAGCGCTAAGATATTATTTTACTTCACTTCTTTAAGGCAATCATTTTCAAAACATTCAATTTTAAACTTTTAATGGAAGAAAATAGTAACAAAAAGGAAATTCTTTGTTATAAAGAATCTGGAAGTAGGTATTTATAAAGCTCCAATGAGATCATTTGCATTTAATATGCTTCCTTCTACCACCAGTCTAAAATTCTTCTGAATTAATATTGCTAAGGCAGCCATTAATTTCCTTTGTACCTTTTTTTTTCAAAAAAAGGATCAACTAACTGTAAGTGTAACTATTTGCTTAAAATTACAAACGAATGAAATGTCAAAACTAATTTCATTCAAATATGAAAAGTATTTTAAAATGCCGATATCAACCATGCAAAATCTATTGAAATTTTTTCCATTCTCTTTCGGTTAATGGTTTCTTAAAATAGAATATTATATAAATGTGAAAATAAATATTTACCGAAAATTTCACATTTCATTAATTGCCGTGGTTATGAATTTCAAATTGGTTATAACTAAGAAATGGAATCGTTATAAATATCGATTTCAAGTAAGGGCATTTTATACCACATTTCTTTAACATATTTTTTTTATTTCAATAGAAAATACGGGACAATTTAAACTTTCTATTTTCATAGCTTTTAATGTGTTGAAGTTATATTTTGTTATTTAATTCAAGGTTGCGAGCAAAATTTGAAAATAACCAAGTTGTTAATTGAACTTTGACTCGCGAATAAAAAGACGTACGCTTGTTGCAGTTCACGCACGCACGCACACACACACACACACACACACGCACGCACGCACGCACGCACACACACTCACACACAATTCATAGCTTTATTTCATATTTCTTACTCCGTAAATGAAAAAAAAATGGTTGTTTTAAAGGAATGAGAAAAAAAAATGTTTCAAAAAATTATAAAAAAATTGGTACTAAGTTTATTTTTTCAAATTTCAATTTGTCGAAAAATTTGTTTCCCACCAAACCTTCATAAGTCGCCCGGTTATGGCCCATTGCTCTGAGAAATTTGATTATTTAAGAACATTGTATTAAAAATTTGGTGGGAAATTATTTGTCAAGAAGTCAAATATATCAATTTTACTTTTTGCTGTCGGTGTCGTACAGGTACGAATTGATATTCATTTTCTATTTTCAACAGTTAGGGTTAGTGATAACAGACAACAGTGTAGTAGTGACAATTCTTTGGTTGGAACTTATTTTTTAACTCTTTCATATCTTGCAAGCGAAAAATACTTGAAAAATAATAAATCGTGTCAAGACGTTTGGAAGGTTAACTATTATGTAGTGAAAAATAAACATGGGTCAGTAAATATTTGATTTGACATGAAAGAGTTGTATTTAAAAATTACCAACAAACAGGAATCATTTAGTGACACTTTTCCTCGAAGATCTATTTCAAGAGGTGATAAATAGGATTTCTCTTGAATAATCTTTGCCGCAGCAACAAAGGGTTTTGTCAGTGTTAAAATCACAGCGGTAACAAAGACACCCTTTTAAGTTTGTTATATTATTGGTAATCATATAAAATCGTTTACTGACACAGAAATTGTGTAGGAGTGTTTCTTAAATGCTTATAACAGTGTTAGTGCCAAAAAAATAGATAAATTAATAGTTTAAGAAAAGCAAAACAGGAGTTATATAATATTTTGATTAAATTTCCATTGTTATCTTGGTCTTTAAGCATCCCCCCCAACTCCCGCATTTATCCTGATGTTGCGTCCCGCGTGAAATAACTAACATATGTATTCGGCCCAGCAGAAAAAAAGATTGAGTACTCCTGCTGTAATTGGTCGCCAATTGTGATCATGTATAAAACGGATTGGCGAATTTGGAGATTGTGTACTTTAAACACAGTCTCGCTTTTTTCCGCGAATACAGCAACGTACACAGTGACGTAACGTATAGGGTGGGAGGGGGTCTAGAGTTCTTGGGGGCCCCAAAACAACTTTACAGAGGGGGGCTAATAATCTCCGTTACGCCTCTGAACACATACAGTAGTATTACTTAACTTTCATTCATGTTTAAAAACAACTTTCTGAAAATTCAACCATTAAACAGACAGTATTTCTCAGAAAACACACTCAAGCAAGTAAAATAATCCTTCTAGATTTCAATTTTTACGTCCATTTCCCCAAAAAATCAGATTTGGGACAGAAACGTTCCTGTTCGTACTTATTTTGTTTTTTCGAACGAAGCATTTATTAAAATCGAGCAGTAAAAAAAGAAAAGACAAAAGAAGAAGGCAAAAGTACTTTCTGTTATTCGAACCGGAAGAAGACAAAACGCTGGGGGAAGAGGAGGTGCTTTTTGAAGAGAAATGTCAGCAAATAACGGCAGGATACCGCGAAAGGCAAATAATAAGAACCCTCATCTGAAAGAAAGTTCTACCTTCTGGAAATAAGACCTGCTTTTTTTTTATCTGGAACTTTGCAAAAGATTTTTTGGGGTGGAATCACTCCCAGATACATGACGGATGTCAACAAAAAGAATTTCTTCTTCCTTAGAATACGGAATAAAGAGTAATATCAGATAGATAGTATCCATTTCCCAAATAATTTCATAATACATAGTTTGTATTGTTTTTTATAAATAATTCATTATTTGCTGTAAATCAAAGCTTAGCGATTTATAAAATCAGTTTTAAATGGCTAAAAGTTTGGAAGAAAGATTCGCTTTCAGCTAGTTTTATTCAAAGCATATTAGAAGAAAAATTTTTAAAGTACAAATTTACATACAATACATTTTTATCCTGTAAAATAAACTTAATTATTAATAGTGCATGTATTTTACCACATATCGTAAAAACTATACAATGTAATACTTCACACTTACACGATAGATGGGGCTAAGTGATAACCGCGCAATTCGGGGTGTAATTTAAGATATTAAATACATATAAATTATTTTTAGTTGGGACTGGAGACAAAAAAAATTAATATTTTATAGAAATAATGTGCAGTAAAATCTTAGATAACACAAATACATAATCGTAATCCAAAGTTATTTTGTTGTAGAAAGTTTGATAAAATATAACGAAGTAATCTGCCAGTTCAAAGATTTTTTTTCTTCCGCATAATTTTCTCGTAGCATGCTAGTAATTTTTTTTATTCCTTGTTTTGTAAAAAGTATTCTCTTCGTTTAGCGTATCGCGCTTCCACGCCACAGGTCTGGTTCTGTTCCCGGGCTGGGCAAGGTCGACCCAGCCTTTCATCCCTATTGCAGTGGGTCGATAAATGAGTATTAAGCTTGCTTGGGGACTTAAACATTGGGGAGTTCGCTTCAGATTCGCCACCTGATCGGGACATCTGCTCATGCATCTCAGCGCCCAATGGTCACGTATACTGGGATGGGTGATTAAACTGGGTCTAAAGACACAAGTTCTTTAATGTTTTGTTCTTGCTCATGCATTTCTATGAGTGGCAGAAGCTAATTGGGGGAATCCAGCAGTTCTTAAGCGTCATCACTATACACTTTTAAATTTATTATCGACTACTTCGTCAATTACATTGTTATTTTTTAAAATTTCTAGTTGGGAATACGAAAATAAACTCGAAGGTAATATGAATATATGTTAGTAAAGATTCAAAATGCTTTAAAATTTGATTTTAATTCAAGATAAGTAGTAACTTTAACATTCAAGTAAAATTAAAAGAAATATAACATGTTAATAGAAAGTCCTCCCCCCCAAGTAATATACGAAGAGACGTAATTTGAAAATCATGGGTTCACGTAAGTAGAGGTATTACTGTATATCATAAACAGGGTCGTTATAAAGCTTGGGTAAACTGGGCACAGGGCCTCGGCCTCATGAGAACCCTCGTCTCGTTCTGAATCCGGTTACAATAAGAAGATAATCCAAATAATTTTCACTGTCAAATGTTACTAAAAATTGAAAATTTTGAACTATATGCCATCTGACATCAATGGAAAGACTGCCTTATTATGTCATGTCCGTGTCTAGTCTTAGGCCTATCATGATTCGGCCTATCAATACTCATTTAGTTGAAATGCGGCAGTCGGTTGAGTTAGCCTGTCCTTAGGTTTGTGAGATTGTTAGTCACTTATATTTTTTGTTACAGGTTACCGTTTATACGAGTATTTGTCATCGTAAGCTATACACTGTCTATTTAAAAGAGTTGTAGGTGAGGTCTACTTTTGCATAGTGTCCCAAGGTCTCAATAAGTCTTGAGACGTCACTAATCCTTTATCTACCGCATTATGATTTACTGCAGTTTTTTTTCATGCAATATTTTTTTTTTGAATTACTACATTAAAAAGGGATATACATAAACAAAATACTCAACTTTGGGAAATTTAATTAATAAGAGCTAATTAATTAATTAACTGTAAAATTAATTATTCACACTGTTCATTTAAAATAGTCAAATCGTTTCTAAAGTCTTCATTAAAATACAAAAAAAAAAATAAGACATCTTTTGACATTAACTATTTTTTTGGAATGAAAATGATAATTTTCGCAATCGGCTGAAAACGCAATTTCTACTATAAAACTATTCGGCTTCTCCACTAAAATACTCACTGTAGAACCAGTGCTGTCACATATCTTGAAAGAGTGGATTTCAAAGAATATTCCTGCTAAATATCGTCAGAGTATTCGTAAAAATGGTTATTCTATGTAATTTTAAAGTGAGTGGTACTTATAAATACCGATGGTAGAGAGATAAAGGGTTAATCGTATGATACCTAAGTAAATGTTACTCTCATGGATAAATCAGGAATAAAAAACAACACATTTGAACGATAAAATATAGGATGTTGCCAAATTCGATCGACAAATTCATAGGAATGATAGCAGCAGCACGGGGAGGACAAATCACCATAGAACATGGAGTCACATACCCTGTTTAGTCAAAGTAATACGCAAAAAACAGTTATGAAGGGCGTGAATTGCGCCGCGTGATGTCGAGTGGAATGAAAAAATGCTAAAAGAAATGCGAGATACATTTATTAGACGTAAAGCATGGTTACAGTACGAACATTCAGCACAACGTTAGAAAAGCAACGACAATGGATTGTTACAGGAATTGTTTGAAGTTGCGGTCATGTAGGTCATAGTGTAGCTGACGCCGATGGAGGAAGGATTGTTGGACACGTTCAAACAAACCGGCTGTACTGGTTATGTCATCTAAACTGACGACAATCCGTTCCCTGAGATCCTCCACTGTGTAGCCACCTGCGTTTCATACGCAAGCGATTTCAAGTGGCCCTAGAAGAAGAAATCCAAAGGGTTGAGGTCCGGGGAGTAAGTTAGCCACGTCCAATCCATTATCTGGGATACGTAGTATATAGGGTGTTACGAACCGCAATCAAAAATTGTGTTACTGCACCATCATGCGCGAACCACATGTCCTGGTGGGCAGTGGCTAGTACTTCCAAGCAATAACTCCAAGAGATGTGAGAAATTTGCATACGTTCAGATTTCTTCAACCCTACCACGGAGCTCCAAATTCCCGCACTCATTTGATCACTAACCTCGTCTGGTTCATCATCTTACTTGAGGCTACAATTATAACGTTAACATCAACTAAACATGGTTTCCGACACCATGTTTTATTGTGATTTGTCATTCCCATGCTGCCTACTATCACCCCTCTGAATTTGTCTGGTAGAATTCAACAACACCCTGTAGAATAAAGGGATAGGATTGCACAGTAGATTATATCCGTTTTAAGGTATTATTTTTTCAATGAAATATTTTTAAAGCCTTAATAATATTATTTTATTAGAAAAGATTATTGTGGGTAAAGATTATGTTGGTTGCCGAACTAGTAAATCAACGATTTTTACTCTATTTGAGGCTACCTCGCCCTTACGTTGACACAAGAATTTATTTAATGTAGTTATACTTTCATTTGTTCAAACCTTTTGAATATACTAAGGGTGGCTAACCCGTGACACGGTGGAGTTGTAACAGTGACGGGCGAAGATTTACTGGAAAATTAAAAAAACATTGAAAGATAATAAATAACCATTTTTTACAATTTTATTTTGAAATGGGGTTGTCTCAGACAAGAAAACCCCACAAAATTTGAATCAAAATATGTTGTGAATAAATGTTTTCTGCTATGAACAGAATAAAAAAAAGTATCACTCAAATCTAGCTGATGTGCACCTATAATAACCTAATATCGTGGGCATCTGTAAGAGCTAATCCCAATATACATGACTTGGGAAAAAAGTAGTAATTCAAAAGTCACATTATATATATATATATATATATATATATATATATATATATATATATATATATATATATATATATAAGTAAATACTGAGCGTTTAATAATTATATTGAAATAAAAGATTCAAATTGCTCGTTGTTATTTTATATTTTTAACCTTATTGTGATTGAACTTGTTAAAAGTTTATTAAAATAGAAACCTAATGTTTGTACTTGCGTTTTATTTATTATATCATTTTTAAATATTTCGACTGCATTAAGAAACGTAAAAAAATCCCATAATAAGCTAATAAGTAATATTTTTCACTTTTTCACATTTGTTTGTTGGAAAAGTTGGAAATGGCACGTTTAATTATTTTTTTTTATCAAATAGTGGCAACCGTCCCAAAAAGGTTGGCCACCCCTAAAATATACTATCATAACATAGTGATTTATCATATACAATATAATAAAAAAAGAATGAAAATGTTTGTACATTGTGAAGGGCAAGTAATATTTGATTCATATATCTTCTTCTGTCTTCAGCTTTATATCAGCTAATGTCATGTTCAAAAGAAATAAGAGACAGAGAGAGATACGTATGCCATACCACTCACATTCTCTTTCGCTAAAAATGTTGTCACCCACGTAGTAAGTTCTTATTTCTGCTGTTCGTCTCGTAATACTGATATTTGCGCAAGGACCTATTGATCTCTCTTTCATTCATAGAAAAAAAGTTACGTTGAATAACATTGTCGGTTTCATCTATTTTCTTTTACTGCTTGCTCTCTCTTTTATGCTGAATCGCATTCCTTCTTTTAATAAATTTGTTATGATTGGACGTAAAATTCTAACGCTTCTTGACCTTATTTTTAATTAAATTTATTCCATTCGAAAAAAATATGTTTTTCCTTAAGTAAGTGGCAAATAAGTTCATTTCATGGATTTTTTTTCAATATTTTCCTATTTAAAGTTTTTATGCTATAGTGAACTTTTAATAATGCTGTCACATTTTTTGAGATTTCTAAATTCTTCTTACAACATACAGTGAAATACGTTTAACACGAAAACGCTTAAAATGAAAAATCGGTTAACACGAAATAATACAATGGTTTCGACAAATTATTATTTTTTTTTCTCTTAACACGAAAATATTTCCCTTCTGAAAACGAACAAAGTACGGAAAACACCAGTCGAATTGGACTGTTTTATTGTATTATCGGAATAATTCATTACAGGAGATGATAATAATGTATGTACAGCCCCAATTATGGCAAAGACATTTTGGAGTTTGTTCAAAGCTCAAAAAATATCATTGATGCAGATTCCGAGGATGAAAATGAAACGAATAAAGCAGCACATATTCCCAAATCAGCCGAAATGAGGAACATCCTGAAAAGTATGCGTAGTTGTTTAGACGCGCAAATGAATAACAAAATGGACGATATCGAGCAATTTAATGCTAAAGAAGATAATGAAAATAAAAATATCAGATTACTTTCCCTATAAACTCAATACATGTTTTGTTTTTCAATAAATTCGACCATTTTGTACTAACTTTCCATAAGCTCTTGTGGATGTTTTTGTTTCATTGATTTTTATTAAATACGTAATACATATCAATGTAAATTAAATGTACTCTAGTAAACTTAATTGTGCTGAATATAGACTTTTCTGTAATATCTTTTAACACGAAATTCTTTTAATATGAAAAAATATTTCAGTTTTTCCTCACAGTTTCGTGTTAACCGATTCACATTGTATTTAATTTTTATTTCACTTTTAACAAAGTAACAATATTTATTTATTCTACGTTTTTGCACATGTTTATTTGGCCACTTGTAAGGTTTTTTAATCCATATATTTGTCCATCCTTTTATTTCATAACAACTTTTCAAACACGTCAGGTAAAATGATATAAAATGTTTCAGTCAATTATTTTTCGAAAAAAAAACCGTTCGTATTTTTTTAACTTATTTTGTTTTCCAACCTTACTTTGAAATATTAGCAACTAGCTGCATGGCCCGGCGTTGCACGGGCTATCTCTACTTTTATAAATTTTCCCTTTCTTTCACAAAATCAGAACTTCTAATACTCATTTTCAAAATGACTGCCCTCCCTCCACCGCTTAGCCCGGCGTTGCTCGGGCTTTCTCTTTTCCTCATGACACCAGCATTTTTGTGTGTGTGTTTGTACGCGCACAATGTGAGTGATTTCTAAAATTATGTCAAAAAATTTCCTTTTTTCGAAATTTGCTCCATTCCACTTATTTTCTTAAATAGACCATGTACCTTTTAATTAACAAAGAATTAATTTCGCAATGAAATAATAGAAATAATCCTTTTAAAAAACCATATATATATATTTAAGCTGGTATACCCGTTCTTCGCACGGGTGAACTGAAAAATTAAACAACACAGATTGAAGGAAAAAGAAGTTTTTAATGAGTTAATTTTATGTGAATTGCAAATTAAACAAAAAAAGCTATTTGCATATCTCAGCTAAACAAAAAAAAGAAGAAAGAAAAACCTTTGTTAAATTTTAACTATGTAGATCTAATAGCCGATAAAAATGATTTTTTAAATTTATAATTCCTCGTAACACTCTTGAGTGTCGATTTTTCAAAATACCTCCCTAAGCTGATCTCTGCTCAGCAAAAGTAACACATTGTTAAAAGTTTTGCGTAATGAACGCTTAAAGTAGTGTAAATAATTTATATCTGAAAGTGTAATACATTAATATTACTTTCTGTTGCATTTATTTTATTTTAAAATCGTAATATTCGCAAGCAACGCCGTTTCTTAAATTATAATGGCGATTCAATGAAAAACATAGAGAAATGTTAACGATAGAGTCAAGTTGGCAAATGCCTAGCTACTTTCGTAGCTCGAGCTTTATTAGAGCTTTGTAAGACCCGCCGTGTAGGGGAGAAATGCACTTTAATACTTTATCCAACTGCATTATGATTTAATGCAGTTTTTAATACAATATTTTTTTTGGATCACTACATTTACAAATTAAGGGATATACATAAACAAAATAATCCACTTTGGAAAATTTAATCCGTTAGAGCTAATAAATTAATTAAAGATACTCCACTGTAAAATTAATTATATACACCATTCACTTAAAATAAGTAGTCAAATCATTTTCCAAGGTCTTCACTAACATACAAAAACATAAGACACTTAAATTTTGACATTAACTATTTTTTGGGACAAAAATAATAATTTTTGCAATCCGCTGAAAACGCCGTCAGCTGAAAACGCAATATCTGCTACAAAACTATTCGGCTTCACGCTAAAATACTCATCATAGAACCCGTGCTGCCATATATCTTGGAAGAGTGGATTTCAAAGAATATTCCTTCTAAGTATTGGTAGAATATTCCTTCTAAGTTGGTGTGGTGTGGTAGTTAGCAGAAGGGGGTGCCAGTTCAGGTGTCATTCACGTCACGTGAACAATGCGATGTTAATATTCACTCACTCACACACTCCAAAAAATACAGTACAGTAGTTATAATTATTTTTATACTTAGAAACGCAATATCTGCCTATTCAATTAAAATTATAGCGTTATAATTAACGACTAACCCCAAACAAATTTTGAAAATTGGACCAAATGATGCAGTGTGAAAGAGAAAGTTTATTTACTTTAAGTACCAGAACCGATAAAAGCATTTATTTTGAAAAAAGATCAATTTCTTACTACCAAATGTGCAGAATAAAATCATAAAAAAAACATTAAAATAAAGAGAGATTTTTAACAACCTCTCCCTTCAAAACTTAGTTTTATTCTGAAATAAAAAAAATAGGCATTATTCTGATCACAGGAATTAATTAGAAGCGAGCCCCTTGCGTAGCCAAAACACAAGAAGAGTTTTTCACAAACAAAAGATAGATATATGCTGTGGTGGGCTTTTTTGCAGAGCAAGCCAGATTTGCTTGCAGATGCCAGAACTTGTTCCTACTTACTTGACAAATATCGTTAGATTTTGGACACTTTTTACAAATTTTTATAAATTATAGCCTATGCTATAAATTATAGCCTATGTGTTATTCTGATGTATAAGCTATATTACTGTAAAGTTTCATTAAAATCCATTCAGTTGTTTTTGCGTGAAAGACCCACAAAGATCATCACAAACTTTCACATTTATAATATATATTAGATTAAAAAATATTTGTATTATAAGAGAAATAAACATATTATTTAAAAGGCACAGTGATTTTATTATTTTCATTATATTGCTCCCTTAAAAATGTAATTATACATGCATAATAACTCAAGATAAATTTCAGGAAAGAATTGGTATTAGCTATATAAAATTTTTTGTTTCTATATTCACTTTTCGGAAATCATATGCCTATGTAAATTATTTGTTTGTTGTTATAAGTAGTCTTTTTTGTTCTATTAATTTTTTTAATTCGCTGTGGCCGCTGTAGCTTAGTAGTCAAGGTATCGGATCGTGTCTGGCGTGTCACAAATTCGAGACCAGTACCTCTAACGACACGCCAGGTAGGGGAACGATGTGCGTTAAATCTGTTGAGAGCTTAAAAGTCCACCCATTGGTGTGGTGTGGTATTTAGGAGAGGGGGTGGGTGCCAGATCAAGAGTTGTCCTCGTCACCTGACCATGGTTCAAAAAATGAGGTCCATCGCAAAAAGTTCTTGTGTAACTGAACAGTGCGACGTTAATATTATTTCACTCACTCTTTTAATTCGCTGAGAAACTAGGACTGAATTATTTTAAAGCATTTTCTTATTACTTAATTAGTTTATCTCTTTCTAAATTTTGCTGGAAATTACTACTATATATTAGGGAAAATTGTATCGGTTTTGAAAGTACTGTAAGTTTATGTTATTGACAATATTGGATTCTATCAGCACTCGATTCTGTTAAGCTCTGCTATCCTATTTGGAATTTTCCCTCATTCGTTTACCAAGGTAATTAGTTTGTGAAATTCTATACTTTATACACATTCTTTAAATACAAAAAATATGGAGTACTTTTTTATTTCTACCTTTAAATTCCACCTGGCTGTCTTTTTTCCAACATAAAGTGAAATTCTAATTCAAAATATTATTGAGAAACATTTGCCCCTGAATGTGAGTTCACTTTTTCCAAGCATTTTTAGGGAAAATATAAGACAATTAATTTCAATTGCTGCTGGAAATAATCCTCGTGGATAATCATATAGTCACGATAACTTCATAACTCTGAACGAAAGTTTTGAGAATCGCTGAGGAGCAGCAAATCCAATTCGATTAATGTTTATGCGGATGAAACTAAAATTTTAAACTGCAAAATGTACACAAAAAAAAGCTAATACATAGATAAAGAAATGTTCTACCCAGCGAAGATCAGAAAAGTAATGTATGAAGGTGTTTTTTTTGCCATTTATATTTTTATTAAAAAATCACTCAAAGTTAATTTTTTCATGGTTATTCTTGCTGATACTGATATTGTTAATCCCTTAACTGCCGATTAAAAATTACATCATTCACTCTCCAGTGCCAACAGTTTTTACAAAGGGGTGCGTTTGCAATGAATTGGTGGGGACAGAAAAAGCGCAAATAAGCAAATTTTTCTCTGACATAAGTAAATTATTTCCAAACACTGTCAAGGTCATTTTATCACATTTCACACCCTTCGGGAAAGTTTTACTTAAATGAGCGTAAAAAAAGAATCGTATTTTGGCAGGTTGTATACACTCAGGAACATAGAAAATAGAGACCCAAGAAGAAAAAATCGGATTAAAATGAAATTTAATACACATAATGACACAGATGAGAGATTCAATTCATCCCAAAAACAAGATAATTAAGCGAATACAGGGTGTGCAACGACACAAATACTGGGCAACTTCAATAGCGCGTTGGACCACCTCCAGCTGCAATACATGCCGACACACGGTCCGGCATTAAATTAATTAAACACTTTATGTTGTCCTGAGGCAAATGGGCCCACAAATCTTGAACAGCCAACTCTAGATCATGTACAGAGTGACACGATGGCATCTGCCGTTTTAGCTGATCTAACACGTGCTCTACAGGGAACAAATCGGGGGAGCGGGCCGGCCATGGAAAAGTCTGCAAATGACGTAGGAAGTCTTGAGCAACTCTTGCTGTATGCGGACGCGCATTATCTTGCTGGAAAACTGCCCCTGGGAGACCATTTAGGAAAGGTCCTACATGGGGTCGAAGAATATCATCAACGTAAAGTTGGCCCGTTAAGGTTCCACACATCACACTTAAAGTGGACCGGCTATCATAGGCTATGCCCCCCAGACCATTACACCAGCTGTGCGGGCAGTGTGACGTAGAACAGTGTGGGGGGAATTGTACCGCTCATCAGGGCGCCTCCACATCCGTACACGGTTATCATCTGTCCCCAAAACAAACCGGAATTCATCACTAAGCACAACCTTTTGCCAATCTGTGACATTCCACATTGATCTGGCTTGGCACCACTGTAGACGCAGTTGCCGATGTTCTGGTGTTAAAGGGAGTGCACGGAAAGGGCGCTTGGATTTAAGATTTGCTTCTGCAAGGTGTCTGGAAATTGTTTGTGGAACAATTGCTACGCCTACGTCTGCTCGTATCGCTGAACGAGTCTCTGTGGGGTCCACAAGTGCTTGCCGCACGATCCTTCGATCCTCTCTCCTCGTGGTCTTCCTGGTCGCTCCAGAACCGGTTTTCCGTGCGTGGGTACCTTCTCGTGTCCACTGCTCCCAACAATTTCTAACGACACATTCCGAACGATCCACCTGGCTAGCAACACGGCGTGTCGACCAGACTGCAGTTTTCATCCCGATGATCAGGCCTCTCTCCAACTCTCTTAACTGAGAGAAATGTTTTCTAGCACGTTTACCAATGTCTTCCTACAATCGACGGTTAATCGTCACGTTTATGAATCGTCGAATCTATGCTGGCTTGTATAGCACCCTCTTCCTGATTGTAGCGCCACCTCGGTGTGTATGAGCATGCGTATTGGAGCAAAACTTGGATCATTTGCATATCACATTACGCTGTACTTATTTGCAAAGTTTTGCGATTGTACTTAGCTTCCTTCTTGTGTCGCTATTTTCAGTGTCCCTGAGTGTATATACATCCGGGGCAGTCAACGCATCGGTTGAGCTAGACGGATATATACACTGGCGGCAGTTAAGGGGCTAAATAAAATTTCTACATGGTGTCTTAAAAATGGCTTAGAAAAGCAAATATTTGAATATAGGTATAAGTTGCTGTATTTGATAAAGTACTTTGTGAAGTGGCATTGAAAAAACGATAGACTCCTGTTTCATTTTATACTGAGCAACGTACGGTTTTCTAGAAATATTTTTAAATAAGAATATAAAATGTTCACAGGTAAATATCATGAAACTGAGCATTTAGATGGCAAGATAAATGGAAAACGACTACGTATGGGGGGGGATTTACCAAAAGTATACCTAAAGTTTATACTAAATATATGGTCTTCGAGCTTTAAATTCTTCTAGAATATGCTCAGTTTCAATCTCAGAGTAAAATTTCAAAATATAAATAATGCAAAGTTGGAAATACAAAATCTTTCCTGAAACGATCTTTGAAAAGATTCGCGTGCATATGAATATAGTGAGACAAATTTATGTCCTGCCATGTTTGCGAGATCATTTCAGAATTTTCGAATGCTTTTTCTGGTGTTTTGGTACAACTTTCTGAAAGAAACGTAGACATACTTAACACATCCAATTTAAAAACTAAGTTTTCTCTCAAAGATATTATTCAGATAATGCTAAATATTGATTAGACACTGTGAATATCTTTTGACCCCAAACAATATTTTATTTTGTTCAGTCGCGGAACTTTGAAAAAATGTTATTTACCATTAGATTCCAAATATTGTAATATAAACATTTAAATTTTATTATGCTCATGGTTTACATTCAGGTAAAATGTGTTAGATGATTTTTATTATTTGTTTTTAGCTTGTTTCCTAGGCACACACATGCATACTCGACCTCATACTCACATATGCTTACATAATCAATAACACACTCAATCTTACACACACACACATCCACACTCACTCTTACATACACATACACTCACACACATTCACTCTTACACACATACATTGACTCTTACACACACATACATTGACTCTTACACACATATACATTGACTCTTACACACATATACATTCATTCATATACACATGCACTCACACATACACTCACACATACTCACACCCTCACTCATACACTGTCACATACTCACTCACTCAATTACACATGCTCACACATTTATTCACACATACACTTACATACTCACACATTTATTCACACATACACTTACATACTCACACACATAATAAGTTAATATAAATTTTATATTGGAAACATTAAAACTCTTGCACTTTATAAATTTAAAGCTGAAGATATGTTTGCTTCATATGTATTAATTCATAACAAAAATATTTTAACTGTTATCTCATATAGATTATAAAAACTTATTTTGCAGACTAAAAACAAATCTCTCGTCGATTAAACAAATTTAATGAATTTTTCATGCAGAAAGCTTTCGTCTTCTAATATTTAATTATAGTTTAGCAGAATTTAAAATAAGACTTTAAAAGCAATTTAACTTTTCACAGAAAAATGTGAATATCTTCTTCCAAAAAGCAAATAGGTTATTTTATTTTTATATATTTGGAAAATTATTTGCTTTTGGAAAATATCCAATCGTTTGCAGACTGATATTTAAAATAACTTTTTTTAAACATCAGTTAAAAAAGATAATTTTTCTATAAAATTCTCAAATTCACAAGTTGGAAATGTATACATTCATTTCATCATCTATTTTAAGTGTTATTTCAAATCATTTTCGAGCATGTTAAACATTTTCAATACTTTATTTAGAAATACACGATATATCAAATACAAGTTTTTCTTTTAGGCGTTCAAAAATTTATGTTTCAAATTTTTCTTCGTTCATACTGATTTTGTATTAAATCTCGATTTTTTGTTCAAACATTCGAAAAATTATGAAATAGAAGTCTATTCTTTTATTTTTGTTAGGAATGGCATCACTTCATACACCAATCAGTGAGCAGCTGACTGAAGCCATTTTTTGGTTTTTATAATATATCCTTGTAAGTAATCTTGCTTGAAATCCACTGGAATTGAATTATAACGTTTTATGTCCTTGATTAAATGTGCTTTTTTTTATTTCATGCCTGATGTTTAGTAGAAAACTATTAAAATCCCAAATCATCGGGTAGATGTCAGTCCTTTTCTTTTGAACATTGAACTAATCTGTTTTTAAATTTTCCTTCTATTGTTTTGGATGTCCGAAGTGGGGTGGGCTTGGTTGCTGATATTTTACATCTAAAGTGGATGTAATACGTCTAAAAGCAGAATAAAAGAGTTTTCAAACATCGTTTAAGATATTGACGATGAAGTTAAAAAGGAAAATCCGCACACAAAATTGCTTTCGGTTTGGAAGTCACCGTTAAGTGATAAATTTAGGCATTTCTAAAAGTGCCAAGCGAAAATGATTTAAATTATGTAAGATATGTAAATATAGTTAGAAAAAACTTAAAGATTTAATATTCAAGCACAAACATACACTGTAAATTGTATTAGTAGACATTAATATAAAAAAAAAACAAACTACACTGGTGTGCAAAAATTAAGGACGAGACGGTTTTTTCAATATAACTTTGTACACAAGCTTTCCAAATCAACACATTTAATACTGTAAGATCCCCAATACGTAAGGACATGTGTAATGTAAGCAACACTTACTAAAAGAGAAATCAGAGGGATAAAAAGAAGCTTGATTGAAAAAGTAGCATGGAGCGCAATGCGACTGAAGGCCGAAACATCCCTGTGATGGGTTTCCAGCAAGAAACATCCGGTCTTTAGTAGGGGATATGATCTCCCCTGACTGCTAGGCAGGTTTCACAGCGTCTGCCCATGCTGAGAATGAGGGTGTCAATGAGTTGATGAGACATTACTGCCAATTCGTCTTGCAGCGCCAATCGAAGCTCCTGAATTGTTACTGGAGGTAAGGTACGAGCTGCCAAGCGTCTGCCTAGAAAAACCCATACATGCTCAAAGGGATTGAGATCCGGAGATCGTGCCGGCCAATCCATACGTTAAATATCCTCACTCTCTAAGAGCGGTTCGGCAGCTACTGTGCAATGACATGGTGCATTGTCGTCCATGAAAAGGAACTGCAGACCCATAGCACCTCTAAAAAGACGCACATATGGAAGAAGAATCTCGTTACAATAACGGGTCCCGTTGACTGAACCTGCGTCGAAGATGTGAAGGTCTGTACGACTACCAAGCATGATGCCTCCCCAAACGAGAACACCGCGACCTCCATACCTGTCCCTTTCAATGATGTTCGAGGGATGATTGCGGCTTCCCTGCTCTCTCCAGATGAGTATGCGATGAGAATCGCTACTCAAACTGAATCTGCTCTCATCTGTAAAGAGTACTCGTTTCCATTCATTGTCTCTCCAATTCCGGTGTTCCTGGCACCACAGAGAACGCGGTAAACTCCTAGGAGAGCCCCCACCCTTGGCGCCAAACCGGAAAAAGCGCCAAGCGAAAACGAAATGGCGCCAAGCAAACCCGACAACGGTGACAAGTAAATATAGCAGTATAAGATGGATGCGCAATGAAAATACATGTAAACAATACAGAAATTTAACATAAAAAATATAACAACAGCACTTACTTTCTTATTGTTGATCCTTCCCAAGTGGAGGGTAAAGTGTAACAACTGCTTTTAAAAAATTCTGGAAAGTCTCGTCGCTGAGTGAGTGATCGCGAGAGCGCCGCCATAAATACTCAGCGAGGTAATGGTCGAATATGCCTTCTGCGTGGCTGGTGTGATTACGGAGAAAACGTTTTATTGCCGATTAACTTACTATTGGAAAACCACGAATTCTTTCTTATACTTCTGCAAACATAATGCGTATTCACACCTTTTTTTTGACATCTCCATTCAAATCCATCCAAAACAACACTCTTTCGTTCATTTAATCCCATTTGCTCATTACATTTAGGACATTCATAACTTGAAGCAATTAATCCTTCTTTCATGCACCATTCAATCAATTCTTTCTTGCCTCTAGCATTCAATAACGTAAAAAATTCTAACGTGTATTCATTTACAAGCGCAGCCATACTTTCAACCCGGTGCCCAACAACAAAATGAAATTTGAAATGTGCGCCCACAAATGAAAATTCTAGAAAAAGTTAGGGTTGCCATATGTTGTATTTAAAAAAGCAAGGTTACCATGACGGCGCAATTATCGCCAACCAAAGTAATTCGCGCCAAGGGTGGGGGCTCTCCCAGGTGTGAACCGAGAACGCCTTCCCCGATGGGTAGGCGTTAAAGGTACACAACGTACAGGGCGTCGTGCAAACAGACCACCACCGTGCAGTCTTCTGGCCACGGTAAAACGCGATATCGGTCGTCCAGTCGCCTGTGTCGTGTGTCTAGCGATTTCTCCCGCTGTCTGCCGCCTGTTTCTTCTGGCCTGTAAGACAATGTACCGGTCATCTGCGGGTGTGGATCCTCGTGAACGACCACTACTGAACCCCCGGATAGCTGTTCCTGTAGTTTGAAATTGTCTCCAAAGTTATGAAACGATGCTGTGAGCAATTCCGAACTCTGCAGTTAAACTTGTCACACTGCGGCCTTCCTCCAACTTCCCAATGATTCGACCTCGGGTAAAAGTATCCAGATGTCGTCTAACAGATTGATTATTCCCCATTTCTCGCTGAGGCAGCAACTCGGTGTGATTTTAACTGCTATACGGCGTGCAATCTCTTTGCCATAAATACTGATCTTACACCGACAACATGCTTTATACTACTCAGACACTCCCCCATTACGTCTACCTGCATATCGGCGCATGTGCTACCGTACATCACCTTACTTAATCTCCTGATTGGTCTTTCTGTGCGCTCTGCCTCTTCGTTCAGCTGATATGCTAATTTTTCGACTTCGTCCTTAATTTTTGCACACCAGTGTATATAATATTGTTACGAATTTTGTGTAAAATATTGTAATTTGTATTTGCTCTTGTAAAGCATTTATATTACTCTGTTATATTTATTTTATGATAAATTTGTAATATTCACAAGCAATGCCGTCTCTTACGTTATAATGATGACACAATGGGAACTTGGCAAAATCTTGGCGATAGAGCCAAGTCGGCATCATTTTAGGTGACCATTTCGGTGATCCTTTATGGCGAGTTTTGGGGCCTCAGTAGCAAAGTAGTCAAGCGGATCGTGGCTGGCGTATCATGAGTTTGAGCCCAGTACCACTGAAGACCCGCCGTGTAGGGCAGTGATGCACGCTAAATCTGTCGAGACCTCAAATGTCGTCCCATTGGTATGGTGGGGGTATTTAAGAGAGAGGGCGTCAGCTCAGGTGTCATCCTCGTCACTTGACCGTGGTACAAACTTACGAGGTCCGTCGCCAAAAACCATGGTGTAGCTGAACAGTGCGACGTTAATATTTATTCACTCATTCACTCACTTGGCGAGTTCGGGACCTTATGGATTCTTCTAGAAATTAGTGGGAAAATTTACTAATTTCACGATCTCTGACACAAGTGGATTTTTCTCGAAGGATCCACCGGGTTATAAATAGAGACATGCTCAGCGAAACGAGTCAGTATTGTTTTGACTAGCGATTAGTAAACTTGCCTTGATTGTGATTACCGATTATCTCGGCTATGCTTGCGAATAACCTTTTGCATACTTATATTTTAGACATTGATAATCGTGTCTGAGCACTGTTGAAGACGTTAAGACCTGCCGAGATTTATTCTGCGAATATTGCTGTTGAATCCTGCTGTATTTCAAGGATTCGATTTTCTTCAATAAATTTGCATCGCTCTTAAAAAACTGTCTTTTTCTTTGTGACTGATTTGCATAAAATCCTCGAACCCAGATCAACGTAACAATATAAATATTATTCAGTACAATATGTACAGGGTATTCCACGATTATGGAGACAAATTTTATGGGGAGGTAGGCGGCATCGCAAGGATTCAGACTTGCAAGCAACTTATGGCCGAAAAAGTCTTCGTTCAGCAACAGCTGGCGTTGTTCCCAAAAGCATTGGAGGAAACAGACCTTCACTGCCGCATATTTGAGCTATTATCTCCCGCACAGGAAGTGTGGATCGTTTTACGAACACCGAGTTCGTAGATATGCCCATGATTTACGGATTGGCAGAAGGAAATACACGAGCATCAGAGAGAATGTATCGAGAAAGGTACTCTCAGAGAGATGCACTAAAACACCGAATGTTTACTAATTTGAAACACAATTTGTGTGAAAATGCATTATTGTAAGGAAATAGGATTAGGGAGAGTTGGCCACGAATGACTCGAACTCTCAGCATGGAACAATGTGTGTTGGATACCGTTCGAAGGAATCCGAGTTTTAGCATACGAGCCGTCACTGCTGTCGTAAGAGGATTTCGGAGCAGTGTTCATCTCTTGGTTTGCAACTTAAAGGCTTGTGAGGTATTCTCCCGTGGGTGATACCTTACTCCTAAGTTATCCTCGTGACCTAGAGGTGTGCGAGTGAATGAAGAACCAGGCGTTGTCATGATCTTAACATGTCTTTATTAATGTGTAATTATTTATATGATCTTAACTTAAACACTAACAATGATAAAATTTATATTATAACTTAGCGGATCTGAGGTGAGAAAACACACAATACGTATTACCAAAGAAGCTCGATTATAACCACTATATTTAAATTTCCCGTCTATTCCTAATCTCTTTTTATATCACAGTTGCTAACAGATACTAGAATCATCCTACCTTAATCTCTCGTTTAACCGCAATCCTCTCGGATCCTAAATATCTTTAGATTATCTCGTGTGGAATTGTATCCACCTTGACTTGATCGTTCTGTCACGGATAGCTTCACACTCAATGACGACTTTCTTCTCTTCCTTCAGTTCACGTGCTTAAACCAGACTAGCCTAATTACTTCCCAATAGGCTATACGCTTACGTTAAACTGCAATTTAAAAGGTTTTTAATTTGGATATCCACGTTTCGCTTCTGGTTTTGGTTGGAAAGAATTTGCCTTTTTCTGCCCCAAAGAACCCAAGAGCAGTTTTTATTTGAAAACGCGATGAGCCCGTCACATGCTTACACCCAAACAGTCTTCAAAGAGTACTGCCAAAGCATTCTTTACAGTAATATATTTGACCAATAAATATTTCAGGTGATCTACTGTCTTGTGTATCTTCAATTCTTGTACCTGTCATACTACTTTCTTGTGACGTTTCCGACGGTGGGTTTCTAGGCAAATCCTTGTGACGTCCCCTACCTTCCCTTAAAGTTTGTTCCAGTAATCTTGGGACACCTTGTACACTACATTTAAATTTATTTACTTAGAAATACAGTGTGTACCGGCTTAAAGTATCAAAAATTTTTGCTTATTATTACGGAATTACCTATCAGAATGTAATAAACTGTTCATCCGTGGATTGGAAACCCCTCCGAAATTTTTTGGGTCTAGTCCAATCAGCTGCATGTGCATGTATTATTCAGCAATCGCAGACGATAAACTTTTACACTGACTTCCTTAGTAAAGATTCGGATGTCACAGGAAAAGGTACAGTGCTTACTTTATTTCATGGGATTTAAATACACTCATGGACAAAAAAGTTAGCACACCAAGAAGGAGTTATCAAAATGAAACGAAATTTTGCATATGCAATGACTACTTTGATATAAGTAAATGATTAGAAAATTAAAGAAAAAAGGATCATTTATATTTCAGAGAAAAAGGCAAAAGAATGGATAATTTAACCCTCTAACCGGATAGCACGGAAAATTCCGTCAGTGTAAAGATGCTTCGAAAATGAACTGCACGGATTTTTCTGATTTCAACGTTTTCAAAAGCGGATTAGCCGCACTTTTCTGAAATCCTTTCCCTCTTTTAAAGGTTTAACATCTTGAAAGATAATTGGGGACGGTGGAAGCAACACAGCAGGACACTGATAGGAAGTTTTATGGCTCGCGGGAAACCCCGTGTTTTGACCCTGGGGCAATCGTAAAAAATCGAGGGGAAATTTCTTTAGACCCCAGGAAGTGTTTATTTGTTACATCGTATTTTAAAAGTTTTGAAAAGTCCCAACGCATAAGTAAAATATGTTACAATTCCCTTTTGGTTTCATATTAATTTGAAACTGTAACAAGTTGGGGCGTGTCAGTGCAATCTGCTATTTTATATAGTTAGACAAATTATCTTTTTTAAGTATATTCTTTCGCTTCATTTTTCTTATTTTAATCAAAGCTTTCAGTTTTTGAAACATGATTATTTTATTATAAGATACCGAAAAAACTAATAAAACTCTTTAAAATTTGAAACCTTTTCAATTTTCTAACCACTAAAAATGAATAAATTTAAACTTCATCAAATCATTTGAAACATTTTCTTACACTTTGATAAAAATAATAACGAAAAAAAACTAATTAAGATTTATTAGTTTTTTTTTTTAGATTTCAAAGCCCAAGTGTTCAGGGAAGTTTAAGTACAGTGCCTAGTTATATATTGTTAAAATACACCGAATTATATTTGAATTTTAAGTGCTTGAACTTCAGTTTACATCAAAGACAACATGAATGAAGATTTTCACACATTTTTTTTTATAACTTGAATGTTTGAATAAATGGTAATCAAAAATATACGGAAACATTTACAGTAGACATTTATGCATATAAATAAACATAAAAATCAATTTTAAATTCGAGCTATTCAAAAACATTCGAATTATTGTTCAAAAATATCTATTTATACAAAATACCTCAACATTTATCTTTTTTAAAGTCTAACTGAATAAGTAATTATAATCTGGATATTTTTTGAAATCTCGACGTTATAAAGCTAGAAATTTTATGTTAGAAATTTCATTTGAAATTTCGGAAAAAAAATGCATCGCGCAGTTAAAAATTATTTACCATAAGTTTTAGCAATTGTTTGAGTATAATAAAAAGTTCAAATTTTATTATATAGCTTCTTTGGTATCTTTTAATATATTTCGAAGATTTCATACAATTCAGTTGAAAACTGCATGCTAAGAGCAAAAAATATACTAAAAAAAATTGATGAATATACAATTACAATAAATTCTTACATAGAAGCAAAACTGAGAAGCTAAAGCGTAGGAATGAAAAATTTTGAGTATATCTGAAGTAGTTTTCGAAATATTTATTTTAAAGTTCAGAAAATTTGTGTGCGTTATGTTATACTTAATATTAATTAAATGGTTAAAATAATATGTTAATATTAGTCATGTAATCGTTTGATGACACATTCATATACTAATAAAAATTATCATGGTCATTGATGCGAATGTCAAGAATTTTATGTAATTTTAAATTCAGACATTAAGATATTGATGTAGAAAATATAAAACGACCATCTAAAATACATGAAAAATGCAGTCTGCTATAAAATGATCTTGACAAACAAAATCCGGCATTTTCACTTACTATGGCAGAGCCGGCTTAGTCAGGGGCGATCTGGAAAAACAGAGAGAGAACCGCGGTTTTGATGGATGCCGCTCTAGCTTTTAAAGTTCGCAGGAAAAATTATATATATATAAATTACAAATGCAAAAATAAATCTTGTAATTTTCCATACATTTTTATAACAACGAATTGTGGAATTGGCTTCCAATACATTGTTGTGTTTGACAATATGTAAGGTAACCAACCCTACTTTAGATAGATTTGTACTACTTTTTCGTAACCGTATTCCTTTTAAAATTAATTCGTGCAGCCGAAATACACCTTTTGCACCCTTAAAAATTTATGTAAACTATAAAGGTTAATTTTAATTTATGCAACTTGTGAAATGTTCATAATTAACCATTTTTGTCTAAACAGTTTATATGAAAAAAAAAGTTTGGACTCCCTCATTCATTAGGGATTTATATAAGATTCTAACATTAAATTTTATTTTTCACCGAATAGGATCGAATGGTAGCGTATAGTGCTTCCCCACCACAGGTCTGGGGTTCTATTAACGGGCTGCACAAGGTCGACTCTGCCTTTCATCCCCACTACATTGTGTTGATAAATGAGTACCAAGCTTGCTTCGGGTCTTAAACACTGAAGGTCTCTCTTCAGACAGACCACCAAATCGGGACATCTGTTCATGCACCTCACCGTCCAATGGTCACGTGTATTATGATGGGCACAGTAGTTCCTGGCCCTCATGGATTGTTGTGCTACTGAGTTTGAATATTAAGTTTGAGGATTATCTCACTTTAGGGATACCCCTTAGATAAACATGTTTTTCCACTCATTTGCAATAAAACATTTTTCTTTCAATTACGTTTATTTCAGAAGGAAGTTTGATTTTTCAAATGTATTTGCTTAATAACATGTATATTTGTGTATTATATTAAAAATTTGATCAATCCAAAATTACATGTTTTTAGCTCCTCTAAAAGCTTTTAGGATTTTACAACTGATCTTACAATCCATATACGTTTCATAGTAGTATATTTAAAAATGATAAAGACATTTTTACGACTGTGTGAGCTGTTATGCCTCGTTTATAAATATAAAAAATTGCATTCAGCTACAGTTTTTAAAATGTACAGAAATAAGTGGGGAAATAGGATACTTACATATTATGAATATTTTTGACTGCAGTAAGATATATTTATATATTTCAGTTTCTTTACAATTTGAATAGAAGTTGTAAGCCATTTTGCGAATAGTTTGATATTGAGTATAAACCCATAGGTTGTTTAATATTGTAAAGTGTTTTACTTTGATACCAGCACACATTAAAATAAGGCTCATTTGCAGTTATATGATCAGCTTCAGTGATATTTAAATTTTCAAAAATAGTCTACACGTACGAAAACATTCTTTCACAACCGCACACCACATCTCATACTATATCTTCCCTACAGCAGGAAATATTTGTGTATACTGAAAAATTTAATACAGGATACATTTCCAAGTGTTAAATTTGTTTTTAAAATTTGGTATGAATACATTGTGGAACTGTCGGTTAACTTCACTGAACAAAATTGTTTTAAGTGTAATGTTTTGAAAGACAAAATTAATTAGGGAGAATTTTTCTCACAATAGAATTTGTAATGACTGAATTGTGTGAAAATGTAGTTATCGATGTGTGAAATTTTTCCTTGTAATAAAAGAAACAGAAAGATAAGAAATTTAACTTGAGTAGAAAATGGTTAGAAGTACTGTCATGCGCATTTGAAGAAGTATATCCCCCATTAAAATTAAAAATTATTGACTGAATGTGTGTTATGTCCATCACAAATGCCGATGTAGAAAACATATTTTTATTTAATACAAAGAGTTCGAAAAGGAGAGCACTAGGAATGAAAATTTATATTTTTTCCGAAAAATATTCAGTTAACATAAAAATATCATTTATATGATTTAAATTTAAATAAATTAAAAGTATATTGAAATCATTTTTTATGTTATTCTAAATTAAAAATATAATTGAATAGAGAAAGATCTGTTTTATTTAATAAATATATGCACCATTTATTGTCTTAATGTTTTAAAAAAAAGATAGGGCCTTTACTCTTTTTACCTCATAACTTTTTTAAAAACAGGAAAGTGAGCGCGTTTTCTTACTCTCATATTCAAAAATGAATACAGGATGCTTTTTCTGGTTCAAATCGCAATACCAAAATATTTTTTTAATTTTTAAAAAATAACAGAAAAATAAATTTTGTTTGAAGAAAATATAACTATTTTTCAACTTTTATCACGCCATTTATTTCATGTTTTTTTACCCTGTATTTTGTTTTATTTTTACTGTGACTGAATCTATTGGGAAAACGACAGAGTAGAACTACGGTTTTCATACAAGATTGCCCAAGGCAACTTAACAGCTAGCTGTAAACGATTGATCTCTTGGTTCTTACTTGACAAAGCAACCGAACTAGGTCATAAAATTGTCCCCGTTCGACCTCCCAAGTTCTAAAAGGGGGAAAGAATTGAAGTCTGTTGCATTTTTGAAGGGAATTGCAAATCAAGAGTAAAACGCTTTCGGAATAACTTTTCAGGAGGAAGGTATCCACTTAGAGGGTTAATATCCTGTTGAATCCGCTCTAGCACGAATGCACGATGCGATGCGATCAGGTATTGTATCAGGTCAAGTTCTGTATGATGTCATGAGACATTTCATTCCATATTTGATGTAATCCTGCCTCTAGTTCGTTCAAACTCGTGGCATACCCAACTCGACATCACTAATGATCCCAGCTATGCTCGATTGGAGACAAATCTGGTGATCAGGCAGGTCAAGAAAGGGTAGTAATAGTGCGGAGACTGTCTTGCGACACCCTTGCCGTCTGAGGCCGATCATTGTCTAGTTGAAAAATGGCTCCTGGGAGCCATTGTATAAATGGCAACACATGTGGTTGAAGGATGCCATGGGCATACCACTGGGCTGCCATTGTACCACGGATCAATACTAGGAGTGACCGTGTATTGTATGCAATGGCACCCCATACCATCACACTAGTTGTGGAAACGGTGGGTCGCTGTAAAACAAAGGCAGGATGGAGGCGTTTACCAAGGGGTCTCCACACACGAACACGATTGTTATCACTGCTGAGATTGAATCTGGATTTGTTACTAAAGACGACTGGTTCCATTCCGCTGCAATACAGTTTGATCGTACGTGGCATCATTCCAAACGGAGGTGTCGATGGGTGGGCGTCCAGACACCCTCTACATAAGATAGTATTTGTCTTTATCCAAATACATAAACTTTAAAAAATTAATAAAAAATTCTGAGTAAAGAAGAAGGAAAAATGTTGACGGAATAAATACAAAATATGATTATTTGCAATTTTATGCATTCACTTATCTACTTTTCAAAAGCCTACGTATTTTATACGTAAGCTAAGAAATTTGTCACAAATTACATTTCAGCTATTTCATTGCATTTTCACATAAATTTAACTGCCTTATACAGACATTAGGAGAAATAAATGTGGTGAAATTGTTTTTCACGGTCACAGTTACGTTCGTGTAGCGATTTACTGTCGTAAAAGCAAAGAGAATAGATGCTGGCACATTATGAATGCCCGTAGCTGTAACAGAATGCCGTAAAAATCATATTATATCTCTTTTTTATTGAGTTGTTAAACTGGAGAGAGAGATGAAGACAGTGGTGATAAAGCGAGTTTTTATTGCTTCGAAATGAGAAAGCAAAAATCAACTGTGAAAGTCAAGGTTCGTGCAATCTTTTCACACGATAGGAATCATTTTGGCGAAAGTTAGTTTAAGAAGACAAGAAAAGGACAAATTCCACGCTTTAAATGAAAGACAAAAATGATTTTTTTTTTTAAAAAAAAAGTTTTAACACTTTTTATTTAAAATTGCAAAGCATGGAAAGAGACTTATTGAAATTTGTCAATTTTTGTATCTACAGTGAAAAAGAACAAGTTCACGTTACATTTTTCTGAACTCATTTTTTTATATCTTAAATAAAAATGTTTTGAATGTAAGTATTTTATCTCAGACAACAAAGGAAGTTGTAACAATGGACTATCTTCAAGGCTTTGTTCCGATCAGCCAAATTGGTAATTCAAGCTACACTCTGATGCCCAAAATAAAGATTACAAACACAAAGAATACAATATCTTTGCCTATAGTTTTTTTTTATCTCTTGCAAATTTTGTACACGTGTTCCTCATACTCTTAAAATACTTATACTGGCAAATATAATCTTAATGGAGTTACCTCTTATAATATGCAAATTCGATAGAAAAATTGTCAAAACACGTTGTGTAATAATTCAAAAACTGAAGGGCTACTAAGAAATGTGGCCCCTCATTGCTACTATACAGACTTCACAACGAGCTCTCATACTTTAAATTAGTTTGTTAATTTCATATTGTGGCAACAATCCCCACTCTTCAATAAGCGCAGGTTTTAACGTCTGGCATGTGTTTGGAGGGTATTGATGTCAAGCAATGGCTCTTTCTAAGGCATCCCAAACATGCCCTGTAGGATTTAGGTCAGGTGAATTTGCTGGCCCTTACCTCCGGCAAATACTCTCTCCTCCTCAAGAAAGTCTTAGAAAAGCTCCGTGTGGCCTCGCATTGTCGTCCATAAAAATAAAATCTGGATCAGATGCTCCTCGGAACAGTCTCACTTGAGGTTCAAGAATTTCACCTTTATATCGGTGTGTAGTAACAAAACCCGTATCATAATGCCATCATAATCAAGCATAATGCCTCCGCAAACACGAATTCCATTCCCACCAAATCGATCGGATTCTCTTATGTTAAAAGTATGGTAGCGAAACCTATGCTCTCTTCAAATGAAAACTAATTGAGAATGACTATTGGTACTGAGCCTGGATTCATCCGTGAAAAGTACACGATTCGTCTCTTGATTTGCCCAAGATGCATGTTTTTGGTTCCATAGAAGACCAGCAATTTTCTGGGATGGGATAAAAGGGACACTTACTACTGGCCGTCAGGCAAAAAGGGCTATGCGTTTGTAAACGGTGACTCAGCTATGCGTTTGTAAACGGTGACTAGAAATTGACTTTTCATTGGAAGCAGCGAAGTCTTGAGCAAGCTCCTTAGCTGTCATCTCTCTGTGACGACGTGCATTTATTGTCAAAAATCAATCTTTCATAGATGTTTGTAGCTTTTGGTGGACCTTATTCAGGTTTTCTAACAACTGTATCCGTTATATGAAATTGTATCTACAGTCTGGATATCCGCATTCGAGAAGTATTTAGGTTTCGAGCTGCTTCTGCATGAGACACTCCCCTTCAATCCACCCAACGGACTAGGTCATGCTCAAGCTACACCACTGATATCTAAACTTCTACTTTTGGTAGCTGTTAGAAAGATTTTTTCAATATTTCTCTCATATAAGTATATAGTTCTTGTGAAATTACAATTTTTCTTTCACATTAAGTAATTAAACACTGGGTAATGGTAGAATTTTCATAAGTTGTTCTAACTTCACTGATCGGAGATTCTAGCCTGACAAAGGTTTATGTACTCCGTTCAGTTCCTTCAACGACGGAATGCGAAATTCGTTTGCAATTACGTTTTACGTTGACTTGTTTTTTGGGGAAAAATAAGGCGTAATTTTTTATTTGCTACTTGAGATAACCCTCATTCATAATATTTTTTTTAAAATGATACTCAAAATTTTAACAAAGGGAATTTTTAAAGAGTAGCAACTCTGCTTAGATAGTTAGGTATGGATTTGCCTTTTAAATAGGTTTCGTATCCATGATGATCTTTATCTTGTTGGAATTTTCAATCGTTAATACAATACATTTTAAAGCGCTCAATTGAACTAAAATTTAATATACATGATTATTTTCGATGACAATACAGTAATTTAATCATAAATAATAAAAATTAAATGATTAAAACTAATTATAATCAGAATTACAAATTCAGCCACGTTGGCATCATTTTTGGCGACTTGGGTCAAAACTTGAAAATATATTTTTTTTCTCATGCCTTAAAGCATTCAGTTGAACTGAAAATTTATATGCACGATTGTTTTGGATGACAATACGATACTTTAATGATAATTAATAAAAATTCATTACCACTTAATGTTGTGATTCTGTCATATGTATATACATATTTATATTAATTGTAACTATTTAATAAAAAGTAGCTAAAATAAAATTTTTCTTTTTTGATCTAAGTAGGAAATGACTTAATTTTTTTTATATTTCTTGTTTTAATTTTCATGCGAAGTTTTTTGTTTGCATTTCTCTCATATATGGACTCCTTGATCTCCGTAATTTCTTAGAAACCCTTTTTCATCTTGGGAAACATGTTGCAGAAATTTGTCAGCAGTCAGGAATTATCAAGCCGTTCAGGTAGGGGAGAGGATTTTAAAAAACCAAAAAATTAAAATTTTTATTGTTGGCATTGGGGCAACGATTTAACATTTTTTACAGATTCTCTTCTTAAATAGGATACCTCACTTTTTAGCCAGAGAGCGCTTCTATAGCTACCTTTACACCTAAAACATTGCGATTTCATGTCATCAGACGTGTACACTCCTCTCTTTCAGACCAGGAGTCGATGTAGATAAGTGAATTTAGTTAAACATTTTAATTAACCGGTACTCTACGGAATTGCCTTTCGTTAAGCTCATGCAAATCTTCCTGTAACGACTGCGCTTGGTACGTCTCATACCCTTCCATTCATGACAAGTTTTATAGCTTAGGGCAGGTGGCTAGGAGACAGTGCACGTGGCTTTGGGGTCATTGTCTATTGCTTGGTTTTAAACCCACTACGACACTAAGAGTCATAATGGACATAGGAGTGCCCCACCGGGTGACAATTGACGAAGCCTGTCTAACTGAGAACACTGACGCTTAGTCAGATGACAGGAGAAGGACTTCAAGAAAACAATAGCAGTGTGATGGACAAGTGTCCAGGCGTGCTAACGAACGTATGGCGCCAGGTCTTTCAAGACGAACCAGAGAGTTCTATTGTTAAGTCCGAGCGAATATGACGCTAATGAGTCCGAGGGCCGTGTGCAGAGTTTTAAGGTCCTGTAAATGAGAGGTCACGGAGGGCGTGTAGTGGATCCACTCCTGGAGTTTAAAAGGCTCATTTTTTAGTTCAGAGGAGACGGAGATTATATCGAGAGCGGATAGCAGAGGTCGGATTCAAGTCCAAAGTGGATTATCCCGGTGTAAGAAGAAAGAAAAGAGAATGAGCGCCAGTGGCGTTGTAGAAATTATCCAACTCACCTCATAGTGATCTGGGCAAGTGTCTTTCGGACAAAGCAGTGATGTGTAGCGATTGAACTCCAACGTTCAAGGACAGGACGCACCGACTTGGCTCAAAGAGGCTTTACCTTATTTTGCATCAATAATAATTAATTTGTTGAGAAAATAAATTTTTCTGTTATTTCTGCAATCTGCTGTGAATTATTCATCACGCTACCAGTCCACGACGTCACACTTCCTAAAAATTTTAATGTGTTTTATGTTTCTGACTCCGATTATGTTATTAATAGAGTTGTAACAATTTGAACTTGTGAGTACTTCTTGGAGCTATCAATAAGATTTATAAAATAAACTGAAATAAATAAAAAGAAAAGAAATCAAAATGGATTTTTAAAAGATTATAAAATATGCAACTGTGCAAAAATAAATTTTACATAATTTACTTACGGGATGGATTGGTAATTTGGATTTGCTAAAAAAATCCTGCAATAATCATAAATCGAAATAAAAACATTTATGAATAACATATAATATAAAATAGGAATTTAGAATTTACTATTCTTCTAAATAAAACACACTTATCCAATATCCAAGAAATTATTTTGTAAAACAACATAAATAATTCAAAATGAATTTTAAACGATAGTAACATTTTTATCTGATGAAACACTGCAGTGATGTTTCTTTTCGTTGCATTTTCAAGCATCTCTATAGTCAAATATTAAAAATTAAAAAAATAATAAACGAAAAAAAAGTTTTCACAAGTTTTGTTTTGTATTCTTAAATATATAATAAGTGTGCTTGAAGCTCTAAGCATCATTATACTATTAGTTTCTGACACTTTTCTTAAAATTCATTTACATTATACAAATTAGTGACGTGCTCACGCGTCTTTTCTTTAACATGTCCTTTGGGTTCTTTGGGGTCAGAATTAATGGTAACTCTTTTCCAACCAAATCCAATAAGTGAAGTGTGATTGAAAGATGCAAATTAACAAGCTTTTTTTATCAGAAGTTAGAGTAAGCGGGATGACAATTAAAGGAATGTAAACATAATCCGGGGTTCAAGCGTGAAGAAGTTTTGGAAAACATTACGTGGTGACTAGCAGAAATTATACGGGATAGAGATACATTGAGTCAAGGTGCATGCATATCATTGCACTCGAGCTTTTACACGCCTTCATCTAGGATTGCAGTGATCGTTTCTTCAGACTACAGCAAGGTAGGATTGGCTATTTAATATTAGGATCAATGATAGTATTGTAATTGAGTTTAGGCGAGTCAGTAATTGATAGTGGTTCGAGTTAGGTTAATTCGGTATTATACATTCAGGAACTTTGAAAATAGTGACCCAAGAAGAAAGCATCGGATTGAAATGAAATTTAATACACGTAATGACACAGAAGAGAGTCACTTGATCTCAAAACCAAGACAATTAAACGAATAAAGGTGTGCAACGACACAAATACTGGGCAACTTTAATAGCGCGTTGAACCACCTCCAGCTGCAATACATGCCGCCACACGATCCGTCATTGAGTTGATTAGACACCTTATGTTGTCCTGAGGCAGATGGGCCCACAAATATTGAACAGCCAACTCTAAATCATGTACAGAGTGACACGATGACATCTGCCATTTTAGCTGATCCCATACGTGCTCTACAGGGGTCTAATCGGGGGAGCGGGCCGGCCATGGAAAAGTCTGCAAATGACGTAGGAAGTCTTGAGCATTTCTTGCTGTATGCAGACGAGCAATATCTTGCTGGAAAATTGCCCCTGGGAGACCATTTAGGAAAGGTCCTACATGGGGTCGAAGAATATCATCAACGTAACGTTGGCACGTTAAGGTTCCTCGCATCACAATTAAAGTGGACCGGCTATCATAGGCTATGGCCCCCCAGACCATTACACCAGCTGTGCGGGCAGTGTGACGTAGAACAGTGTGGGGGGAATTGTACCGCTCAACAGTGCGCCTCCACACCCGTACACGGTTATAATCTGTCCAAAAAACAAACCGAGATTCATCACTAAACACAACCTTTTGTCAATCTGTGACATTCCACATTGATCTGGCTTGCCATCACTGTACACGCAGTTGCCGATGTTCCGGTGTTAAAGGGAGTGCACGGAAAGGGCGCTTGGATTTAAGATTTGCTTCTGCAAGGTGTATGGAAATTGTTTGTGGAACAATTGCTACGCCTACGCCTTCTTGTATCGTTGAACGAGTCCCTGTGGGGTCCACAAGTGCTTGCCGCACGATCCTTCGATCCTCTCTTTTCGTGGTCTTCCTGGTCGCTCCAGACCCGGTTTCCCGCGCGTGGGTACCTTCTCGTGTCCACTGCTCCCAACAATTTCTAACGGCACTTTCCGAACGATCCACCTGGCCAGCAACACGGCGCGTCGACCAGCCTGAAGTTTTCATCCCGATGATCAGGCCTCTCTCAAACTCGCTTAACTGTGAGAAATGTCTTCTAGATCGTTTACCTGGCATGTTTCGCTTACCAAAGTCTTCCTACAATCGGCGGGTAATCGTCACGTTTATGAATCTTCGAATTTGCGCTGGCTTATATAGCACCCTCTTCATGATTGTAGTGCCACCTCGGCGTATATGAGCATGCGTATTGTGCCAAAACTTGGATCATTTGCGTATCACATTACGCTGTACTTATTTGCAAAGTTTCGCGATTGGACTTAGCTTCCTTCTTGGGTCGCTATTTTCAATGTTCCTGAGTGTATATATATATTGTGTGTTTTACCACCGTAGATTCTCTCACATATATTATTATAATCGAAATTGTTAAATGCTTAAGTTAAAAATCGTAATAAAGATATATTAAAATTATATGTGTGCTTCTAGTCCTTTCGTTAATCCTACACCTCTAGCTCACGCTGATAATCAAAGAGAGGTTCATCCGAGAGGGGGGATATCACAAATCGTTAAACATTTTAAAACCTTAATTGTATCATTTTTGTGAGATCCAGCAATAGAGGTAACTTTTTTTTGCTATCAATAACTTCATTAACGATTTTTTAAATACTTCAACCTTTATTTTATGGTACATCAAATTTTCTTTCATACGTAAATGAAGAAACCATCAATACTCTTTTTAATCAGCAAGAAATACAAGTACTTTTAGCAAAATAATTAAGCTCTGAACCATTTGATTGAATTTACTTTCTGAAAAATTATTAAAATAAATTTAACGACTTTAAAAGTTTCCATACAAATTAAAAATGGAAGAATGTATGCTGAATAGTATTTCTTAATTAAAACTCTCCCCTTCTGTGCTTTAAGAAGATTTTGAAGTCTTAATGGCTCTTTACATGAAATTTAGGATTGATGTATTAATATTAATGCTTATGTCCTACTTAAGTGTACATTACCGAAGAATAATACACTTACAATATTAAAAGTTGAGTAATGTTATGATCACAGAAAGGAAAATATTCAGATAATAAAAAAAGGAAACATTAAAGTGAATTATTTCTTAAGTTTAATACTTTTAATGCAAGGAAGAAAAGTATTTAAAAAAAAAGCTGGTTTATTTGCACAATTTGAATAATGAAAATATTCAAGGTAGTGGGATCATAGCAAATAAAAAAGAAAACAAAATTAAAATTAGTCTAAGTATTATTATTTTTTTAATTTTTGAATTTCGTAACATTACTGAAATATTTTATCGAGAATTTGATTTTTTTTCATAAAATAATATTCAAAGAATTTTAGATTTAAGCTTATTTAACGTAATTTTGCTTTTAAAAATATTATGTTTCTTATAAGTAAAGTAATTACTTTTTCAATTTGTCCTTTTAATTAAAATAAGTTTTAACAAATGGATATTTCCCATACGTAATTTTCATAATTACTGCATTCGTTTTACGTATGAGTACGTTTATAGAGCCTTCAAAAATGTTGTTACAAAATTGATTTTAATCTGGTCTGTAAATAAAGCGCATTAAATTGAAAAAAATATTTATGTAAAACTCTAATCAGAGAATATTTTTAAAAAGAAGTATTTGTATTAATTGCACAGAAATCAAGGAACATTTTGCAAGAATTGATAGATGGCTTGCAAATATATATGCATATGATATTCCTTTATAGGAATTAAGGATTACCTTTAAAGGATTAGCAGTAATAAGTTAAAGAAATACCTTCAATATAACTCAATTGTAACACATGGACAATACAGGATGTCCCCGAATGCCGCGCACAAACCTGGAGGGGAGATAGAGAACAAACTGAGAGGAGAATCATGAGCGGAAACGTAACCTTAACGAGATAAAGAGAAACAAAGACAGTAAGGCAACAATACCGAATGTACTGTAAAAAGCTTTATTAATAAAAATAAATTAATTAAAAGTATGGCATTGGAGCATTACAGGAGGTGTTAGAAATTGCTGCCATTGGTTTGTATGCACGCACGACAAGAACGCGACATGGATTGAAAGACATGTTCGAAAACACCAGGCGTATTTCCCGGATAGTAACAGCAGCGATGGATATTCGTTCCACCACGTCCATTTCAGAATTGATGGGTGTGTCGTTCATGGTGGCTCTGAAAGATCCATGTTCCACCAGGTTCTAATGCACCCAAGCGAACGTTAGATGATTCGGTTGCCACCTTCTTAGATATCTTTTCCCATACAACCGAACAGCAATACGTCCATTTCCGTTGGCTAGTCTTTAGATGAAGTGGATATCCCCCAACTCGGCGTTCGTATAATTATTCGTGTTCATCGCATTCTGTCCATGTCGTAAATGAGTAAATAACGTGTAACGACCCTGCAAGATCATGTACTACGTCACCTATCACTTTCCGCTCATGCCTTTTTATGTAATTATGGCTACTCACGAGGTTCTCTAACTTTTCTCCTAGTTTGTACACGACATTCGGGGACACCCTGTATATGATTCATCGTGGCATATCGGTTACAAAGTTCGTGAGAGAATGGACATTATTTGTTCTTCGTAAAAGCATTGAGCAAGTATTCAAAAGTCATTTATTATAAACCTTTGCTTCTTATACATGTTAAGTAAATATTTATTTAGCATAATAACATACCATGGAACACACTTTGAAGAGCACTACTGGTTTGGATTAAAGGCTTTTTATTTTATATACACGGGCTGAACCTCTCTAAATGTTAAAAACTTTTACATTCCTGTATCAACTGTTCATTTTGTGTTATATACTCATTTGACATGAATTCTTGTGAATAAATATATATATTTTTTGACTACACCATACTGTAAAATGTATGGATGTTTAATCTTCACTATTTAATTAAATAGTTTCATTTTTAGGCACCTGTACCTTTCACATAAACTGGGTTTATTTGTGTTTTATTTAAATTTAATGGATATAAAGTAGTATTTTAAAGATGTTTATGGGAACAGCTTTAAAGATGTAACTTTTAGTGTTTGGTGGAATAAGTTATATATTCAAAATTAAGAGTTTTTTACGAACCGGGGTTAATAAATTTAACATTTTAATAGAAAAGTATTACTTCGCATAATTTGAAATAAAAAAAAATCCTTCTGCCGTATTTGTATTACAAAAGATAATATACTGTGAATTAAAAAAAAGCATATGATCGATAAAATTTAATACACTTAATATTTTATTTAAAAATTGTCCATCCTTAAGCAAACATGAAAACTTTGCAGAAATGAAAACAAACGTTTAAATTTAAAATAACTTTTTAAGTATATCTTATATCAATAGAGTAGTTATTTTCTTTACTAAATAAAGTAAACAGATTATATTTAAAAATATTTTTTGTTTTGATAAGTCTGTAGTACTTTTGTATGATTCAAAACTAATATTTCACAGAACATGTTCTTTTGCACCGGTTAACTGCAGTATTTTTCTAAAATGTCTGTTTAAGCTTGAAATGGAGATATATTTGCGTTGGTTACAACATTTTCGAATTTATTTCTGAATAAATTTTAATCATTTGTAATTTAGGTTGCAGGGAAACTCAGTGCTTTGCATGAATTCTTTCCTTTAACATGCTCGATGGTATATATATAATATATGTATTACACACACACAGACACACACACATATATATATATAATATATGTATTATTTCTGTAATATTTCTGGAGAGTAATTGATTTAAACAATGCCGAACCAAAGATAGGGCGTGGTCGAGTACGGTATTATCGAAGAGGCACTCATGTAAATCGTTATTCCTTTTTATTCACATCCGGAAACACATAAAGATCCAGTAGGGACGGTATTACAAATACAAGAAGCAAACATTATAGCACAAACACAGACAAAGACATACATAGAACGCGTTGCAGCCGGCTGATTACATGATGAAGGTAGGTAAACAAAAGAGAGCGATTACACAAGATTTTTGCTTTTATACGAGCAGTGCAAGCGCGTGATGATTACGTAATAGTAGTTCTGATTGGATAGAATGGGAAGGACAGAGATTTCGGGCTAGCCGATTACGATTAAGATTTAAGATTACAATGTTAATTTTAAACCAAAGAATTAAAGTTATTTTAAATATTAGTACAAAGAGTTAATAAAAATGATACTAGAGAGAATTATCACACACACACACATGTAAGGATAATTAAATTAGATTAAAAATTAAATTCCCTATCTAGCACTTAACTCATATTTTTTCTCATTTGATCTTCAAGAATCAAACTAATCACCAATTTATTTCTTCCGAACATATGACCTAGCCAATAAACATGTCTAATCCCAGATCGTTATATTTAATAGCCCATATGTCAGCATTAACTTTTAAGTACACTCATAAAATCCGCGATACTTATCACATCTGCTTTTTAAGCGGTAAAACGCTTAGATTTCACGTTGGTGTTCTTTTTCTCTCTCCCTCTCAGCGTTAGAACTTGTACCGATTTCATCTTAAAAAACCAAAGTCTGATTCTGGCATCAAACATGTCATATATGTAGGATTTTCCTTTTGAAAAATTTGTTAAAAGGTTGAGTCATATCCTTTTCAGAGGACCATAAATCTCAATTTTACTTATTACTGCATTCCGAAG
The DNA here is from genome assembly GCA_019973935.1 of Trichonephila clavipes. Classification (NCBI taxonomy): domain Eukaryota; kingdom Metazoa; phylum Arthropoda; class Arachnida; order Araneae; family Nephilidae; genus Trichonephila; species Trichonephila clavipes. The sequence continues at coordinate 348,672 of BMAU01020929.1, forward strand.
CAGCGCCATCTAGTGAGCTTTCGTAGCTCCGGCTTGAATAATTTTTCGGCAGAGGCCAACTAACCACTGCTTGTTCAACACGTCGCGTCTTTTACCGCATTTCCGCGCCCAGCGCGGCACCACCAGTCCTAACATCCAAGAATGAGAAAAGGTTTATTTCCCCGTCTTCTAAAGGTATAACTCAACTTTTAATTAACCTAATTCCTGCATGTCTTTCTCTTTGTAAATATCCCCTTTTGTAAATATTTCCCTTTAACTTTAAATAAATTCTCTCTTTTACTTAAATGAAGTATTCGTGTTTTAATGACTTAGATTCATTTAATTCATCACTCACCCTTAAATACTTACCCCTAGACAAACCACCTCGCCAATATAAAATCCCGCCTTCTGAAGAGTCTGATTTTTATTCGAAGATTTATTCGGACTCCCACAGAAATAATTAGGGGATCGCGTGGGATTTGATTTCGAAAATCTTCTCTAAATAATAAGTTGATAACCTTCTAACCCTCATCTTCGTTAAAAAAAAACAACCCCATTTTTGGCTGCACGCCTAATTTACAAGCGGACTGAATCGAAAATGCGGATTGCCTCTCATAACATACTAACATTTAGGTGAATAAAACGAGAAGTTATTTTCTTACGTGTACAACAACTACAAGAGTTTCACAAGTCCAGTGAACACATCCAGGAGCCTTTGAAGTTTGTTTTCAAGTAATTAATCACACGTCGTCAACTGTATCTGGTACTTTTTATATTGTTCTTCAAAAGGAAAAAAATCTAAAAGAATACGTGAGTCACCGTTAATATGATTATGAAAAAATGTTGTAGTCGATTTCATGAAGTAATTTATATTTTTAAATATAATGTGTGTTTTTCTGAAATACTATTTTTCTATGTGTATAGAAATCGTATCAATTAAAATTTTCTACAAGTATATCTTTTAAAATATTAAGAAAGTCGTACATAATATTCAAGTTTTATTTGTATCTCATTTATTAACGAATCGCATTGAATTAATTTTATGCGTGTACGAAAAGTTTTCATTTCTATGGTTATGTCATCGACCTTGAACTAAGAGATTAATGTCTTCCCATTCCTAAACATTTCTGTTTGGTTGCAATCGTAATTTCAATGACTCATATAGTTTAACATTTCTCTTGCAGCTGTTTAGTAATTAATTATTTTTATGAGTATTCGAGAAATATATTTTGAAAGAATATGCTATGTTTTTTAGAATTGATGAAGGATCATGAATAATCTCTCTCTTATTTTATACTTTCTATTGAAACATGTGTTTATCCTCAGAATGTGCTGATGAGATCCTAAAAAGATTTTATTTTTACTGGTGTAATAAAAAATATATATGAGATTTTTCTTAAGTGACTAACTTCTAATTGTTTGCTTTTTTCAGCAAAGAACTTTAAATGATTAAATCTTCATATCACAATAAATTTAATCACTGTTTCTAAACAAGATTTATATTAATTTATTTTTTCTTTCAAATTCTTTTGCATTTATTATAACGAAATGAGATAACTGATATATCAAATGGTTTTAAAAAAAAGGTTTTGTTTTTAGTTGAAATTAATAATTTGACTACTTTAAATTAAGCATTACGTATTTTATCTCGCACTGTTGTCTTTACACGTTACTGGTTTAAAATATTTCTAAATGAATAGAATTTGAATATTTCAATGTATATTTAGTGTATTTTGATGCAATATCATTTTAACTTGAGAATTTTTGTAAATGCAAACGAGAATTGCCAATAGCAACATCATTGTTTTTGTTTGAACGCGTGACAATTTTGTTTATTCCTTTGGTTACTATCTAAACTTAAATTTAAATTTTAAAATGGCGTATCTTGGCAAAGGTCGACGCGAAGATTTATTTGTCTTAGCCACGGAATTAAATTTAAAATTCGAAAAATCTATGACCATCGCAACACTTAAAGATCTAATTATTAGTAGTGAAGATTATGACGAAGAACTGACCAAAAACATACATTCAACGATTGTTGAGGATCGCAAAGCCAGAAGAAAATTTACGCATTGAAGAGCAAAAGAAAAATTACGCATTGAAGAACGAGAAGAAAAATTACGCTTCGAACAATTGAGATTAGATATGCAAAAACGCAAATATGAATTTGAGTTGGAAAAGTTAAGAATCAATTAGGCGCTGATACATCCAAAGAAAGTGATATTAAATTTCTCGTCAGAAATTTCAAAGTTTATACATCGTTTTGATTTGAAAGAAGACATCAGTCTTTATCTAAAATTATTTGAACGTCAAGCGCAGAGATTAAATATTGATCAAGAAAACTGGGTTTCTCATCTGTTAGGCTTGTTACCGACGGAAGTATCTCACATCATAGCGAGAGAGCCTGACGATAAAGCCAACTCTTACGAACACGTTAAAGATTTACTGCTGAAACGCTTTAAACTAACTCCAGAAAAGTTTCGACAACTATTTGTCACTCACCAAAAAGCACCTGAAAGAACATGGATTGATTTTTACTATGAGTTAAACACTTACTTCAACGGATGGATAGATGGATTGAAGATAGATACTTTCAACAAGTTATCAGATCTAATCATAACAGATCAACTCAAACGAAAAACTCCTTTTGAATTTAAAGAATATTATCTTGATGAATGTGCAAATATGAACTCCCCCTGTTCAATTAGCAAAAAAACTAGAAGAATTCGAAGACTTTAAAAGGACTCTGAAACAAAAATCTAGCAGTACATTTGTGAAGAAACAAGAATTCAAATTCACAGAGAAGAATCGCAGGTATGAAGCACCAGGAAAATTCAAGTAAAGCAGGAAAGATAAGAAGTTTCCAGCGTCAACGAATTACAACAAACATTACGAAGCCCCTGTTACCAAGTACGAATCTGTTCAAAGATATCAAGACAGCGCGCAGAAAGGGTATTACAACAAAAATTACGAGAAACACTCAAATCACAATGCTTCCAAGCATGCTCAGACGAACTATTCAAAATCGCAGAAATTCAAAGAACCTCCAAAAGAAACTTGCACACTCATCGTTAAGGAAGGTTTACGTACTAAAGAGATATTTTTGGAAAGGTGAAAATCACGGCGCTCATAGACAGTGGTAGTACCGTAAGTTTGCTTCGAGAAAACACAAGCAGAAGAATAATGGATCCAACAAAATTATCGAAGAACAAGATGCTTCTCACAGGTATTGGTGAAGCACAAGTGACAATTATCGGTTCCTTTGAACATGAGTTCAAAATAGATGATGAAAATTACTCGTTAACTTGGCATGTTGTACCGACTGATAAATTAAAATTCGAAGCAGTTATTGGATCAGATCTTTTGGAACAAGCATCGATAAATTTTACTAAAGAAGGAGTTAAATTCAACAAATATGAGAATCATGCACAGCTTATGCAAATAGCTGCTTAAAATCTTCAAGAAAACTAGACCTACGTCATGTTGAAAATCGTCAAATAAAGAAGGAACTTGAAAAGTTAATTCAAGACTACAAGCCAGAAAACACAGCATCTACTGGCGTCACAATGAGAATTATTTTAAAGACGAAGAACCAGTCTGTCAACACCCTCGTCGACTAGCTTTCACAGAAAGACAAGAAGTAAACAAACAGATAGAAGAATGGCTCAACGAAGGCATTATACATCCGAGTTCTGCGGAATATGCAAGTCCAATCGTAATGGTAAAAAGAAAGATGAATCTTCGAGAATGTGCATTGACTACAGAAAATTAAATCAGAAGCTTGTGAAAGATAAATTTCCGTTACCTATCATCGAAGATGTTTTAGACACTTTGCAAGAAGCAAAGGTATATTCTACATTAGATTTACGCAATGGTTTCTTTCACGTCGATGTTGACGAAGATTGCAGAAAGTATACATCCTTTATCGTCCCAGATGGACAATTTGAATTCAATAAAGTTCCTTTCGGACTAAGCACAAGTCCAGGAGTTTTCCATCGCTACGTATCAAGTATATTTAGAGATCTTACTCGTAAAGGAATTGTAATCAGTTATTTAGATGATCTCGTCATTCCAGCGAAAAACGAACAGGAAGGTCTCGAAAAACTTAAAATTATTTTTGAACTCGCAAAGAAATACGGATTAGAAATTAAGTTCAAGAAGTGCCTATTCTTAAAAAAGAAAATTGAATTTCTAGGTCACATTGTAGAAAGCGGAACTATTAAACCATCTCCCACGAAGACACTAGCTGTTCGAAAATTTCCAGAACCAACAACAATAAAACAAGTACAAAGTTTTCTTGGTTTAACTGGATATTTCCGCAAGTACATCAAAGATTATTCAAAGATAGCTAAACCACTTAGCGATTTAACAAGAAAAGAAAACCTCTTTTTTTCGGGACTCAACAAAAAGAAGCATTTGAAAAATTGAAGAAAATCAGATCCGAAGGCCCAATCTTGCACCTTTACAAGTATGGAAGAAAAACAGAACTGCATACAGACGCCTGTAAACAAGGGTATGACACAATTTTGTTACAAGAAGCAGAAGATGGAAAGTTACATCCCGTTTACTACATGTCGAAAAAGACAAATACAGCAGAAGAAAAGTATGACAGCTACGAACCAGAGGTACTAGCAATTATCAACGCATTAAAGAAGTTTCGTGTTTATCTTTTAGGACAACACTTTAAAATAGTAACTGACTGTTCAGCATTTCAGAAGACTATGCAAAAAAAGGAGCTAATTACTCGCATAGCCAGATGGGCGCTTCAATTAGAATTCGATTATGAAATAGAGCACAGAGCTAGAAGTCGTATGAAGCACGTTGATGCTCTTAGCCGATATCCTGTAATGATGGTATGCAATGATACATTAACTTAAAAGCTTAAAAACGCACAAAGGAAGATGACAACATCCAAACATTAAAATCACTTCTAGAGAAGCAAGAATCAGAATAATTTTTGAGCAAAATGGTATACTCTACAAATACTTAAATGGTCGAGAATTAATTGTAACCCCTAAAGCAATGCAAGCTGAACTAATTAAATTGATTCACGAAAATGGTCATTTCTCAGTAGGAAAAACAGAAGAAATTGTGAAACAGGAATTTTTATCCCAAATTTATCCAACGTCGTTAAAAAGTATTAGTTAATTGTGTTCCATGTATCTTAGCTAATAAGAAAACTGGCAAAAAGGAAGGGTTTTGAATCCTATTTCTAAGGAAAGCATTCCTCTAAGTACGTACCATGTTGACTTCATTGGTCCTTTACCCTCCAAAGACAAAAGTTATCAACACATTTTCACCGTAGTAGACGCATTTACCAAATTTACTTGGCTATATTCCATCAAAACTGTGTCTGCTGAAAGTGCCCTCGAAAAACTAAAACAACAGCAGAAGACCTTTGGTAATCCCATCAGAATTATCTCTGATAGAGGTTCAGTGTTCACTTCAAAATTATTCAACGACTACTGTGATGAAGAAAACATTCAACATCTACAAATAGCAACAGGTGTTCCTCGAGGAAACGGACAAGTTGAACGAATTCATCGATTTTTGATTCCAGTTCTCACCAAATTATCATTAGACGACTCAACGAAATGGTACAAAAACGTCGACAGATTACAGAGAATACTAAATAGTACTATAAGTCGCAGTACAAAATGGACACCATTCGAACTATTAGTGGGAATCAAAATGCGTAACAAGGAAGACATCCTGATCAAAGACTTACTTCTAGAAGAAATGGCGAAATAATTACTACAACAACGCGAATTTTTAAGAAACGATGCAAAAAAGAACATCGAAACCCTGCAGTCTGAAAATAGAACGACGTATAACAGAAGAAAGAAAGAAAGCTTCGTTATACAAAGAAAATGATTTAGTAGCCATCCAAAGAACCCAATTTGGAGCTGGACTGAAACTAAGACCAAAGATCTTAGGTCCTTACAAAGTAACAAAAGTTAATTCCAAGGATAGGTATGCAGTGGAAAAGGTTGGTCAGCACCATGGACCGAACTCAACCACCACCTCAGCTGATTTGATGAAACATTTTTATGCTTAATTGAATTTTTTATATTTGTTATTATTTTTAATTTTTCTCATATCCCTCTTGAGAAATTAATAGATGTTCTATGGTAACACACGTTTCCATTAATCATTTTATATTCACTTGTAATATTTATTATATTTTCGTATTATTCATTATCTTTCTATTGATGCGAAGGATTTTTATGGTTTAGTTAATTGTAGATCACAACATAGAATATTTTGTTTTTATATGCTTTATTTTAGGTCCGGAATTGTGAATATTAGGTATACATCTTTTCATCTGTAATATTTTATTTTATTATCTTTAAGAATCGTATTATTTGTCTTTATTACATTCATATTCCAATAATCATCAAATTTATAGTTGTAACTAAAAATAGTTTGTATTTAAAGTACTTTACCTCTCAACATTTTGTAAGAGCTGAGAGACCAGCTCTGTCAGGAGAGGGTGATTCTGTAGGATTTTCCGTTTGAAACATTTTGTAGAAGGTTGAGTCATATCTTTTTCAGAGGACTATTAATCTCAATTTTGTTTATTACCGTATTCCGAAGCAGCGCCATCTAGTGAGCTTTCGTAGCTCCGGCTTGAATAATTTTTCGGCAGAGGCCAACTAACCACTGCTTGTTCAACACGCCGCGTCTTTTACCGCATTTCCACGCCTAGCGCGGCACCACCAGTCCTAACATCCAAGAATGAGAAAAGGTTTATTTCCCCGTCTTCTAAAGGTATAACTCAACTTTTAATTAACCTAATTCCTGCATGTCTTTCTCTTTGTAAATATCCCCTTTTGTAAACATTTCCCTTTAACTTTAAATAAATTCTCTTTTACTTTGAAGTATTTGTGTTTAAATGACTTAGATTAAATTAATAATTCATCATTCACCCTTAAATACTTACCCCTAGACAAACCACCTCGCCAATCTAAAATCCCGCCTTCTGAAGAGTCTGATTTTTATTCGAAGATTTATTCGGACTCCACACACACACACACACACACACACACACACACACACACACACACACACACACACACACACACACACACACACACACACACACACACACACACACACACACACACACACACACACACACACACACACACACACACACACACACACACACACACACACACACACACACACACACACACACACACACACACACACACACACACACATATATATATACTTTAACATTTTTATCAATTTTATTTCATTATTTTTGGTACCATCATACTTTCCAAATGATCACGAAAGAAAAGCACATTCTTTTGTTTTCATTTATTGAGATATATATTATAAATTTCTGCTTTTAAACTGCGTAATGTATTTTTTAATATAATATATGAATCTATGATCATTGAGAAATTTTAATATTTTAACAATAATGAATATTAAGACACGAACTTGATCATAATGTGAATATATATATATGAAAGAAATATGTATTATATATCAAAAACAAGAAATAATAGATAATGAACATAACAAGAAATATCGTAATAAAAATATAAAAGCTGAACATGAAGAATAAAATTATAGAGAAATAATATATATATATATTATATGAAGCAAAGCGTTTAAGTAGTAGTGCAACGCACTTTCACACCAAAGGTTCGAGGTTCAAACTCCGGGTTGGGAAACGTCAGCTCAGCCTTTCATCCCTTGATAAATAAGTACCAATCTTGCTAGGGAACTTAACACTGGGGGGGAGGGTTAGCGATAAACTGACCACCTGACCGGAACATCTGTTCATGCACCTCATGGCCCAAGATCACGTATACTGAAATGGGCGACGTATACAGAAGGATATGTACACACATATACACATATATACACACACACACACACACACACACATATATATATATATATATATATATACATATATATATATATAAATATATATATACGAAAAGATTTACCCATGAGGGAAAAAATCATAATTGATTCCACAAAAAAATATTGTAAGATAAAAGGATAATCGCAAGGCTTAATAACAGATTTGTTACAGTATTTGTAACATAATTACTGTAGATTGCAAGAGAGAAAAAAATATAACCGTAAAACCTAATAAATGTTGCTTTCGATTTGCTAAATTTTATTATATCAAAACTGCACTATTTCACATTTAGGATTGAAAATGGTCAGTATCATATTTTAAGCAGAAATGTGTGTTTCTATTATTAGGTTTTCAGTTTCGTTCGAAAAAGAAATGATTGAAATTTCCTGTACAATATGTAATGGCCCCTAAAAAATTTCACGATAAATAATTCATGTCACATTTACTGATAGTCGCGACGTCATATTGCCAAATTAATGGAAAATTGCTTTGAAATTTTATTAAAAACAATCATTCCTAAGAGAATTTTGAAAAAATATTTTTGTAGTGCACATCATTATATTACCTTAGTTTCAACTTGCGTATTTTCATGAGCCTCACTTTTTCGTTTTTGTTCATCGCATAAATTTGTCCGTGAGATCTTTACCTTTCATTGATATAGATAAGAAAATTATTTCCGATTTCAAGCATTGTGACTGGCGAAATGAAGTTAAAAGGTTTTTTTTGTTGAGTTTTAAGTGGAATTAATTTTGAATGGAATGACAGTTTGTATAAATAAAGGACATTACAAATAGTTTTTTAAATGTTTTCTAAATGTGTAAGTTTCAAGAATATTTCACAATGCTGTTCGATTATTCGTTAAATGTTTTTTGTTCATAGAAATTTGTGACAAAACATGGGATTTTTTCATGGAAATTTGTAACTTTCTATTTTAAATGCAAAGAAAAAAAATATAAGGCAGGTTACTTTACAAATATATTTGATTTTTAACCACGGAGTGAAAGTGAACTTGATAGTAACGTTAATGGTCTCGTGGGGGTGAATGAATTACCCCAGTTCTTTTTTATAATCATTTAATCATTTTTACTGTATAACTCCCCCTGGTCTGTGGGTATCATATGTTCTTCATCCACGCGACCTAAGTCTGTAGGGAAAAAATAGTGACAACTCAAAACTTCCATAATAAATTTAGTTTATTACTATCTCAATTTATATTAATCAGTGCAACACAAGTCTTAGAGGCTAATGATCAGGAGTGATATGACACAAATTTCTATTCTTAACAAATAGCGCATTAAATCTTACTCACTATCTTTATGATAAATTAAACACCAAATTTATATTTATAGACGATTTTTTAACTTACTAGAGACCGCTCTATCATTAAAGCTTAATATTATATCTCTTACTAATATTCCACGACGAACAGCTATCAATCTTTATATCTTCTATATAATAATGGAATCCAACTTGATCCTCAACTGGGCAAACTTCTGGCTTCGAACCCACTTCTATATGATTCTTATAATACTTCCTAAGACTTTCTAAGACCTCGTCAGACTTCTCAGACTTCAAATACTCCCCTAAGACTCTCTAAGAATCTTCTAGCTTTTTTCGTGAATGCTAAAGCTTCAATATATATATATATATATATATATATATATATATATATATATATATATATATATATATATATATATATATATATATATATATATATAATCATTCCTAATCTGCATATCGCTTTTTTTCTTGAGTTGGTTGGAAAGAAATGCTATTCTGGTCCCAAAGATTTCCCAAGAAGATTTTAGTGAAAAGCGCGATAAAGCCCCGTCACAACTGTACGCGATAAAAATCGTAATTCAAGGTGAATAATTCAATTAAGAGAAAGTATACTACTTTTATAGACTTTTCAATTTTTCTTTGATAATTTGAGAAAAAATATCAATCCAAATGGACCAAGAAGTTTCAAATGAACCTGACACAAATCAGAGACACTTTTAGCTAATATTACAAAAATGTTATTTGCAGGCAAAACTGTCATGTGTTGTTCAAGTTATTGTAGTTTTTTTGCCTTTTTAAGATCGACAAACAGCATGTTGAACTTTTTCTTGCTTGTGTCTTTTTGACAGGGTGAAGTGTGTCTTGTGATACAAGTATGGCTTCGTATTTTTCTTGATGGAGTTCTTTAGATAGTAATTGAAAGTTTTCGTTTCAACTCAAACGTTCATTACATCGCCTTTCTTAAATGGACTTTTCTTGTCATGATTAATATACATTATTTCAGCAGTTTCTTTCCCTGCTTGATCAGTTTCAACTTCCTTCAATAGGGACCACAGATATCCATTTCTTTTTTTATATTCTGCTCATCTTCATTTATAAACCATAATAAGTCGTACAATACAGTAATCAAAAACCACTAAGTTTTTCACAGAGGAAACATGTAGCATGTTCATAGAAAATATTTTAAAACAAAATTTGTTATGTGGGGATCTCAGTCAAAACAAGTACCTTAAGATCGTAAAAAAAAAAACGTTTGCTACTCCAAAAAAGGAGGGAGATACATATGTGACAAATACATTTTAGTACCCATGATTAGTGTCATATTGGAGGATATATCAAGGTTATTGATAACAAATAAACAGCTCTCCCAGAATTAGCTATTTTTTGGCCTGGTGTGATTATGTGCCCCTCGAACCTGTTCCCGGGTTAATACGGTAGAGTCTCAAAAACTCGACACTCGACCCATTTTGTAGCGGATCTCTAATGTCTAATAATTAAAAATGGGAATAATTAACTATAACGCCCCTGAAGCCCCGGAAACGCCACTTAGGAAGCGATTTTCGCAAAACCCATCTTATAGCAGACATCTACTCAATAAATGGAACCTGCTTACTCAATTTCAAGATTTTACGTCTAATAGTTTAAAAAAGGAGTTAATTGCCTATAATGCCCCTTAATTCTCTACAATTCCACTTGGGAGTGGATTTTTTAGCGGATCTCTACTCTATGAAAGGAATCCGCTTATACTAAATTTCAAGACTGTTCGTCTAATAGTTTAAAAATGGAAATAATTATGCATAACGCCCCTTAAGCACCCTCAACGCCCCTGGAGGTTGATTTTCGTAAAAATCATTATGTAGGGAATCTCCACTTTATGAAAGAAATCTGTGTACCAAGTTTTAAGACTGCACATCTAATAGTTTAATAACGGAAATAATTATCTATAACGCCCCTTAAACCCTAATATCACCCCTTAGGGTTCGATCTTTGCAAAATCAGTTCTTAGCTGATGTCTGCTCCATAAAGGGAACCTACCAAACCCCAAATTCCAAATCTGTAGGTTTAATAGTTCCGGACATATCGTGATTAGTCAGTCAGTGAGTGAGAGAGTCGTTTTTCTCCTTTATATATATATAGATGGGGTTAGAGGAGGATGGGTAGAGAAAATCGGGCAGATATTTTACCATTAAATTTATTAATTATGTTTTTTATAACAATTAAACAAAAATTTATTTCTTACCAATATAGAAACATATTAAACGAATATACATATAAAAATAAATAAAATTCTAAGTCACTATGTTTGCAAAAAGCAGATCATTCAGTCTGTATTGTATTTCCAATTTTCTGTCTTTTTATCAAGAAGGTAGATTAGCTTAATGGCATTTTGCGTTCAATTTCGTCGTCAATCCATATAGAAAGTCATTTTTCCATTTCCTCTATTGTATTATTTCTAGAGCGGATAATTCTAGTTGGAGAGCTTGTCGTAATTGCAGTTGCCGATGACAGTATTTTTTCTTTGTTTTTCAGATTGGTCCTTATTGTTGAAGTTGCCAAATTCAATGCAGTGCCAACTTGAGATTGACGTTCATCAGTATCTAACCTTCTAATCACTTGCATTTTAGTTTCTACAGAAATGCTTTTTCTTGTTGCTTTATTTTCGTGTTTTTTATGACCTACAGTAAACACTAAAGATCATAATATTTGTCATTATAGAAATCGTTGTATTATATTAATTTATACAAACAATAACGTCAACAAATGTTTGAAACGATAAAAATACGTTCGTAAAATACCGCCGGAAAGAAAATACAGAGATAAACTGCTTCGGATATCGGGAAGCCTAACGCTGCGTGCTATATATATTTCGGGGAATCCCTCAATTCAAAAAAAGAGCGTTAAACCGAATCCGCGCTAAACGAAACAGCGTTAAGCGGGGTCTTTCTGTATTTCATGAAATAACTAGACGTCAGAGAGTTAAAGTATACAAAATTATTGAATTCTACGATTTATCTAGGTATTCTATAGAATAACGGTTACTTGATCATTAAAGTATGAAATATGGCACTCGAAAAAATTCATTGAACTGGTTCTAGCTGCTTTGGGAAGGATTTTTCCGATTACGAACTAGAGATAGATGGGAAAAAAGGGTACTCTAGATATCAATTTAGTATAAGTCAGCGGGAATTAATTTCTATTGAAGAAGTTCCAAATATTAACACAACGCTTCGATCTGTTGCAACAACTCGAAGTTAAGGTACTGGACAAGGATTTAAAAAGTTATTGTAAAAAAAAAAAGAATGTGTAATACTGAACAGTGTGCTTGTTTCAAAAATAATAAGCAGTGCAATCCAAAGTGTCATCACAGCAATCCTTGCTCTAATAAATAATTAAAAGTAAAATAAGGTATATAATAAAATTTAAATACTATATATATTACATTTTTGTTTTAAAAAGTTTACCCAATATTTTTATGAAGCAACAGTTTATCTTCTGTATTTTTGTTGATGATAATTAATATAATCTGTTTTTGCCGCATATTCTTTTTCCCCTTTCTATTAAACTAATGTTAGCAATATGAGCAATAATAAAGTATATCATCTCTGCTTTCCCTTATTATTTATTAATTATTCATCCGTAAAAGGGATAAAAAGTATTTTTAAAGAGAATTTAGCTATTTATGAATTAATTTATATAGTATCTTCGAAATAGTTCATTTTTCACTTTAACGGTCTATCCTTAGTTATTTCAAAGAATAACTAAACGTATGAAACGTTTCATATAAAGAGTGTTTTTTTCCAGGTAGAGAAGTTTAAGTTGGCATTACTTTCCAAGATGGCGACTGATTTAACAGCTGTCAAGTGATTAATTCTCAGTTTGGTTTGGATATTCATCAAAACGATCATCAAGCAAGGCGTAGATTCGTCGAATGGGCCCAAAACGAGATTGCCGTTGTTCCCAATTTTCATAAGCGAATTTTGTTTAGCGATGAAGCGCACTTCTGGTTGAATGGCTACGTCAACAAACAAAACTGCCGCATTTGGAGTGAAGCTAATCCACAAGTGTATGTCGAAACACCGTTACATCCAGAAAAACTGACTGTTTGGTGTGCTTTATGGGCTGGTGGAATCCTTCTTCAAAAACGATGAAGGCCACAACGTTACAGTCAATGGTGATCGGTATAGAGCCATGATTACTAACTTTTTCATTTCTGAATTGAACAATCATGATGTCCAGGAGCTGTGGTTCCAACAAGACGGCGCAACATGTCACACAGCTCGTGCCACAATCGATTTATTGAAAGACACGTTGGGTGACCGCCTAATTTCACGTTTTGGACCTGTGAATTGGCCTCCAAGATCTTGTGATTTAACACCGCTAGACTATTTTCTGTGGGGCTATGTAAAGTCATTGGTCTATGCGGATAAGCCACAAACGCTTGACCATTTGGAGGACAACATTCGCCGTGTTATTGCCGATATACGGCCAAAAATGTTGGAAAAAGTCATCGAAAAGTGGACGTCCAGATTAGACTACATCCGAGCCAGCCGTGGCAGTCATATGCCAGAAATTATATTTAAAATGTAATGCCACAAGATTATTTTTCGAATAAAAAAATTCATGTCAATCTAATAATACATCGTTGTTTTATTGCAATTTAAAGTTCTATACGTCTAAAAAAACACCCTTTATTGTATATTTTAACTGACTTGTCTAGTTATTTCACGAAATACTAAGTTATTCTATGAAATTACTGAATTATACAGTAAGATATTTAACGGTAACATATATATTACATTTATTATAAGATATTTTGCTATTTAAAATATCGACATACCAGACATGACTGTCTAAGAATCAATAAGATTTTAAGTATTTTAGTGTATTGACTGTCTAAAAGGTGTCGGAATTTCCTAGTTGATAAATGCTGTTTCAGAAGTAGTAATTGATTTCCGTTAAACTTTTCGTTTTAAATTGGATTAACTGTTACTACAACCATTTACTCTGCTCTCTGAATAGGGCACCGAATTTAATTTCATTCAAAAAACGGCAAACTGATTAAAATTCCAATATTAACCAGGAAAAATCTAATGAATTTTTTTCCTTTCCGCTTTGCTTAATGGTTTTTCAAAATGAAGTACTGTTATCAGGAAAATAAATACTTTTCTTAAAAATATATTCTAACTTCATGTGATTACCATACTTATTAATTTCTAAATGTTTCGAATTAAAAAATATAATTTGAGATTTGTCTTCCTAATAAAACTTTTTTTATCGACAAATATTTAAATCTTAAATAATTTATTTTGACCTTTTTTTTTAGAAATTCAAGTTTTGGAACGATCCAAATTTTTATTTATGAGTGATGCAATCACAAACAAAATAGGAATCGGTTTTAATCTAGATATAGAGAGAGAGAATCGAAAATTTACATTATTCAAAGTTTATTAACATAATATATTCCCCACATTAATTTAAAACAGCCACTTTGTAACTGCACTTTGGTATGTCGCCAAATTCCAGAAGTGCGCCACCAAATTTTTTTAAAAATATTAATTATACTCTGTGAAAAAAGTAAATACCATGGACCATGAAAAGTTATAAAAATATTAATTAAATATATAATGTCAGTAATGGGATTCATATTTATTTTCTATAAATTGAATGAAATCACTAATGACTACTTAAATTTGATTAGGGCATCTGATATGTAGTTTTATGGTGAAATAGTGAAATATATCCATTTCTATATTTTTCTAGCTATTTGAAATGCAAAAGAAACTTATCAAATACACTTTTTGACGCAAATTTTTCATGCTGCATGTTCAAAATACAGGATGAAGAATTTCAATTTGTTTAAATGAATTATTTTCAAACCTAACATGTGAAAGTTTTTATAGCGAATTACTTTGGCAAAGTCACAAATAAAGTAAAAAGAAAAAAAAAGTTTGTGACACTTTATATAAAAATTAGGAATTAAGGTAAAAGTTAACATTTTTTTCCAAATTTTTAAAAAAAATCATTTTTGTTTTAGTTATTTGTGAAAATATTTCTTATGGGAACTTTCGGAAGAAAACTGACTGTGTGATGGAAATACAATTCTGGAAGAATTTTTAAAAGAAAATTATATACATCTATGTGATATTATAAAGAAAAAATAAATTTATCTTTCATAAAATATCTGTAAATAAAGAATATTCGCACATTTTGTAAGATTTAAAACCGTTATAGAAAAAATAGCCCGCAAAAATTTTTTTTTCCGGCCATAGCATTCTTCTTTTGTATGGAAAGAGGATAAATCCAAACTTTTTGAACCTATCTTATTGCATGAGCTTAACATTTCTTACAAAGTGGTACTTAAATTCATATTTTTAACACATCTAAAAATTACGAAAAAAGAATAAATTATTACAATTTTATGAAGATTTTTTTATAAATACAATTAATATTTTATCAACAATTCCCTCCGTAAATTTTATTTAACAGTTTCATAAATACTCAGAGTAAAAGGTATAAGAAGTAACAAAGTTTTAATTTTATATTTAAAGCTAAGGAAGGAAAAATCAAATATATTTACCATATAATTTAATACACTGCCACAGTTATGATAAGTTACTCGTATATTTTCATGCATTTGTATCATCAGACAATGGCGATTTTTAAAAAGTACGAATTCAAATTTTGTTTCAACGTTCGTAAAGAGTCCTTCAAACTCTAAGGGTGCTTCGAAATAAGTGTGCTTCAAATTTTAAGTGTCCTTGTAAATATGGCACTTGTATTAAAATGCACTTAAATCTCATAAAACTTTTAAAAGCTTTATTACATTATTTTCATGTTACCATTTTTGTAAAAATACAACGAGATCTTTCTCTACGGCAACTTTTGTTTAAGATTTTTTTTTTGCATTTTATCCATTGTATGTTATTATAATCAAAATTTTTTATAAATAAAAAAGTCAGAAGAGCATCACGGTTAATTTTGACCTCCAGAAAATTCAGGAAAGTGAAGATGTAATTACATCTATTTTGAACCACTCGATTGAATGTGGGTTTCTTAAAAAATATGTTAGCATATTTATTGACTTCAGATTACGAAGAGAGAGAGAGGAACACGCAAAAATGTAATTCTTAATTAAAACTCTTCCTTTGTGCGGTCTAACAAGAATTTGAAACCTTAATAAATCTTGCAATTAGATTTGGAGTTGGTGTACTTTTACAATGTCGACGACTATATTCCATTAAAGTGTAGGATTACGGAAAAATAATTGTATTCTTGTATTATTGAAAGTTGAGTAAAGCTATGATTTCAGAATCGAGACACTTCAAATAAGACAATTAACCAGCCAAAAGAGATTAAATAATTCGATAAATTTGATTTGAAAAATAACGGTACAAAATCTATGATTAATTGAAATATTTGTGTGGCGCGCGTGACCATTTGTTTACAACTAACTTTATATAAAAGGTCAATTTTCTTTCTATACATAGCGACCACTATATTTATCAATACAGTGTTTCCCAAACTGTTGGGGGGGAGTGATAATCCTACGAGGGGGGCGCGAACATATTCGGAAGTCGAAAACAAAAGATTATTAATTTACTCAAAATAAACTGATAAAATATATTCTGACACAATAAAAAAAATAAATACACATTTACACTGGTATAATACACTTACAAATATATCAGTAGTGCGCAATGTCTTTCATAATTAATTTAAGAACTAAGTTAATTACTAAGTTAAGAAGTTTAATAATTATCAGTGACGTCATGAGCTTGTCATATAGAAAAATTAACACTTATATCTTAATTATTTGCGTGGTTTGTAATTAATACTTCAACCACCGATTACAAATTACGTGAATAACTCCCCAATGCCACCGTTTGTTAACACGTAGGTGAACGTATGTGGTGTATTGGAAAGGAAAAAGAGGGAGGTAGAAAAGGAATACATTAGCAAATTCTCTGAAATAAGCAAATCTGTCTCAAACTCTGTCAAGGCTCTTTTATTGCATTCCCAAACCTTCCGAATAATTTTATGGATAGCACAAAAAAGATCGTACTTCTGAAAGATGTATATATACGTCCACAGGGAAATTAACGCATTGGCTGAGCGTGAGACGTTTATATACGCCGGTGACACTTAAGACGTAAAAGTCGTTTTGTAGCCTTATCATCAAAGTATAATATTGATGAATTCAATGTATTGTTATTATATGGGGAGGGGGCGCGAGGAAAATTGTGATTGAAAATTGGGTCGCAAATATTGAAAATTTGAGAAGCTCTGTATTAATATAATGTTGCATATATATATGTAGATAAGTTCCAAATAAAATTGATTAGTTTGTCTTGGCCAAGATTGGTTTAGTCTTGATTGTCTAAGCATATGGACCAGTCATGAATAGTCATAAAAGTAAATAGAAAGAAAAAAATCATAAAATCTTATAACTTACACAGTAATACCTCGACTTCACGCTACTTTGGCCCTTCTAGGATCCTTCCCACCTTGCAACCCCGTGATATGGGGGTGTTCATCAAATCACCGCTGATAGAGGATATGAAGAAGGAAATTTTTAAGCAAAAAATAATTCTCTGAAATGATCAAAATGTATAATTTCCATAATGTGTACAGAAATGTAAACCTCTGCGTTTAGTTGAAAACCATTTTTTATGTTAAAATATGTTTTTTTTTAAAATGGGATTGTGGATTTCTCAAATATATTGATAAAATGAATGATAAAAAATTTAACACTTTTTTTTTTAGAATTTTATTAGGTAATTAAAAAGTGAAAGTTTGAAGTATTTCAACGCAGATATTTCTTTCAATGTATATGAAAAGTGAGAAATAAATAGTGGAGAAATGGAATCTAATAAAACTGATAAACAATTTTTTTGCAGTGTTATCAAAAGATAAAAACAGAATAGGATAACAAAACAAAAAAATCAATTAAATTTTTAGAAAAAATACCATTTTAATATAGACATGCAAATAATTAAATCTTTTTAAAATTTTATTTTCAAATTTTTAAACTTTTTTAAAATGCAAAGTAACCATATGTCAAAATAAAATAGATTAACCATAAACCATAGAAATAGAAACCATAGAAATAACCATAGATTAAGATAAATTATATAATAATGATAAAGATGATTGAAATCCTTGTTACTTTCTCTTTCCTATTATTAGTCAGATAAAATTTAAAACTTAATATTTCTAGGAAAGAGAGTGAACAAGCATTCAAATAAGTCCCATAAAAATTAACGAAACAGTGCCAATAATGAAACTATCTATGAAGACTGAATTTTCCATGTTTTATATGCATTGCGTGCCATTCATTTAAGGTATCCGACTAATTGCGACATTTTCTTTTTAAAAAAAAGGAGACATGGAGACTTTTTTGTGGTTTTTAAAAGATTTATTATAAAGAAGAAGCCATTTTAAGAAAAAAAGGTTACAATTAAGAAGAGAAAAATAAATTATTACTACTAAAATGGGTAAAAATTGACAAAAAATTACACAATGGGGCCTGCTCTGTACAAATAATAAATGAACAAATTCGTAGTTTTTCAATTTTCATGTATTACTTTGCTATATTCCTTTTTGAAATGACTTTCAGGATAAGCGATATTTTTAATTTTTACAAAAACTAGAGCTCTTTATCTTAGCTACTAAATGAAATTGCTTAAAAAACAGTGATTATATTCACATAATGAACTGTAAATTTTGTAATAAAACAGTGATTGATAAATCTCAAAGTTAAAACACTTCAACTGTTATACCGAACACACACAGAAAACTTCAGCAAATTATTTTTAAAATGTTTTGAGCAATTGCGGTCCTCGTTTAAACTTTTGAAGCAAAAAAGCCACATTTTAAAGTTTGACATTTTATTTAAAAAGTCAGGACATCATCTTTTACTAAAACGTAGTTTTTGTTTTAGTGAATTGAAAATATAGAAAATCTAGTATTTTTATAAAATTAATATATATATATAAGATGGCCTATAAAATAAAATAACACACATACAACAAAAAAAGCTTGTCATTTTTTTTAAAAAAAAATCATTTTAGGGTCGTATACCTCAAGGTATCGGAATACTTTCGGAACCGTGATTTTAAAAGAGCACACAAATGGATACTTTTCATGATATTTAGTGTCACTTAGATTATAATACATGTATGAAATTGTTTAAAGGACATTTTGACAAAAAAATTTTTAAATACAATATTTTAGCAAAAAATTAACTTAGAAACTTTTTCAAAATGTTCTCCTTTCATAAAAAATATTTCCAAAATAATATTATTTTTCTTTTATGAAGTAAAGACTTCTCCAGAGAGACTGGACTTTTTTTTTTGTTGAAAAATCATGTTATTTTCAGAGTTACCACCAAATGAAAAATTATCAGCGTTTTTTTCTTAAAATTTCACCCATTTCACCATTTTTGTAGTAAAATATGAATAAATTCACTTCTAAGTTATATATTTAAAAATTTCTAGTTCAGCCTCTGTACAGAGGTTTGAGCTATATACAGGCAAAATATTAATCTAATAGAAACATTTTCATAAAAGGAGAATGTTTTGAAAATTGATCATTTCACATTCATTTTTGTCAAAATATTGAACTTAAATAATTTTTATTGTAATAATATTCTTAAAAGACTTTTATATACATTTTCTAATCTAAGTGACACTAAATATCATAAATATTATCCATTTATACGCTTTTGAAAATCGCGGTTCCGAATGTAGTCGGATACCTTAAGGTATCCGACTACGTTTGGAACCGTGTTTTTCAAAAGCGCGTAAATGGATAATTTTCATTATATTTAGTGTCACTTAGATTAGAATATATGAGTAATAGTTTTAAGGACTTTTGATAAAAAAATATTTAAAGTATAATATTTTGGCAAAGAATTAACTTAGAATAATCTTTTTCCAAATGTTCTCCTTTTGTTAAATATGCTTCTTTTATAATAATATTTTGCCTGTATAAAGCTCAGACCTCTCTACAGAGACTCAACTAGAATTTTTCAAATATATAACTTAAAAGTGGGTTTATTCATATTTTACGACAACAGAGGGGAGCAATTTTAAGAAACGCCAATAATTCTTTCAATTGGTGGTAACTCTGAAAACAATGTGGATTTTTCAAAAACTGCAGTTGAGCCTCTGTAGGAGGTCTGAGATATATATACAAGTATAATATTATTGTAATAGTACCATTTTTCACAAAAGGAGAACATTTGGAAAAAAATTATTCTAAGTTAATTTTTTGCCAAAATATTATATTTAAATAAATTTTTTGTCAAAATGTCCTGTAAAGAATTTTATGCATTTATTCTAATCTGAGGGACACTAAATATCATGAAAATAAGCCATTGATGCGCTTTTTAAAATCACGGTTCCAAACGTAGTCGCATACCTTAAACAGTTTATAAAGAAACGTTCAACGCGTTTTTTAACTGTTCGAAACAAAGAACGTTAAAAGTTTCCTTACATGTTATTAAGTGTTTCACACTTATTAATGCAGTTATCCATTGTATTAAAATAAACATTTGAAAATTTTTCAAACAAATAATGATTTAACAGGCTACTTTTCTATTATTTGAAAATTATTATAATTGTTGGATAGAACAATACAAGTTAAACGTTATTATAGAATAAAAGATAAATGCAAAACAATGTAATCATATTTTAATGTTTTAGTTAAAAATATTTTTGTTGTTTCTTAAGTGGTGATTTTAATCTTGAGAAATTTGTGATTATTTTATGCAGCTATCGTTAATCAATTAATTAATTATGGCTGAGGTTTTTATTAAAGAAGTAATCTTCTACGTACTTTCTTACTTAGTGGGAACTTGTATACAAGGATGTGTTCCCACTTTTTTCCAGATAATTGGATATGTTTCGATCATCGAAATTTTTAAGAACTACATTCTACCAGTTTTTACCGAAAATGCACGCCCCCAAAGAGAAGATGGAATTGAACAAAACTACAAAGAAGAAATGGAAGGAAAATACATTCCAGTTGTTCACTCTTTTTGCTGTTTTAAAAATGTGTGAGGGACTTCATATCAGTGCACGACTGGCACCAATGGAGGAAACTAACAACTGGAAATCGAAAGACAATCTTAAATAGAAAGAATTACCTAATATCATTGAGAAAGAACGAAAGAAAGAAACCAATTTACCTCCTCAAGTACGCAGTGTTGCTGTTTATAAGATGTGTCTTGCGCTCGGCTTTGAAAGCAGAGCTAAATCCAGACTTGAAAACAGAAATCTTTAAACGAAAGCAAAAACCTATTCCTGTAGTACAATCGACAACTGTTTTTATGTTTTGCGAAGCATTAAACCTTAAAGCTACTTTGGTTCGACCAAAGATGTAGTAATAAAAATCATTTTTAAGATTGAAGAACAATGAAAATTTTTTTCAACTGAACCTGTTACATTATAACGCTTTTATTAACCCAAGATAACAAGTATAATATAAAGTGAAGGCTAACTGAGCAATTACTTTCTTGTAGACAAAATTCATATCTTTTAACTTTTCACACAAAATAGCCTTAACTTATTTTCTCAAGTGGAATTTCGAGTTAAACATAGAACATAATTCTTTCTACAGACCACAGGCAAACATATGATCCTTTGGCAACTGCAGAGCATATTTCATAATTTTAATTCTATTAAATTAGAGTTATTAATATAAAAATTCGCAGAAAATTGCCGAAGACTTTTATTGCGCTTGTTTTTTGGAGTAATTAAGAACTGCAAAGATTAAAAATTTTAAAGTCGAAGGAATAATTATAGACTCTTGATTCATTACAGTCAAAATATAAAACGACTAAGGATGTCTTAGGCAATGAATGAAGCACAACCAAACTAGACGCTTTTAGAAAATTTCTTGAATGGTTCTTTTGAACATTGCGAACATTTGCAGCTATAGATATCCATTGGTACACATTCAAGTTATTCCATAAGATACGCGAATCTTCCAAGCTACTAAAGTAAATACATAAGATCAAAATAATATTGCATTACTCGCAAAGAAAAATAACGAGTGATTTTATGACCTATTAGCTATCCAAACTGATGAATAGAAAACAAAGGGTGAAGAACTTTCAGCTGATCTTCACTTATCATGAATAACAAAGCCAAATGTTATTACTTCAGAATAGACTCTCAAAGATTTTATCATGAACGATTGGAATTCATGATACATCAAGTGTTTCAATAAAGTGGTACTCACGGACAATGTAAGATAATGGAGAAATAAAGAAAAAGTATGGACTTCTCGTAAACCTGCGTTCTTTGAGACTTCTAGTAAAAAAATAGTTTATACAAGAATGGGTGGTTACTACCTAATAAAGAGAGAAGTTTTTTCTAAATAAAATAAATGCTTACACTGCGGTAAAAAAAACTCTTAAGCACATTTCCTGTTTTCAAGGGATTTGCAATGTGTGTACTTTAATATTATCAAGAATCTACAACATAGCTTTTTTTAATGTTCGAGTTTAAAGGAAGGATGTGAACGATCTCTGAACGATGGAGTGAAATCTGAAGAGTCTGGATCCAAAGTTGTTCGTATTTGCGGTTTTGGAAAACATAATTAAGAATGCATGACATCGGAATACTGAGTATTGCTTTTCGATATCTCATGAAATATATATCATGAACACTTGATGTCATATTGAATAATATACGTTTATACATAAATAAATGTACGGGTCAATTAAGATCTGCACGTTAAATGTATGTTTTTTCTTGTGATGTAAATTGAATCAGGAATTTTAACTTATAAGATCTTATGTTGAATGACTTCAGATATCCAAAGTGATA
The DNA here is from genome assembly GCA_019973935.1 of Trichonephila clavipes. NCBI lineage: Eukaryota > Metazoa > Arthropoda > Arachnida > Araneae > Nephilidae > Trichonephila > Trichonephila clavipes. Next base: position 371,661 of record BMAU01020929.1, read on the forward strand.
GAGAAGGCAAAATCAGACGAATTAATGAAATTTCGTATATCATAAACTTATTCTGCATGGAGTGTTAACTTTCGGACAGAATATCCAATTTCCTGCCAAAAGACGCTCGAGAAGATATTAGAGTTTCTGTGAATATATGCCAATGCAGTAGCAAAGTAATTTTCATCTTTAGCGTACTGCAAGGAAAGAATAATGATGATTCTGACACACTAATCTTCGCAGCTTACGAGTATGGAGAGAAACGTGTGAGATCTTCAGAAAATATATTTATTTCAACCACTTATATAAGACAAACCCAAGAAAATTATTTTCAAGATCACACACACACACACACACACACACACACACACACACACACACACACACACACACACACACACACACACACACACACACACACACACACACACACACACACACACACACACACACACACACACACACACACACACACACACACACACACACACACACACACACACACACACACATTACACACACACACACACACACACACACACACACACACACACACACACACACACACACACACACACACACACACACACACACACACACACACAACAACACATAAAATAAAGAATAGAAAGTAAGAAGTGTTGGTTTTGGTTAAACAGCGTTAATGGAATAGGTGAAATTATATATGGACAATTATATGGAAGCGGATTTAACAGGCCTTATACTTCAGGCTATGCGATAAAGCAACCTTTGACTCCTACATAATGTTTAATGCTGCCATTGATTATATACAAACTGATTAAATAAATTGAAGTAAATGTCTTTAAAGACGAAAATCTTCATCACTGTCAAATTCTTCAAATTGCTGATATTGTAGCCAGACGTGTCATCATATATTGCTATTGAATCCAAGAGGAAAATATACAGATATATAGTAATTACACTTTTTATTAAATAATGAGAAATATTTATTTTAATTTTCAATCTTCAATGAAATGAATGTTTTGAAACTTGCAACGGAACAGATGTAGCATAGAATTCGTTAACCATAGAATGAAGAGTAATAAAAAAAAAAAATATTTTGAACGTCGAAGAAGCATTTGTGATGGACATTTATTATATGTGATGAAACAATATATAAACACATTATTTATTATTTCACAAAAGAAAATTTTTATTCTGGTTAATTTTACATTCAATAAAACGTCAAAATTGTTCTCTTCCTCAATTTGTTTAATTTGTTTTTATTGAACACCGGTCAATCCTGAATACTCATACTTATTTTATTCATTAATTTAAGGTAAAAATAACTATAATTTCGTGATTATATGCAATGTAACATTTTCTAAGGAATCACTTTATGATACATAGAAATATGAAATTGAAATTCTAGAATATTTTTAAGTTTAATAAGTTTTTCGAAAACTATGTTTGCGATTTTACTATGCTGTAATGAGATCTAATAATTAACCTCGATGTTCCTGAAATTTAATTTCAAAATAGATTAAAATAAAAAATATTCTTAATCCAAATTTTTTTATAATTAAATTGCGATTAGAAATCAAAAGTTTTTGAAATTCCAAAAATTCATACAAATTGCAAAATGTTTTACACGAATATTAAAAATATCGATGAAAATTTTTTATTTCTTTTGAAAACTTTGTTTAAAACTTTTTATATGCTAAAATGCCATATTTACTTTGACTTTTTATGTGTGCAGAAAGTACTAATTATATTTCATCAATGCTTTATACTAAATAAAATATTTTTTACTTGGTATATAAGCTACTTTTACAAACTAAACTTATTTTTGTTTATGGAATAACTTATTTCTTTTTGCATTTATATTGTTTTCCTAACTTAAATTTCGGCCTGGGCTCTAGTACTGTAATACCTCGACTTACGTGAATTCGGAGTTACGAGATTTTCAGATCTCGCCGATTCGTCTTTTTTGTCTTTATTAAAGCTCAGCTGGAATCATTACCTAAGCCCGATGAAATTGGTAAATTGGTTGATAAAGCTGTCGATCTTGCCAGGCAAATAAATTCAGAAGAGAAGGGTGATGGCGTTCTAGAACTTCTGGATTTTCACAATCAGGAGCTGACAATGGATGAACTCATAGAAATGCATAAGTAAGAGCAAGGGATTGATAAACTTGAGCCTGTAGGCCCAGTTAAATGAGAAGATCAAATAACAGTTAGTAATTTAACATGCCTCAATTTAATTGAAAAGGGTTACACAAATTTTAGAAAATACATACTCGAAAGAGAGGGCATATTTTTTTCACCAAAACAATGAATAAAAAAATTATTAGCATGCTGCGAGAAAATTTTGCGCGAGAAAAAAATATCTTTGAGCTGACTGAGAGACTAATTGTTAGATTTTATGACACCTTCTACATCAAAATAACATTGGCTTGCGATTTTTTGTTTTTGTTATCGAAGAATTTATTAAACATTTTTTTTCTGAAATATTATATTATTTCGTCCCCAACCCCAACTGAAAGTAATTTATATGTATTTATATGCGAGATTATTATGTACTTATCACTCAGTCTCCCTAGCGCATAAGTTCAGGGTTTTGCTGTAGGGAGACCAGGGCAAGATGGTTATGTTAACGATTTTTGTTGTTTATTAATTTATTTTTAAGGATAGTAAAATTAATTTTTCGGAGCTATTTAAGAACTCCTTTGTAGTATTAATTGTAGTACCATTTAATTTTTCAAAAAAAGAAATGAGCCTTACAGTAGTCGCATATGATGGGCAACATCTGACATGTTATCGTGGTAAATATGCAATAGTAACTTAAATTTGAAAAAATGAATCGAGTATGATTGGAAATAATTTTCTATTGAATAGTTATATCCTGAATGAAAATTTTATTTATTTAACACACAAGGACTAATGCAGTTTTTTCCAAAAATATTTTTTCTTGTTCAATTTGTATAACAGTGGATACGATAGACTTGAAAATGGACAAACATGGATTTTGGTGGCCATATACATTTCTCCGAATCAAACGGTTCAAAAAATTAAAGATTTCCTGTATTTTTCATTTTTACCATGTACCGAAGATGGTCTGCTCTTTTAAAAACAAACTATATCACTCGCTTCCTATGATTGTGAGTGTGATTGAATTGTTGAGTGAAATTGAATTGTGTGTGACTGAGATATTGAATTGAGTCTTGAATCGAGTATGATTGGAAATAATTTTCTATCGAATAATTATATCTTTAATGTAAATTTTATTTAGGAGTTTTAATTAGCAGTTTTTTAGTCGAGAAAACATTTTTTAATTACAATTACAAATATTATATTGACAGCGAAAATAATTAACATCAAAGTATGAAAAAGATACGCACTAAAATATTTATTCGAATAATTCTATATTGATTACTCGTATTTTCTGAAGAATGTTGAACTTTGTCAGATGCTTAACAGTAAATATAATTATTAGTATAGTTTATACAGATAAATATAACCTCATATTTCATACACAACGAGCCCAGGGACTTTGACAATTGAGCGTAAGGAACTAAGTTTATCCTAAATAAGACTTTCTGATATTTGCAAAGTGGAGTAAGAAAACGAAATCCAGTTTTAGAATTCGAACCTTTTGAAATGCTAACTTTAACAATATAAAAAAACAACTACTAGAGTTGGATTTCGCATATATTCTGCTCTACATTTACCCATCTCTGCTAATCACAAAATCATGAAAATTTAATTAGCTTGGTAAATGTTTAAAAATTAGAAATATATATTAGAAAAATCAAAATCACACCTGTGTAATTAGCTAGTTTTTTAAATCACCATTTAAGTATTATATTGAAAGCGACATGAATTAACCTTTAAAGTATGAAAAAGATACGCACTAAAATATTTAATTCGAATAATACCTTATTACTTACTCGTATTTTCTTAAGAATGTTGAACTTTGTCAGACACGCTTAACAGCAAATATAATTATTATAATATAGTTTACACACATAAATTAACCTCAGATTTCTTGCACAATGAGTCATGAGACTTTATATCAGGTTTATCCTGAATAAGAATTCGAAACTTTTGAAATACTAACTTTAACAATATAATAAAAACGACTTGACTTGACTTGGACGCCCCCTCCAATACGAGGGTAGCGACCACGCGCTTACGTCACTTCCTGTTACAAACTTCCGTCCCTTTTGACAAAAATTACTCCGATAAAATTCAGCAACCGAGAGGAAAGATGTTACACATCAATAAAAAAATAAAGGATAAATTTATTTTTCATAATCTTAACAAATCGTCATCTAGTCCCAATACAGGGGCAATATGACGACATTGAGAAAGGTTAAACATATTTTATCTTTTGAATATGTTACATGGTTTAAAAAATGATAACTGGGTTTTTACATCTTACAAAGTATCAAACTAAGCATAATATATTGAAACGTTATGTTGAAGTGTTTGTTTGTGCAGCTAACAATAGTCACAAATAAAAATGCCATTTTCATAATTGAACTTTCTTCATGCCACGTGACGTGAAGACTTACTCCACCCACACTGACATACATCTCCAATGGATCCCCTCCCATGTAGACCTTTATTTCAATGATCTGCTGATGAATTGGCCAAGGAGGGCTCCAATGATCCTATAGATAGTAGTGACTTACTAACATATAATGAAATCTACTCAAAAGTAAAGCCCGATGATAACAGGACTTGAAAGCCACCACCTAGTCAAGATTGGTATCAACGAAATGGTCCTGGGGTTGCCCTGGAACTAAAAGGCGATATGAAACTACAGACATCTATTTCTAGACTAATCAGTGGTCACACCCGTGGACTAACATTTGTTCAGGGTCAAAAGACTTTCCCTGTATGACTGAAATGCAATGTTCACCAGGATTCATCGGAGCTTTTGCTGTCCTGTATAGGGGTTGAGAAAAACTTCATCTTGGAAAATCCAACGATGGTGTATGATTTTCTATTGGTGAATGGTCTTCGGGACTTGGTCTAGCTTTGTTCAGGATCAAGTGGAATAAGTAACAACAACACAAATTCACAAGCATAATCTTTGCTCCAGTACAATCAAGGTGAGCCAACTGAAAGCAGCTGAAGCCCTGAGTCCAAGTTCCGTCTCGTTGATCTTTGGAGAATTTTACGTTACTAAAGATGCATTTAGCGGTTTTTGGTTCTTTAGTTGATGACATGAAGACTGTTAAAATAATATGTCATTGCTGCCAACACTGGAAACATCTTTAGTAGGTTCAAGTATAGAAGATCGGTTTAAGTTTGAATTCTTAACAAAGGTATTTTTAATGTTCTTATATTGTATTGGAGCTTCTGGGTCCTTTTTGTCCGTTTATTTAAGTTTATCCTCTAACTCTTTTTAATGGCCGTGGTAGCCTAGCGGTCAAGGTATCGAATGCCACTGGCATGTCACGAGTTTGAGCCCAGAATCACTGAAGACCCACCCTGTAGGAAGCGATGCACGTTAAATCTGTCGAGAGTTCAAATGGCCTCTCGTTTGTCGGGTATTTAGGAGAGGAGGTGCCCGCTCAGGTGTCGTCCTCGTCACTTGACCATGGTTTACAAATACGATGACCGTCGCCAAAAGCCTTCGTTGAACAGCGCGACGTTAATATTCCCTCACTAACGCTTTTTTATGTGGAGAACATGTTATTATAAAAATCCAGCTTTCTTGGCTATGTATTTCACTTCTACTTTCTTAGAAGTGGTGGTGATATCTCTACGGGAAGGGCAAAATTTGTTTCCTTATCAGGGTAACCATATCAGGTTCTTGGAAGAACGAGCTGAGGTGAATCACAATTTATAGATGGATATGAAACATGGTCATTTGGCTCAAGGCCTAAT